>SJYW01044528.1:595130-620193 GCA_006410735.1 Raphicerus campestris | reverse complement strand
CCATGGGATTCTCCAGGCCAGAATGCTAGACTGGGTAGCTGTTCCCTTTTCCAGGGGATCTTCCCAACCCAGGGGTCAAACCTAGGTCTCCCATACTGCAGGTGGATTCTTTACCAACTGAGCCACGAGGGAAGCCCAAGAACACTGCAGTGGGTATCCTATCCCTTCTCCAGAATATCTTCCTGACCCAGGAATTGAACCAGGGTCTTCTGCATTGCAAGCAGATTCTTTACCAGCTGAGCCACAAGGAAAGCCTAAAATGGCATATGTGTCTTTTTAAAGTGTATGTAGTACAAGCAAAATATAAAATGACAAATCACCTCCTATCCCCTATCTCCAAAAATAGTCTGACATTTGGTAAACATCCTTCTAGAAATCACTTTTTGCATGTATAAGTATTATTTTAAAGAGGTAGTAATAGGCACACGGAGAAGGCAGTGGCACCCCACTCCAGTACTCTTGCCTGGAAAATCCCATGGACAGAGGAGCCTGGTGGGCTGCAGTCCATGAGGTCGCGAAGAGTTGGACACGACTGAGCGACTTCCCTTTCAATTTTCACTTTCATGCATTGGAGAAGGAAATGGCAGCCCACTCCATTGCTCTTGCCTGGAGAATCCAAGGGACAGGAGAGCCTGGTGGGCTTCCATCCATGGGGTCACACACAGTCAGACATGACTAAAGCAGCTTAGCAGCAGCAGCAGCAGCAGGTATATAGATACTAAGGAGCAAACAGCTGTAAATTAAAATGGGCTTGTCTGATGGAGCATAAGTGGATGTCAGCTGTAAAGCGCTGCTGTTCGGGCTGTGCTGTCTGTGATCTCTCAGCTGCTCTTCTTGGCCCTCCAAGCAGCAAGAGTGGCCGTGTCCCGGCGGAGCGCTCTCACTCTGCATTCTTTGCTTGGGTCTGTGTTTCTACCTAGCGTCCTTTCCTTCTGCCTGGAGTTTCTGTAAACATTTCTCATAGTGGCAGACTGCTGGTGGTAAATTCTTAGAACTTTTATATGTGCAAAAACTCTTCATTGCTCCCTGATATTGAAAGAGATTTTCACTGGGTGTGGAATTCCAGACTGCTAGGTCTTTTCCTGTCTGCTTGGTAGATTTTGCTCCACTGTCTCTTTGTTTGCACTGTTCTCAACAGGAATTCTGCTGTCATGCTTTCTTTTTGTTCTCTCTGTGTAAATGTATTTTTTTCTCTGACTGCTTATAAAGCTCTCTCAAAGGTTTTGAGAGATTCAGTTATGATGAGTCTTGGTGTCCTTCTCTGCATGTTCTTGAACTCGGTTCCATTGGACATCCTCAACCTGTGCATTCATGGTTTACATTAAATGTGGAAATACTTTGGCAGTTTGTCTTCATCTGTGTTTCTTCTTCCCTTTCAGGAACTCCAGTCCTGCCTCTCTCGTCTCCTGGAGTTGCCCCAAGCCCGCTAGTGTGCTGCTTCTCTTCCTTCCATTTTGGGTCTTTTTTCTCCCTCTGTCCATTTTGGATAGTTTCTGTAAATATTCAAGTTCACTTATCCTTTCTTCTGGAGTGTCTAATCTGCTACTGCCATCCAGAGTAGTTTTCATCTTGAACTTTGTCATTTTCCTCCCTAGGAATTCTGTCTTTTTTTCCATATTCTACACTTCTAACTAACCTTCTGAGCATCTGAAATAGTTACAGTAACTGCTTTTTGTGTTCTTATCTAGCTCCAACATCTGAGTTACTTCTAGGTGGTTTTCAACTAGTTGTTTCTTCTTATAAGGAGTCCTGTTTTCCTGATATTTTCCTGCCTGGCAGTCAATTGGGCATCTGGAATTGTGGATTTTTACTTGTTGGGTATAGGATATTTTTACATTCTAATAAATGTTCTTAAGCTTAGTTCTGAAATGCAGTTAAATTTGTCAAAATAATTTGATTTTGGGGGGTCTTCTTTTAAAATTTGTTAGGAAAAATCACAGCAGTGTTCATCCTAGTGGTAATTGCTTCCCCTGAAGCAAGACCTGAGTGCTCTCCCTAATGCTCCATGAATTATGAGGTTTTCCAATGTACCTGCTGGAAGCAGGTGCATGCACAGCCCTGTGGGAACGTCTTCACTGTTCTCTCGTTTTTCCTCAGTGTGGTGTATCCCTCACATGAACATGCTGGTAGTCCTGGGTGCATGCTTGAGCTGGGCCACCAGAGTCTGTTCTGTGTCCACTTCTGTCCTGCAGACTCTCCTTGCTCTGGTCTCCTGGGTCCACAGCTACATTTATGCTCTGAGGGCAGCATTCTCTGCATGCATGCTCACGCAGTGCCGGCACTTGAGAGTAAGCTGGAGCCATCATGACATTCACGACATTCATTTCCCGTTTTTCACAAACCATTCTACTTGACTATCCAGTGTCTTAAACTGTTGTTTCATATACATTGTTTTTTTGTTTTTTTTTTTTCTCTTTCTTGTTTGCTTTGGTGGGGAAAGAAATCTTGTTCCTATTACTTATTGTCTTGCCTAGAAACACAAATGTTTAGGCGATGGTTTTTTAAAATTATTTTGAAGTGAATAAAGTTAAGATATTACAGTATTAAGACATTGGTTTCCCCTAAACTGCCTGATTATTATTAAACTTTTCTTCATTTCCAAATGTTTCTCATATTGTAAAGTAGACTATACATGAAAAAGTACATGAAAACAAGACCCGCATCCCTCAGAGAAAAGAATATAAAAAAGTTTCTCACAAATGGGTCACAAAGAAACCCTGCCCTATGTATGGCACCACCGTGTGTGTGGAGAGAGGATTTGCATTCTCTGTGCGAGATGCACTGTGAAGAAGTAAATTTGGTCTCCTGAGTTATTCTTTTATCATAAATCTTTTCTTTAAACACAGGGCTAGAGTTTGTATGGTCTTAGTTGTAAGAAATCCATCTGTGAATTAAAATTTTATCGTCACAACATTTTGCTCCATGGTTGAAATTTCTGCAGTAGAGAAGCCCCAGAAGTTCACATCGTCTTCATGCATTGGGTCATTGTCTTACTTGCCCTGGATAGAGGCACTCTCAGGATTGCTGAGGACGGGGTGCATGACCACCTCACCAGCGCAGTGCCCAGCAGGCATGTGGTGATCGACGGCTTTGGGGCACTGAGCCTGCTCATGTCGCTGAGGATGGGCCTCCCTGTCAGTCAGCTTGCAGCCCAACTCGGAGTGAACCTTCCCCGTGCAGGATCTCCAGGCAGTCTTTGCCAAAGCAGGCCTTAAAGCTAGTATTCCTTCATTTTAAAATTATACCTCATTTATTTTTCTTGGCTTCTCTGGCTGAGGTCTCTTCGTTTTGAGCAGAAGTTGTGATGAAAGGCATTCTTGTCTTGCTTCTAAATTTAAAGAAAAAGCATTGTCTTTTGCTAATGATTGACTGTGAGGTCTACAGATTGTTTTGGGGACGCCCATTTCCCTCCAGAATGTGAGTCCTTTTTGGTACTGCATTGTGTCTTCAATGAGGCCATGCTGACATTTGCATTTGCAAGGAAATTTTTAGGAAATGTATGTGAGCAAAACAAATTAGATAATCTTTTGAGTAAATGAGGTGTTGTACAATTGAAAAATGGTCATAGTTGATCATATGCAAGTTATTAGTTTGGTTCTAAACTCACTAAGTGAAGCTGAAAGTCATGCTTTCTAATCACAGAGTCAAGTTTAAACTGACAGGAGCAACCACACCTGGCTTATCTAAATCTGAGGCTATATAAATCCGTACGGTTTTCCAAGAGCCGCTCCTCTTCAATACAGCGTTTTCGTTTCTCACATACGTTACGTTTTCAGTGACCTACGCTCCTTGTCCCTTAGTTAGTGTGCTGTGATAGGTAACAGGATGTTTATCTGCAGACTTCGCTGGGCCTAAGTGGAGTTCTCACCTCGTAATCGGGTCGCACAGAGTCGGACACGACTGAAGCGACTTAGCAGCAGCAGCAGCACCTCTTAATCAGTGCTTTGAACAGTGTTCTTGACTTTGTCCCTTGAATGGAAGATGGCTGCGAAGTGGGCGGGCAGCGCCTTGCGGGCATGCAGCGGGGGGCGGGCCTGCAGCCCCTCTGACTGCAGAGCCCTTCAGGGCGCAGAGCCTTCGCGCTTGGCTCTGCCTCTCTCCTGGAGTCTGTGCGCCGTGGTAACCAGGGTTCCCTGAGATCATGGTTCCTCAGGCGGTCTTCCCTAATGTCCATGTCCATGCTCAGTACAGGCTGGCGCCCTTCTTCTTTCTGGCTCAATCAACTGGACTGGGGCTGCGAGAGGCCAGGGGCCAGCCTTGGGGTGACATGTAGGGAGGCACTCAGATGTGTACAAGTGTTTTGTGCTGAATCGTGTCCCCAGAATTCATAGTTTGGGGTTCTAGGCCTTAGTCCCTGAGAGTACAGACTATATTTGGAGATAGAGCCCATTAAGAGGTGAGTAAAGTAATATGAGACTCACAGGGTGGGCTTTGGTCCAGTCTGACTAGTACCTTGTAAGAACAGAAGATGAGAACAGAGAGATGCCAGAGGTGCTTGTGAATATAGGAGAATGACAGCAAGTGGGTGGCCATCTGCCAGCCAAGGAGAGAGGCCTCAGGATGAAGGAGACCCTGTGACTCCATGAACTTGCACATCCAGCCTCCAGACCTGTGAGGGGAAAAAAAGTTTCTGTTGTTAAGCTGCCCAGCCTGTGGTATTTCCTGATGGCAACCCTGATAAATGAGAATAGGTGCCGTGCTGTGCTACACGACTCTGGAGGGATGCCTGCTCAATCTGTCCTCGGTACGGGTCCTGGCTCACCTCAGGCTCCAGCCTGCGGGTAGACACACGCTTCTTGAGTCAATCAAAAGGCGATGGCCAGCTGTTGAAGGAGCACATGAGCCGGTGGCCTCTCCTTCACATTCTTGCAGAAGGACGTGTGCTCCTGCCTGCGCCGAGTGCGTCTGCATCTGAGGCCCAGCAGGGTTGGGTGGGTGTAGACGGATCCCGTGGCTCAGCCTCTTCCCTGAAGAGAGAGGCTGCTTCTCCAGGAGAGTGCCTTGAGGACCAAAGAACAACTGTTAACAACAATTGTTAATCTCCCAATTGTGTCATCTCCCATCACACATTGCTTCTGAGATGAAATGCTTGAAGATGTAATGGATGTAAATTTTGTGAAGATGAAAGACTTCAGAAAAAGGTCCAAGAGAAAACCAAAGAGTGAAGAGAATGGGAAATGGACATCTAGGTATATCACAGTGCAATTTTAAAACATCAGAAAGAAAGTTCTAAAATAGTATGGAAGGAGAAAAGGAAAACATGTGTATAAAAGCAGTGATCATACTGACTTCAGAGTTGTCAACAGCAGCTCCAAAACTAGAGACAATGGGGGAGTATTTCAGTGTGTTAAAGGAAAGCAACTTAGGGAACACAGGATTTCACACCCGACTGAAACTTAAGCGGGCTTGATAGACGCGTTCTCTCACATATAAGCCTCAGCACAATGACTTACAAACATTCAGACTTTAAAAGTAGATGGGTGGAATGAGCATGCTAGGAGAATACTAACCAAAAGAAAACTGGGATAGTCATATATGTATATAAAATAGACTGAGAGAAATTATATTGTTGTGATTGAAGGGTTACTACATAGTTAATAAATAAAATGTATTTGGATTTCCTTAATACAAACAAATGTATACTCATTTTTAATATAAACAAAATAAGCATGTAACTGAAAGTTAAAATATATCAGTAATCTTGACTCTTAAGAGCATAAAGTGATGAAGTACCCATTTTAAGAAATTAATGGGGGGAAACTCTAAAAGTAAAGAAAAGATAAAATTACAATGTGTGTGTGTGCACATATGCACTCAGTTGGGTCCAGTTCTTTGTGACTTTATGAACTCTAACCTGACAGGTGCCTTTGGGATTTTCAGCAGAAATACTGGAGTAAGTTGCTGTTTCCTCCTTCAGTTGAAATTAGCAAAATACAAAAAAAACACAGAAATACAATAAACAAAACCATAAGTTGGTTCTTTAAAAGAAAAAAATTGGTTAAAGAAAGGTGAGACTTGTATGAATAATATCATTAAGGAAATGGAAAAGTACAGAAATGTTAGATTTAAATGTTAATAAAACATAATGTCTTTGGGTGTATGTTAAAGTTTTGAAAACCTGAACAAGATTCACATAACTCTAAAAATTCATGTTCACTTGCATAAGTCTACAACTTCAAAAGCATCAAAAACAGTGGTTAAGAGCTTCCCACAAAGAAAACCACCTGACTCAGTTCTAATAGTTGATTTCTTCCATTTCTGAAACATGTCCCAATTTCACATTAACTTCTCCAGAAAATAAAAAGCTGAAGCACACTCGCCATCCTGCTCCTGCTGTCAGGTCAGCAGAGCTCCAATGGGGAATTCAGATAGACATACTGTGACCATTGCAGGCTGTTTGACTCATTAAAATAGATGAAAAATATTCTAAATACAGTAGCAAATTAAATCTGACATAATGTGGGAAAGATAGGCTTATTTCAGGTGTGCAAGAAATGTAATGTTAGAAAATTCATGAATCTCTAGTAACCATGTAAAGAGATGTTCAGCAGCCCCAGTGATTTAGAAAAATGTCACATTAGTGACATATATGATGCGCACCTTTCATTGCCCAAAACCCAAGAGTCTCACAGTGCCAGCTAGTGGGAGGGGTGGACAGTCGTCACACACCGTCCACAGGGGTGCAGGTACGAGGGGCTGGGGCAAGAATTCAGCGCTGTGTGCTGTTGCTGAACGCTCACCTAGGCATATGCCCACCAAGAGAAATGTTGCAGAAAGACGAGGCAGCCTGTAGCACGTTGCTGTCTTTGTTTTCTGTGCTGTTGACAGTGGCAAGAAGTGTGGGAACAAGTCACATGCCTGTCAACAGCAGGGACCCTGCAGCACTGAGCAGACTGCTCTGGTGAACAGCAGCGTCATGCCGTGGCCCACGCGCCAGACCTGCGCTGCGCGCATCAGCACAGACGGGGACCAGCCGCCCACTGCAAAGGCACGCCCACAGGGCGACGTCATGTGCAGCTCTGCTAGTGACATGAAATACAGCTGGAACCTAAAACACATTTTGGCAAGTCGTATAGATGGAAACAGGCTGCTTTTAAAAGAGAGCAAGTGAGCAGAACACAGTAGTAATCAGGAGGAAGATGACCTCAGAAAATGGGTCGAGTATACTTATGTGGATTGGTGTGAGTTTTAGCTTTTGTCTAGGTGATGAGTTCATGGGTATTTCATTCTTTTTAAAATACAACATGGCCCAATGGTGAGTGTGTTAGGAGCTAAGGATTGTGATTATAGATACATTTCTGTGCAGTGAACATTCAAAAACATATACACATACTGTGATAGAGTTCTCTAGAACATGATTATATATGAGTATGACATACATGTACATATGAGATATGTAGTGTGGTTAACTCTTGGTGAACTATGTGTTTGGATGGATATTAATGGTCTATATCCATTATACAAAGTAGTTTGACTACCCTAAAAGTCCTTCATGCCCCCCCCCCAGCTATTTATTCACTCCTCTCTCTCAACCTCTGGAAACCACTGATCTTTTTACTGCCTCCATAGGTTTGTTTTGGAAGAAAAGCTATGACAAAGCTAGACAGTATATTAAAAAGCAGAGATATCACTTTGCTGGCAAAGGTCTGTCTAGTCAGAGCTATGGTTTTTTCCCCCAGTAGTCATGTATGGGTGAGAGAATTGGACCATAAAGAAAGCTGAAGAATTGATGCTTTTGAACTGTGGTGTTGGAGAAGACTCTTGAGAGTCCCTTGGACTGCAAGGAGATCCAACCAGTCCATCCTAAAGGAAATCAGTTCTAAATATTCATTGGAAGGACCAGTGCTGAAGCTCTAACACTTTGGCCACCTGATGCAAAGAGCTGATTCATTTAAAAAGACCCTGATGCTGGGAAGGATTGAAGGCAGGAGGAGAAGGGGATGACAAAGGATGAGATGGTTGGATGGCATTACTGTCTCAATGGACATGAGTGTGAGCAAGCTCCAGGATTTGGTGATGGACAGGGAAGCCTGATGTGCTGCAGTCCATGGGGTGACTGAACTGACAGTTTTATCTTTCCAGAAAGTCCTCTATAGCTGGAATCATACAATATGTAACCTTTTCAGATTGATTTATTCACTTAGTAATATGCATTTAATTTTACTCCCATGTCTTCTCATGACAATAATAGCTCATTTCTTTTTAGTACTGAATAATTCTCCAGGCAAGAATACTGGAGTGGGTTACCATTTCCTTCTCCAGGGGATCTTCCCAACCCAGGGATTGAACCCGGGTCTCCCGCATTGGAGGCAGACGCTTTAACCCCTGAGCCACGAGGGAAGCCCCAATATTTTGTTGTCTAAGTGTACCAGTTCATTTGGCCATTCTCCTGCTGAATATTCTTGGCTGCTTTCAGGTTTTGGCAGTGATGAATAAAGCTGCTATAAGCATATGTGTGCAAGTTTTGGGGGACATAAACTTTCAACTCCTTTAGGTGAATACTGAAGACTGTGACTGCTCTTTGTCTGGTAAGAGTGTGTTCAGTTTTATAAGGAACTGCCGAGCTGTTTCACAGAATGGCTGTGCTGTTTTGCATTGCCAGCGGTAATGAGTGAGTGCGCCTGTCGCTCCGTGTTCTCGGCAGGATTTGCTTTTCCATTGTTCAGGATTGCGGCCATTCTGATACATGTGTAGTGGTATCTCGTTTTAATTTGCATTTTCTTGATGACATACAACGAGGAACATCTTTTCATCTGCTTATTTTGCCATCTGCATATCTTCTTTGGAAAGAAAGTGAAAGTGAAGAAGGTGAAGTCTCTCAGTCATATCCAACTCTTTGTGACCCCATGGATTGTGACCTGCCAGGCTCCTCCATCCATGGGATTTTCCAGGCAAGAATACTGGAGTGGGTCGCCATTTTCTTCTCCAGTGGATCTTCCCAGCCCAGGGATTGAACCTGGGTCTCCTACATTGTAGGCAGACTCTTTACCATCTGAGCCCCCAGAGAACAAGAGTTATGTATAGTTTACATACGTCTTTTGTCAAATGTCTTTTACAAATGTTTTCCGTTAGTCTGTGGATTGTCTTACTTTCTTGACATTGTCTTTCCCAAAGCAGAAGTTTTCAATTATAGGCAGGTCCAGTTTATCAATTATTTCTTTCACAGATTGTACCTTTGATTTTTTAATCAAAAAATCATCACCATATGCAGGATTATCTAGGCTTTCTCCATTATATAGTTTTGTAATGTACATTTGGGTCTAATATCCATTTGGGGTTAATTTTTGAAAAGGGCATAAGGTCTGTGTCTGGATTGTTTTTTTTTTTTTTTTTTTTTTGGCAAGTGTTTTTTGAGTATCATCTGTTGAAAATATTTTTCTCCTTTGTATTGCCTTGGTTCCTTGGTTAAAGCTTGATTGATGCACTTGCGTTGGTCTGTTTCGGGGAGCTGTGTTCTGTTCTGTTAAGCCATCTGTCTGGTTTTCCGCCAGTCCACCATCTTGATTGTTCTTGTTCAGTCATTCCGTTGTGTCTGACTCTTTGCAGCCCCACGGACTGCAGCACGCCAGGCTTCCCTGTCCTCCACCACCTCCCAGAGTTCGCCCAAACTCGTGTCCCGTGAGTCGGTGATGCCAGCGAACCATCTCGTCCTCTGTCGTCCCCTTCTCCTCCTGCTTTCAGTCTTTCCCAGCATCAGGGTCTTTTCCAGTGAATCAGCTCTTCACATTAGGTGGCCATAGGATTGGAGCTTCAGCCTCAGCATCAGTCCTTCCAGTGAAGATTCAGGGTTGATTTCCTTTAGGATTGACTGGTTTGATCAATGGGCTGTCCAGTGGACTCTCAAGAACCTTCTCCAGTACCGTAGTTCGAAGACACCAGTTCTTCAGTGTTCAGCCGTTTTTATTGTCCAACTCCCACATCTGTACATAACTACTAGAAAAACCATAGCTTTGACTGTACAGACCTTTGTAGACCAAGTAATACCTCTGCTTTTAATACACACTATCTTGATTACTGTGGTGGTTTAGTAAGTCTGAAGTTGGGTAGTGTAACTCCTCCAACGTTACTCTCTTTCCATGTTGCGTTGGCCATCCTGGGTCTTTTCTCTCTCCATGTGAAGTTTTATCCTGGTTAGTTGTTAAGTCATGTCCAATTCTTCATGACTCCATCGAATGCAGCACACCAGGCTCATCTGCCCTCCATTGTCTTCTCTATATGAACTTTAGAGTCAGTTTTTCAGGAGCCAGCAAATAGCTTGCTTGGGCTGGGATTTTTTTTTTTTTTTTAGTGGGGATTGCACTGATTCTCTCAGTCGGTTTGGGAGAAACTGACATCTAGACAATACTGAGTCTTCCTGTCTGTAAACATGGGGGAGGGCATGGCAGCACCCTCCAGTCTTCCTGCCCGGAGAACCCCCCGGAGAGAGGAGCCTGGCGGGCTACAGTCTGCGGGGTCACAAAGAGTCAACACGACTGAGCCACACACATCATAAACAAAGATTGCCNCTGATTCTCTCAGTCAGTTTGGGAGAAACTGACATCTTGACGATACTGAGTCTTCCTGTCTGTAAACATGGGGGAGGGCATGGCAGCACCCTCCAGTCTTCCTGCCCGGAGAACCCCCGGAGAGAGGAGCCTGGCGGGCTTCAGTCTGCGGGGTCACAAAGAGTCGACACGACTGAGCGACACACATCATAAACAAAGATTGCTNAGTCTTCCTGCCCGGAGAACCCCCCGGAGAGAGGAGCCTGGCGGGCTACAGTCTGCGGGGTCACAAAGAGTCAACACGACTGAGCCACACACATCATAAACAAAGATTGCCGTTCACTTGCTCAGTCGTGTCCGACTCTTTGTGACGCATGGACTGCAGCACACCAGGCCTCCCTGTCCTTCACTATATTCCTGAGCTTGGTCAGACTCATGTCCATCGAGTCAGCGATGCCATCCAACCATCTCTTCCTCTGTTGTCCCCTTCTCCTCCCGCCTTCAGTCTTTCCCAACATCAGGGTCTTTTTCAATGAGTTGGCTCTTCACATCAGGTGGCCAAAGGGTTGGAGTTTCAGCGTCAGTCCTCCCAGTGAATATTCAGGGAGGAATATTCAATCAATCAGTGAATATTGATTTCCTGTCTGTCCATTTATTTAGTTCTTGATTTTGCTTATCAGACATTTTGGAGTTTCACTTGTATAGATCTTGTACGTGTATTGTCAGATTTATACCTAAGTGTTTGGTTTGAGGGGGCTGGGATGCGAACATAAATGTATTGTGATTTTAATTTTAAATTTCACTTGTTTATTGCTGGTAGTTTGAAAGCAATTACCTTTTGTATATTAACCTTGTATCCTGCAATCTTGCTATAATTAGTTCCAGGAGGATTTTTTTAGACAGCTGTTTTGGATAGTCTACATAGATGATCATATCATCTGTGAAAAAGACAGTTTTATGTCTTGCTTACCAATCTGTACACATTGTATTTCCTCCTCTTTTCTTGGTGCATTTTCTAGTACTTCCTGTTCAGTGTTGAAAAGGAACTGCCAGAGAGGACATTTCATGCCTTATTCCTGATCTTAGTGGGAAAGTTTCAAGTTTCTCATCATTATGTGTGATATTAGCTGTAGATATTTTTATTCTTTATCAAACTGAAGGAAGTTCTTGTCTATTCTTGCTTTTTTGAGCGATTTTGTCATGAATTTGTGTTGGATTTTCTCATGCTTTTTCCATATCACTTATGACCGTGTGGTTTTTGTCTCTCTCAGCATGTTGATTTAATGGATTACATTAATTTTGAAATTTTGACACCAGCCTTGAATACCTGGTTTAAATCCCACTTGGTTGTGGCATATAAATATTTTTATACGTTATTATTTTTATTTACTAATAAATACTTTGCTGTGAATCTTGACATCTATGTTCATGGACAATAGCAATCTATGGTCTGTATAGTTTTCTTCTTTTGTAATGTCTTTGTCTGGTTTTGGTGTTTGGATAATGCTGGTTTCATAGAATGAATTAGGAAGTATTGTCTTTCCCTTTATCCTCTGAAACAGATTGTAGTTTTGGAATAATTTCTCCCTTAAATGCTTGGTAGAATTCACCAGTGAATCTGGCTGCACCTGGCGCTTTCTGGTTTGGAAAATTATTTATTGATTAAATTTCATTACTAGATACAGGCCTATTCATATTGTCTATTTCTTCTAATGTGAATTTTGGCACATTGTGTCTTTCAAAGAATCGGTCCATTATCTACATTATCAAATAATGGACACAGGGTTCATAATATTCCTTTATCATTTTAATATCCATAGGATCTATAGTGATGTCCCATATTTCATTTCTGAAATAAGTAATTTGTGTCATATCTTTAATTCTTAGCTTGGCAGAGGCCTATCGATTTTATTGATCTTTACCAAGAACAAGCTTTTGATTTTGTTCATTTTTCTTTATTGATTTATGCTCTAATTATTCTTCCATTTACTTGGGTTTTGATTTGCTGTTTTTCTTCAGTTTCCTAAGGTGTAAACTTAGATTATTGGTTTTAGATCTAGCTTGTTTTTTAATATATGCATTCATTGTTATAAATTTCCCTCTATGCACTACTTTCACTGCATCCAACAAATTTCAGTAAGTTGTGTTTCTGTTCTCATTTAGTTCAGAGTAGTTTATACTTTATCTTGAAGTTTCATCTTTGACCCGTGTATTAGTTAGAAGTGTGTTTATTCTCTAAATACGTTGGGTGGGATGTTCAGTTTTCTTTCTGTTACTGATTTCTAGTTTAGTTCCCTTATAATCTGAGAACTGACATTATATGATTTCTATTTTAAATTTGTTAAGGTATGTCTTACGGCTCAGAATGTGATCTGTCTTGTTGAATCTTAGATGGGAGTTTGGAAAGAATGTATATTCTGCTGTTGTTGGGTGAAGTAGTCTATAAATGTTGAGTATAACCAGGTCATCCGTAGGGTTATGTTAAATTATGCCCTTACTGATCTTCTGCAGGAATGAAATTACTGTTCCAGTGGGTCACTGTTCCGCTTTCGTAGACATTGCCAGTCATTTCCCAGAGAACTCATGCCTTCAGGGTGCGAGAGCTCTCTTTGTCTCGGTATTTGGTGGTGGTCTTTTTTAGTTTTAGGTATCTATTGCTGTGGAGAACTATCCTTTGATTTTAATTTTTTAACGAATAATGATATTGAGCAGCTTTTCATAAGTTTGGTGATTATTCTTAGTCTTTCTGCCCATTTATAAAATCTTGCCTGTTCTAATATGCTTTTTTTCCCCAGAATTTTTATACCACCTTTCATGCGTTGGCCTTTAACCCATGTAGAATTTACTTCTGAACATGATGTGATGATACAGGGAGTCAAGTTTCTCTTCTTTTTTCTATATACGTTTATCCAGTGGTTCTACCAACTTTCTTTTCCCCATTAGATTGCTTTTGTCAAAAATCAGTAGATGCTGTGTCTATGTGTTTATCTCTAGATTCTCTGTTCTGTTTGCTTGATCTTGTATTCCTGCACCAATAGTATACTCTCATGATTCCTGAAGCATCACCCTACAAGTTTAAAATGAGATATTGTGAGTTCTTGAAGTTTGTTCTTTTATTATTATTATTTTTGTTATGGCTATCCTAGGTTCTGTGAATTTCCATACAGACTTGTTAGTAATTAAAACTCTCCTGAAAAGCCTCTTGGAAATTTGATTGGGATTACATTGATTCCACAGGTCATTAGAGGGTAATTCAACAACAGTAATATCTTACAGTTAAGTAATGTGATATTTGCCTCATTTCAATTTCTGCCAATGAAATGTTTATGTAAAAGCCTTGTGCATTGTCTAAAGTGCATTCTAATGTATATGCTAAATCGCTTCGGTTGTGTCCGGCTCTTTGCAACACCATGGACTACAGCCTGCCACCCTCCTCTGTCCAGGGGATTCTCCAGGCAAGGATACTGGAGTGGGTTGCCATGCTCTTCTCCATTGCTGTAATAAATGGTATTGTTATTTTCCTTAACAGTCTCCAGTTGTACTTATTCTACTTTTGTATTTTCTTTTGAATTGTGTATATACTCAATATTTCATTTGTGTACAGTGTTGAATAAGGCTGAGTATAGACATCTTTGTCTTGTTTATGACTTCGGGAGGGTGGGGGAATCACTCAATGTCTTACCATTTGGGTTTAAACTCTTGAGATTTTTAAAGTAGGTAACCTTTATCAGAATAAGGAAGTTTCTATCTCTAATTTGCTGAGAGCATTTTTGTGAGTATATATTGATAAATTTATCAGCTCTTTCTTCTGCACTGACTTTTGTTTTTCCTTGGTTACTATACTGAATTACATTTAAGTGCTAAATTATTTTTTTCACTTCTATAACAAAGCAACTTTGTTGTTCTTTAATTGCTAAGTCATACCTGACTCTCTTGTGACCCATGGACTGTCGCCCACTAGGCTCCTCTGACAGTGGGATTTCCCAGGCAAGAATACTAGAGTGGATGGCCATTTTCTAGTTCAGGTGATCTTACTGACCCAAGGATCGAACCCACATCCCCTGCATTGTAGGCAGATTTTTTACCACTGAGCCGCCAGAGAAGCCCACTTAGTTGTGGTTTATTATCTTTGTAGGTGTGGACGTTGATTTGTTAATTTTTGTTGGGATTTCCGTGTCACAGTTATGAAAGCTGTTTGAGCTGTCATTTCTTTCTGCAATGCATTTTTCCAGGAGTGGATGTCAGGAGTATAGCGGGAGCATGGTGGAAGCTGTTTTATTCTTTCTGCTCTTTGCGGGACTGCATCTGATCTCCATTTGTGCGGCTCTCTTATCTGAATGGATCTGCCTCTCATTCCTCTGAGCTTGAATTTCCTTAGGGGAAGGTTTCTAATTGCAGAGTCAGATTCTTCAATTAGAGCTATTCATTTATGGTTTCTTTTTCTTCTTGAATCAGTTCTTATCATTTAGATTGTTCACCTAATTACCCCATTTCAGTTAAAGTATTTATTTGCAGAAACTGTTCATAATGTTCTTATTTTCTTTTCAGTGTCTGTAACATCTGAGAATAAGGGTGGTGATCCACTCTCTGCCTCTATGCCCCTTCCCCTCCCTCCCTCTCACCAAGGGGATTGGATGGGGACGGATCCAGGAAGAGGCTTATCCATTTTACTAATATTTTAAAACAGGCAACTTTTCCTTTGAATTTTCACTGTTTTTTTTTTTCTCTGCTTCTGCTTTATTGATTTTACTCTTTCAAAAACTATCTCCACCTTTTAAGCCCCCTAACGTCAAACTTGTTACTTTTTAGTAGCTACTTAGAAGATTACAGCTTTGATTGTTCATCTTTTTCTTCTCATATACAGTCCTTTAAAGCTCTAAGTTTCCTGCTGACACTGCTTAGCTGCAGCCTGCAGGTTTTCATATATTGCACTGCTCTTTCTTACAGAATCTTAAAGATTTCCTTCTTTCCTTTTTGACCCATGTGTAGTCTCTAAATATATGGATTTCTTTCTAATGATCTTTGTATTATTTCTAGTCTAATTCTCCTGATCAGACCGCCCGTCGTGTGTGATTTCATCAACACTGGCTCAGATGCATTTTGCCTTTCAGCATGTGTTCTGTTGTGGGTTCTGGATGTTCCATGTGTGCTTAAGAGTGGACTTGATAGCTGATCAATATATGGCTCTACATTTTTCAGTTAAGTTGGTAAGTCAGGTTTCAACCAAAGTAAGCATCCTGTATCTGATCACGCCTTCCTGTGCTATCTTCTCCTTCCTCCAGTTTTCTCTGGCACATCAACTCACTCAAAAGAGGTTGCTTTACATATTCGTTGGTTTGAATTGTTTAGTCACGTCCTAAACCTGTCATCATGTGAAGAACGGTGGAGGAAAAATGCTCTAAGTTGAAGGACATTCTTCAAATCTTCTAGCAGGTTAAGGGTTATCTACATCAGACAAATGTGAATTTGTTGATTGCTGTAGTTGAAAAGAAAGCAATTTACATCAACTCAGTGTCTCTCTAGACGTGTAGATTAAATAAATCACAGTGTAAGAATTAACACAAAGGCACATTTTCATCCTTGATACCAAGGATCACTTTTTATTAATTTAACCTAGATATTTGTGTTTGGACATTACTGGATGAATTTAAAAGCCAAATAAGCACCTCAAGCAAATAATTCTTCCCCACCTTTCATATGGATCAGTGGATGTGAATAGGACTATTTTCCGTTTTTTGCTGCGGTATTCTTTGAACAGTCCATAATCGTGACTTTGCCTGTCTTTTCCTTGAGCTATCCTGTGAGGTAGATTAAGACATAACCTGGGTAGGTACTCGAGTCAGCCCATCCAGGCTTAATTGATGAAAGAAAGAAGGGCTTAAGAATGTTTCTTTTCATAAATGCTTACTACTGTGGAAACCATTGACAGTATGATTCACTGGAATGTTTCCCAGGATGATAATGTTGCTGAATAAAATCAACTCCTTCTTGTTTTCTTTTAAGAAATATCTGACTAAGAATTAATAACTTTAAGGGAATGCTTTGTGCTACTCTACAACAAACATTGTACTTACTGGAGATGCGTTAGAGCCTCTCTGAGCCTTTGGTTTTATTCCTGATTCTCCTGTTGGAGTGATACCCACCTCTCAGGGTATCTGGCACTGCAGCCTTGTTAAAGAGGCAGCCTGAGTCGTGGCCACTCTCCTTGACTCGGAGGGCTCTCCCAGATGTGTAGTGTTCGCACCCCTTTGCTTGCTCACAAGCGCGTGTTGACAGCAGTTGTGTAGGACAGCTAGAGCTGGGTGTTGGAGAGGCGCCTCCGAGGATGTGCTCTTAGGCGTGTGCTCCTGACTGCAGCAAGGTCCCTGTGAGCCTTGTGCTGCCACCTCCACCAGATCTCTTGGATCTCAATAAAGATGTTTATAAATAGGCCCCAGATAAAGCTTTCTGTGGGACAGGAATCATCTCTGACCATATTGTGACTGTCTGTCCAAAATCAAGCATCTGAGAGAAGAAAGGAACAGACCACAGGGAACTAGCGTACCCTGAAGGCTGGCAAGGTGGCGCAGCCTAATCCAGCCACACCAGCGGCCACATTCTGGCAAGGTGGCGCAGCCTCATCCAGCCACACCAGCGGCCACATTCTGGCAAGGTGGCGCAGCCTCATCCAGCCACACCAGCGGCCACATTGGTCCCCGCAGCCTGCGCGCACCAGCTGCGAGGCAGGCGATGGAGCTGGGAGAGAGGGACCGAGACCCAAATATGTGCTCTCTAGAAGAAATCTACTTAATAGGAAGACAGAGATAAAGGTACAAGGAAGGTAAAAGATACATACCATAAGAACACTAATAAAAAGAAATCTGAAGTGACTGTGGTAAATATTAGATGAATACTAAAGAATATTACCAGGAGTGAAGATATACATCACGTGGATCATTTCTAATGTAGGTCATGTTCTGAGCCATAACGCAATTCTGAGTAAATTTTAAAGTAATTTATATTGTGTAAAATCTTCTCTCACCACAATGGAATTAAATTATTAGTAATAAAGACAGGTGAAAATCCAAATTATTTGAAATTAACTCACTGTACAGAGAAGTCATAAAAAGCTCTAGGGTGTAGCTAATATTGTTCTTTGAGGGAAATTTATAGTATTAAATGTTTAAACTAGGGGGAAAAGATCTCAAAACAATGATCTAAACTTATTTAAGAAACCAGGAAAATAAGAGCAAATGGAAGTGAAGGCAAAAACCGAGGGGAAGAGGGAGTAAGAGAGACAAGAGCAGAGATGGTGAGACTGGAGACAGAATAACAGTGGAGAATGAATACCTGTGAATCTTTTAAATATATCAATAAAACCAACATATCCCTAGTCATATCAAGGGAAAAAAGATACAAATTAGCAATGTTAATGAAAGAGAAGGGTAGTGACAAATCCTCCCAGCTCGAGAAGGTAAGTGTGTGGCATGAACAGTAGACATTTCATTCCTGAGATAAAGACTGCTTTTTCGAAAGGCACAAATACAAAAGCTCACTCAAAAAGAACTAGCCTAAATAGTCTTACATCTGTTATACTAACTGACAAAGTAGAATTTTCCCATAAAGGAAAATTCAAGCCCAGGCAGCTTCACTGATGAATTCTACCAACCACTTATAGAAGAAATTATATCAGTTCTCCAAGAAGTACACAAGGAAAGAGGACTGGAAAGGTCACTTTTTGGTGCCAGCATTACTTGGCACAACAACCAGATGAAGTCATTTAAAAAATTCCTCAATGACACAGATGTGAAAGTCCTCAAGAATCTTAGCAGACTGACTCTACGGTGTGCAAAAGGACAGTGCAGCGCGAGCAGGTTGTTTATCCTGTGGAGGTGAGCTGCTCAGCATTGAAAAGCAGTCACTTCATCACGTCAGCAGGAGAGAGAAGGAAAATAAACCGTGATCATCTCAATAGATGTATATAAAGAAATGTCTTAACCTGTTGTTGTTTTTTTTAAATGGCCCCTATACCTGCCGCCTACCTAATGATGAAGATTTGACTGCTTTCCCTCCAGAATCAGAGTCCAGGCTAGGAGGCCACCTATTCAGCTGTAGGCTCTGGCCAGTCCAATACAGCGAGGAAAATCACACATACATTTTGGAAAAGGAAGGAATAAAACTGTCTCTGCAGAAGACACGGTTATCTAATCTAATATCTAATCTAATACAACCAGCTGTATTTCCGGATACTAACAGTGACTATTGCAAATCTTAAAATGAGTTTCATTTACAATAAGACAAGAAAAAAAACCATGGAATAGATTTCTGTTGACATTTTCAGGATATGTATGCTGAACACTATAAAACCCCAACGAAATAAATAAATAAATTGATTTCTTAGTGATTGGAAAGACTTTCTGTGTTCTTGGATCAGAAAACCCGGTGTGGTTAGGATGTCCAGTTCTCCCCATACTGGGCAGTGGATTTAATTCAGCCCCAGTCAGAGTCTCAGCAGGGCTTTTGTAGGCTGATAAACTATTCTCACAATTGTATGGAAAAGTTCCAGTTTTATGAGTTTTCCACAGCTCTTCATCAGTTCATCACTTGAAAAAAGATAACTGTGTAAGAAGGTAGCAATGATGTAATTTCTTCAAGAGAAAGTGGTCAAGTCTGGATTTCAGACTCTCTTTCAGGTCATATTTCACAAGAACAAAACTAGAAATTTCAAACTAACATAGTGTCGTCCTCTATGTGCCTCATCAATCTTCTGTGGAAAAAAATAAGTAGATAGAGTGACTCCCTGGGCTATTTTCTTTGATTTCTTTGGTATTTAGTTGACCATTATAATCTGTATAATTGAGCATCAGCCTTAGAATTAAACTCACATGTTCTTTCTCCAAACTCCCTCCGTGTTAAAACATTAGAATTCTTTTGGTTGGTTTTAGAAACATTCTAGAATTTTAAAACATTTTGCATCTAATATAATGCTGGAAACATGAAATCTACATAATGTATGCAGCGTAACTAATATTAGAAGCATGTTCAAGGAGCAGCCTGTGGGGTTAATAGAGTTTAATTTGCAAGACAAATGAAGGCTTATTTCCTCCTAGGCACTCTGCTCTTCATTCTGGTAGGGCCACTTTTGAAGAATAGTCCGTTAATAGATGATGAGAACCCTTGTTGGACAGGAGCAGGATCAGCCAGCAATGGAATCAGAGCCTTTCCACTCAGAGGGTGTTTTCCAGAATACAGAGCCCTTGATTAAAATGCAGCGCTTAAATAGTTCTGTGTGGGCTTCCTCACACAGCCACAGATGGGCAGGGGGGTGGTGGGGAGGAGGCGCAAATGCTTTATCTCTGTGATAAACCAAGATTACAGGAATAAAAATAGATAACCCAGATGCCCCCACACAAAATGGGGAAGTTTTTAAGTAAACCAAGACTTAACCCATACGTGGAAATATTCTGCATTAAAAAAAAAATATTTTCAGGAATCTTTATAACAAAGGAAGATCCTTATTGTAAACACCCTACCTGAATTTATCCAAAGAAAATTTAAATGATTAGAAGACTGACAGGAACACGTTCAGTCAGCAGTGGTTATCTCTGGGTGGTGGGATTGCAGGTGATTTATAACTGCCTGTGAGCTCAGCAGCCAGTGGAGCTGGCTTGAGTTTTTCAGCAGGAGACACCCTGGCACTTGAGACACCCTAGTCTTTGTGCTGACCATTGCCTCGCTAAATGCCAGGAGCGTCCCCTAGTTGCTGTGAAGCCAGCGGTGCCTTCTCATTTCCTGAACATCCATAGATGAGCACTAGCCCTGACTGAGATCCCTAGGGCAGCGGCTCCCACATCGGCGGGAGAGCGTCCGAAAGCGTGTTGCTGTGCTGATTATGGCCGACAGCGGCGGGCAGAGCTAGCAGAAGGCTGAGAGACGCCTCCAGCTCCATCTTTATTGATGGCTTATGGACAGAAAAGAGGGTTTGTAGCCAAATAGAAACGTGTTCGAAAACCGGGTGGCCCTGTCTTATTGTCTCCCAGCCCTTATGCACCTGGGGCTGGGGCTGGCTTGGGACCACCCAGGGTCAGGCGTCCCCTACTCCAGGGCAGGTGTGTGCCACAGAGGAGCCAGCCCTGGCTGGTCAGAGATCTCCTAGAGGACAGGGGATTTGATTCAGGGAGGAAAACTGGAGTGAGCAGTTTGGGGAAGTCAGATGTTTAAAACATGAAAAGACACGGAACTCTTGAGTGGCAGAGGTTTTGAGTTTCATGATCTTGATGTGCCAGTGTCTCTCTTGGGGCTGGTGGATCCAGGGGGACGGGTTCAAAGGCAGAGAGCCCGTTTGAGCGGGCCCCGGCGCACAGGCTTGCTGAGCAGGAGGCGGCCAGCGGCTGGGCGTGCGCGGCAGCGCCTCTCTCCCAGGAGGAGCCGGGCCGGCCGCCCAGCTCCGTGCAGTGGGGCCGCCTGCAGCCCCTGACCGCTCAGCTCCAGAGATGGGCACCCACACACTGGCTTCTTGCGCATTCCTGCAGAACCGAACGACTCCTGCAGCTTTTAAAGGGACTCGGGGCTTAACNGAAAATCCAAATTATTTGAAATTAACTCACTGTACAGAGAAGTCATAAAAAGCTCTAGGGTGTAGCTAATATTGTTCTTTGAGGGAAATTTATAGTATTAAATGTTTAAACTAGGGGGAAAAGATCTCAAAACAATGATCTAAACTTATTTAAGAAACCAGGAAAATAAGAGCAAATGGAAGTGAAGGCAAAAACCGAGGGGAAGAGGGAGTAAGAGAGACAAGAGCAGAGATGGTGAGACTGGAGACAGAATAACAGTGGAGAATGAATACCTGTGAATCCTTTAAATATATCAATAAAACCAACATATCCCTAGTCATATCAAGGGAAAAAAGATACAAATTAGCAATGTTAATGAAAGAGAAGGGTAGTGACAAGTCCTCCCAGCTCGAGAAGGTAAGTGTGTGGCATGAAGAGTAAACATTTCATTCCTGAGATAAAGACTGCTTTTTCGAAAGGCACAAATACAAAAGCTCACTCAAAAAGAACTAGCCTAAATAGTCTTACATCTATTATACTAACTGACAAAGTAGAAATTTTCCCATAAAGGAAAATTCAAGCCCAGGCAGCTTCACTGATGAATTCTACCAACCATTTATAGGAGAAATTATATCAGTTCTCCAAGTACACAGGGAAAGAGGACTGGAAAGGTCACTTTTTGGTGCCAGCATTACTTGGCACAACAACCAGATGAAGTCATTTAAAAAATTCCTCAATGACACAGATGTGAAAGTCCTCAAGAATCTTAGCAGACTGACTCTACGGTGTGCAAAAAGGACAGTGCAGCGCGAGCAGGTCGTTTATCCTGTGGAGGTGAGCTGCTCAGCATTTAAAAGCAGTCACTTCATCACGTCAGCAGGAGAGAGAAGGAAAATAAACCGTGATCATCTCAATAGATGTATATAAAGAAATGTCTTAACCTGTTGTTGTTTTTTTTAAATGGCCCCTATACCTGCCGCCTACCTAATGATGAAGATTTTGACTGCTTTCCCTCCAGAATCAGAGTCCAGGCTAGGAGGCCACCTATTCAGCTGTAGGCTCTGGCCAGTCCAATACAGCGAGGAAAATCACACATACATTTTGGAAAAGGAAGGAATAAAACTGTCTCTGCAGAAGACACGGTTATCTAATCTAATATCTAATCTAATACAACCAGCTGTATTTCCGGATACTAACAGTGACTATTGCAAATCTTAAAATGAGTTTCATTTACAATAAGACAAGAAAAAAAACCATGGAATAGATTTCTGTTGACATTTTCAGGATATGTATGCTGAACACTATAAAACCCCAACGAAATAAATAAATAAAATGATTTCTTAGTGATTGGAAAGACTTTCTGTGTTCTTGGATCACAAAACCCGGTGTGGTTAGGATGTCCAGTTCTCCCCATACTGGGCAGTGGATTTAATTCAGCCCCAGTCAGAGTCTCAGCAGGGCTTTTGTAGGCTGATAAACTATTCTCACAATTGTATGGAAAAGTTCCAGTTTTATGAGTTTTCCACAGCTCTTCATCAGTTCATCACTTAAAAAAAGATAACTGTGTAAGAAGGTAGCAATGATGTAATTTCTTCAAGAGAAAGTGGTCAAGTCTGGATTTCAGACTCTCTTTCAGGTCATATTTCACAAGAACAAAACTAGAAATTTCAAACTAACATAGTGTCGTCCTCTATGTGCCTCATCAATCTTCTGTGGAAAAAAATAAGTAGATAGAGTGACTCCCTGGGCTATTTTCTTTGATTTCTTTGGTATTTAGTTGACCATTATAATCTGTATAATTGAGCATCAGCCTTAGAATTAAACTCACATGTTCTTTCTCCAAACTCCCTCCGTGTTAAAACATTAGAATTCTTTTGGTTGGTTTTAGAAACATTCTAGAATTTTAAAACATTTTGCATCTAATATAATGCTGGAAACATGAAATCTACATAATGTATGCAGCGTAACTAATATTAGAAGCATGTTCAAGGAGCAGCCTGTGGGGTTAATAGAGTTTAATTTGCAAGACAAATGAAGGCTTATTTCCTCCTAGGCACTCTGCTCTTCATTCTGGTAGGGCCACTTTTGAAGAATAGTCCGTTAATAGATGATGAGAACCCTTGTTGGACAGGAGCAGTATCAGCCAGCAATGGAATCAGAGCCTTTCCACTCAGAGGGTGTTTTCCAGAATACAGAGCCCTTGATTAAAATGCAGCGCTTAAATAGTTCTGTGTGGGCTTCCTCACACAGCCACAGATGGGCAGGGGGGTGGTGGGGAGGAGGCGCAAATGCTTTATCTCTGTGATAAACCAAGATTACAGGAATAAAAATAGATAACCCAGATGCCCCCACACAAAATGGGGAAGTTTTTAAGTAAACCAAGACTTAACCCATACGTGGAAATATTCTGCATTAAAAAAAAAATATTTTCAGGAATCTTTATAACAAAGGAAGATCCTTATTGTAAACACCCTACCTGAATTTATCCAAAGAAAATTTAAATGATTAGAAGACTGACAGGAACACGTTCAGTCAGCAGTGGTTATCTCTGGGTGGTGGGATTGCAGGTGATTTATAACTGCCTGTGAGCTCAGCAGCCAGTGGAGCTGGCTTGAGTTTTTCAGCAGGAGACACCCTGGCACTTGAGACACCCTAGTCTTTGTGCTGACCATTGCCTCGCTAAATGCCAGGAGCGTCCCCTAGTTGCTGTGAAGCCAGCGGTGCCTTCTCATTTCCTGAACATCCATAGATGAGCACTAGCCCTGACTGAGATCCCTAGGGCAGCGGCTCCCACATCGGCGGGAGAGCGTCCGAAAGCGTGTTGCTGTGCTGATTATGGCCGACAGCGGCGGGCAGAGCTAGCAGAAGGCTGAGAGACGCCTCCAGCTCCATCTTTATTGATGGCTTATGGACAGAAAAGAGGGTTTGTAGCCAAATAGAAACGTGTTCGAAAACCGGGTGGCCCTGTCTTATTGTCTCCCAGCCCTTATGCACCTGGGGCTGGGGCTGGCTTGGGACCACCCAGGGTCAGGCGTCCCCTACTCCAGGGCAGGTGTGTGCCACGGAGGAGCCAGCCCTGGCTGGTCAGAGATCTCCTAGAGGACAGGGGATTTGATTCAGGGAGGAAAACTGGAGTGAGCAGTTTGGGGAAGTCAGATGTTTAAAACATGAAAAGACACGGAACTCTTGAGTGGCAGAGGTTTTGAGTTTCATGATCTTGATGTGCCAGTGTCTCTCTTGGGGCTGGTGGATCCAGGGGGACGGGTTCAAAGGCAGAGAGCCCGTTTGAGCGGGCCCCGGCGCACAGGCTTGCTGAGCAGGAGGCGGCCAGCGGCTGGGCGTGCGCGGCAGCGCCTCTCTCCCAGGAGGAGCCGGGCCGGCCGCCCAGCTCCGTGCAGTGGGGCCGCCTGCAGCCCCTGACCGCTCAGCTCCAGAGATGGGCACCCACACACTGGCTTCTTGCGCATTCCTGCAGAACCGAACGACTCCTGCAGCTTTTAAAGGGACTCGGGGCTTAACCTCTTACAGTGCCATTCTGAGACTTCCACAGCATCCACTCTTTGGCCTTAACAACCCCCCAGATCCTGTGGCACGCTGCACGTCAAGGCTTTGAGTACTGTTTACATCACCTTTTTAGAACTTTTGACCTTTCATTCATGAGGCAGTGACTTGGATTGAGGTTTTTCATCTTTCTCTCAAACCACTCATTCTCTAAGTAGGTGTGTGCATGTCTTGGGGAGCTCTTGGTTTCTCAGCAATGCCTTGTGGTGGGACATGCTCCCAGGTAATGACCCTGAAGTGAAGGAACCCACTAGCTCAGCTCGGGGTATTTACGTATAATAGAAAAGCCTAAGTCTTTGTGTTGGCTTTGAAGACCAACCCCATGCAGATGCTGGACCAGGCTGTGACATGCACATGTGGCCCCCTCTGAGGGCTGGTTTTGACTGTTCCCCTGGGCGTCTGGACCACAGTGGTGCCGTGCTCGGCCCCTCCGAGGCTGCTGGCCGGGAGCCGGCGGGCCCTGTGGTCAGGCCCGCGTGAGGT
>SJYW01044528.1:550130-590130 GCA_006410735.1 Raphicerus campestris | reverse complement strand
ATAGCAGTGCCCTGGGGCCCGGGCTCCGCTTCTCCCTGCTCCAGGGCAGCATGTGCAGGGCTGTGTGGAGATCCGGGTAGAATGTGGGGGCCCCAGAGCCGCCCTCCCACTGCCCTCTGCACACGCTCGCTCTGCTCAGCGCACTTCTCCCTGCACTGCCCGGTGGCTGCGTCCTCAGGGACGCTCAGCGCCCTGCCCTGCGGCCCGGCCCGACACGGCGCTGTGCGCCTCGCAGCCTCACCCAGCGTCCTCTGTGGCCAGACTCTCCTTCCCCCGCCCTCCACACAGGCCCCCTCAGATAGCAGGTCTCTGCGTTAATCAGTGACGGGTGGTCCCGGGTAACCAGCAAGCTTGAGAACGAGCGCCAGCTTGTGCTTCTGAAGGGCTTGACTAGGAAAACCTGTGCATTCTTTTTAAAGAAGCATTTTAAAGAAATGCTCAATGGCAAAGTGAAAGGTCAAGCATGGCGTGGTTTTTACTCTAGTGAAGGAATTGCTCCTATTGTGGCGTTTGCGTCCTCTCGAGCTCCATTTCGCCCAGCGTAGTTGTCTACCTACTTCTCAGCAGACTGGAGGACACCAGGTCCCAGTGTGAAAACACCAGAGTTATGTGATGATAATTATAATCAACGAGGAGAAAAACCATTACATACAGAATTCATATAGGTCGTTTTAAATTAGAGCCTCCCTGCCCAGCTGTTTGATTCTGTTTTCCCATATGTTTTTTATTTAGGATACGGCTTGATTAAAGACAAAATTCACCAATTAAAAGAAAAAAATTGCTGTGCTGAGTGCTAATTCCACATTTGAGCTCCACTAGTCACAGAGAGAAAAAGGATATCTCAATTCAGTCTAGTTTCTGAGCCAAAGGGGCCCCAGGACGGACCGAATTTCCATCGGTGGTTTAACCTCAGAACTCATCAGGTGTTCTCTGGAGCCCTCGACCCTGTGCGGCCAGTGGCGAGCTGAGTTCATAGCCAGCCAGGATCCCTTCCTAGTCCAGGTGTGGGACCAGCAGTGCATACCTCGGAGGACTGGGGTCAAGGTTTTGAGGGGATACTTTGTGAGTAGCGGGCTGGGAGACTTGTACGAAGGGTGGATTTATAAAACAAGGCCTGAGACAGCAGGCAGGAGGCCCTGAGTGCGCGACTCCCGGGCCAGGCCTGCTGGCCTCCGGGCGCCGGGCTCTGTCAGCTGTCTGCGAAGGCCTGGCCCACGTCCTCGGGCTCCGAGACTCGGGCCCCGGGCCCAGGAGAGGCGACAGCAGCGTTCCAGTGGAGCGGAGAGCCGAGTGGCTCTGACAGCCAGACAGCCGCCTGCCTGCGCGCAGCCCCGGGGGACAGCCCGCCTCCCCAGGAGGAGGGGAGGGGGCAGTTCAGCGTTCCTGCGGGAGAAGGGGCTAAAGAGGGGAGACACCTGTGTGCGTGAGGATGGGGGGCTGAAGAGGGGAGACGCCTGTGTGCGTGAAGATGGGCCTTCGGGTGAGGGGAGTGAGGACACGCCACACTCAAGGCCTGTCCCCCAGCGGCCACACTCGTCTGCTGGCCCTGCTGAGGTGGGAGGCAGTTGCCCGGGGCTTGAGAGGCCACTGGATGCAGGAGGTCGGCTTCCTCTCCCAGTGCTCTGAGCCACAGGCCTGGCTGCGGTGCTCCTCCGCCTCCAGGCAGGATGAGACCCCCCTGGACAAGCCTGGCGCCGGGGCTGCACCTGTGGGCCTCCTCCTGGCTGCCCTGTCCCAGTATTCAAGTTCTTCCGAGCAGACACCCGAGCCTCAGGACTTGCTGAAGAGCCGCCAGCTGCATCCTCAGGTGTTCCCAACCACGTGTGCTGTGCCGGAGGACGCCTCACCTGCCCCAGGCCGCAGTCTCAGTCGGCTAGGGCTCCTGTAAAGGAAATGTAACAGACATATATCTCTCAGAGCCCTGGACACCTGGGATTCCAGGATGATGGAGCCAGAGTCCGTGTCTGAGGAGGGCCCGG
This sequence comes from Raphicerus campestris, assembly GCA_006410735.1. NCBI lineage: Eukaryota > Metazoa > Chordata > Mammalia > Artiodactyla > Bovidae > Raphicerus > Raphicerus campestris. The sequence goes on along the minus strand of SJYW01044528.1, from coordinate 588,151 downwards.
CCCCTGGGTGGCTTTCTTCTCACTGTGTCCTCACAGGGCTGGGGCGGGCGTGGGGGTGCTCTCTGGGGTCTCGCTCTTCCCGCGTTCATGGGGCTCCATCCTCACGACCTCATCGCCTTCTGAACGCCCCACCCCTAGTTAACCTAATTAACTTCCACCTTGACCTTGGGAGTTAAGATTCAACATATGAATTTTGAGGGGATATAAATGTTCAGACCATAGCCCTGGGGACCTGCCTTTCTCTGAGGGGCCCTGCAGAGTGAGTGGTGTCCACAGTGATGCCAGGCTGTGCTGATCTTTGTCCCCGGTGGCCTGGCAGCTGTGACAGGCTTGTATGGTGATGCCCTCTGGGTACCTTTCTCACGCCAAGGACCTGCTCTCTTAAGGACCTCAGGTTGTTAGCAAGTAGGGCTCAGCCTGCCATCACAGGGTCTGCTCTTTGAAGTTAATTTTAAAATCTGGATTATAAAGTAAACATTATAGACCTACAGAATCAGCATCGTCAGCCTCTGTCCGTTTGTATGTGAACATCAGACATTCCAGTTTCCAGTCTTCTCAGGATCACCAGCATATTTTCGTGATGCAGAAATACTGTGGACTTAATAGTAAGTGACTCAGTTTTATGCATATCCTGAAACAGTTGGATCTTATAAGTAAAGTAGCTGTTTTCACAGGTGAAGGCTGGATCCCTCCACAATTACCAAGTTGCTGCTGGGACAGACCCCATGGGAAGCGTGGGCCGCAGGGAAGCCTGCCCACCAAACCAGCTTCTAGCCGTTGGAGAACTGGTCAGGTGTCCCTGACATGGGTTTAGACCTGGAGTGGCTGTGGGTTGGCGCATCCCACACAGGACTTGAGGCAGCTTATGAGGTTGCACAGTATAATAGGAAATACTTGCAGTCAACCAGGAAGACCAGGGAGACACAGCTGATAATGAAGAAGGCTCGGAGACTGGACGGACAGTGGGTGACTGGTCACGGTCTTCAGGAAAGGCCTGTGCCTGCATCACAGTGCGGAGCGTGGGGGTGCGAGCAGAGAGGTCCAGTGTGAAGAGTGTGAGTGAGAACCAGGGCCCAGGGCTCTGAGCAGGGGGCCAGCTCCGGAAGAGCACTGCAGCACTCATGTCACGGCGGATAGACAGGGAAACAGTGGAAGCAGGGATGGACAAGATCACTGCGGAGGGCCGCTGCAGCCATGGGATTAAAAGACGCTTGCTCCTTGGAAGAAAAGCTGTGACCAACCTAGACAGTGAATTGNTCCTCTGTGGCCAGACTCTCCTTCCCCCGCCCTCCACACAGGCCCCCTCAGATAGCAGGTCTCTGCGTTAATCAGTGACGGGTGGTCCCGGGTAACCAGCAAGCTAGAGAACGAGCGCCAGCTTGTGCTTCTGAAGGGCTTGACTAGGAAAACCTGTGCATTCTTTTTAAAGAAGCATTTTAAAGAAATGCTCAATGGCAAAGTGAAAGGTCAAGCATGGCGTGGTTTTTACTCTAGTGAAGGAATTGCTCCTATTGTGGCGTTTGCGTCCTCTCGAGCTCCATTTCGCCCAGCGTAGTTGTCTACCTACTTCTCAGCAGACTGGAGGACACCAGGTCCCAGTGTGAAAACACCAGAGTTATGTGATGATAATTATAATCAACGAGGAGAAAAACCATTACATACAGAATTCATATAGGTCGTTTTAAATTAGAGCCTCCCTGCCCAGCTGTTTGATTCTGTTTTCCCATATGTTTTTTATTTAGGATACGGCTTGATTAAAGACAAAATTCACCAATTAAAAGAAAAAAATTGCTGTGCTGAGTGCTAATTCCACATTTGAGCTCCACTAGTCACAGAGAGAAAAAGGATATCTCAATTCAGTCTAGTTTCTGAGCCAAAGGGGCCCCAGGACGGACCGAATTTCCATCGGTGGTTTAACCTCAGAACTCATCAGGTGTTCTCTGGAGCCCTCGACCCTGTGCGGCCAGTGGCGAGCTGAGTTCATAGCCAGCCAGGATCCCTTCCTAGTCCAGGTGTGGGACCAGCAGTGCATACCTCGGAGGACTGGGGTCAAGGTTTTGAGGGGATACTTTGTGAGTAGCTGGCTGGGAGACTTGTACGAAGGGTGGATTTATAAAACAAGGCCTGAGACAGCAGGCAGGAGGCCCTGAGTGCGCGACTCCCGGGCCAGGCCTGCTGGCCTCCGGGCGCCGGGCTCTGTCAGCTGTCTGCGAAGGCCTGGCCCACGTCCTCGGGCTCCGAGACTCGGGCCCCGGGCCCAGGAGAGGCGACAGCAGCGTTCCAGTGGAGCGGAGAGCCGAGTGGCTCTGACAGCCAGACAGCCGCCTGCCTGCGCGCAGCCCCGGGGGACAGCCCGCCTCCCCAGGAGGAGGGGAGGGGGCAGTTCAGCGTTCCTGCGGGAGAAGGGGCTAAAGAGGGGAGACACCTGTGTGCGTGAGGATGGGGGGCTGAAGAGGGGAGACGCCTGTGTGCGTGAAGATGGGCCTTCGGGTGAGGGGAGTGAGGACACGCCACACTCAAGGCCTGTCCCCCAGCGGCCACACTCGTCTGCTGGCCCTGCTGAGGTGGGAGGCAGTTGCCCGGGGCTTGAGAGGCCACTGGATGCAGGAGGTCGGCTTCCTCTCCCAGTGCTCTGAGCCACAGGCCTGGCTGCGGTGCTCCTCCGCCTCCAGGCAGGATGAGACCCCCCTGGACAAGCCTGGCGCCGGGGCTGCACCTGTGGGCCTCCTCCTGGCTGCCCTGTCCCAGTATTCAAGTTCTTCCGAGCAGACACCCGAGCCTCAGGACTTGCTGAAGAGCCGCCAGCTGCATCCTCAGGTGTTCCCAACCACGTGTGCTGTGCCAGAGGACGCCTCACCTGCCCCAGGCCGCAGTCTCAGTCGGCTAGGGCTCCTGTAAAGGAAATGTAACAGACATATATCTCTCAGAGCCCTGGACACCTGGGATTCCAGGATGATGGAGCCAGAGTCCGTGTCTGAGGAGGGCCCGGCCCCTGGGTGGCTTTCTTCTCACTGTGTCCTCACAGGGCTGGGGCGGGCGTGGGGGTGCTCTCTGGGGTCTCGCTCTTCCCGCGTTCATGGGGCTCCATCCTCACGACCTCATCGCCTTCTGAACGCCCCACCCCTAGTTAACCTAATTAACTTCCACCTTGACCTTGGGAGTTAAGATTCAACATATGAATTTTGAGGGGATATAAATGTTCAGACCATAGCCCTGGGGACCTGCCTTTCTCTGAGGGGCCCTGCAGAGTGAGTGGTGTCCACAGTGATGCCAGGCTGTGCTGATCTTTGTCCCCGGTGGCCTGGCAGCTGTGACAGGCTTGTATGGTGATGCCCTCTGGGTACCTTTCTCACGCCAAGGACCTGCTCTCTTAAGGACCTCAGGTTGTTAGCAAGTAGGGCTCAGCCTGCCATCACAGGGTCTGCTCTTTGAAGTTAATTTTAAAATCTGGATTATAAAGTAAACATTATAGACCTACAGAATCAGCATCGTCAGCCTCTGTCCGTTTGTATGTGAACATCAGACATTCCAGTTTCCAGTCTTCTCAGGATCACCAGCATATTTTCGTGATGCAGAAATACTGTGGACTTAATAGTAAGTGACTCAGTTTTATGCATATCCTGAAACAGTTGGATCTTATAAGTAAAGTAGCTGTTTTCACAGGTGAAGGCTGGATCCCTCCACAATTACCAAGTTGCTGCTGGGACAGACCCCATGGGAAGCGTGGGCCGCAGGGAAGCCTGCCCACCAAACCAGCTTCTAGCTGTTGGAGAACTGGTCAGGTGTCCCTGACATGGGTTTAGACCTGGAGTGGCTGTGGGTTGGCGCATCCCACACAGGACTTNCTGATCTCGGGGGACTGAAGAGAAGCCAAGGAGAGAGAAAGCCATTCGTCCAGGTGTCCCTGCTGCAGTTTCCTTCAGACTTCAGCAGCACGGCCGCTCACATAGAAGATCGCGCATCACGTACTTAACAGGACCCCTCCAGGCCACGGTTAGGTCAGCGAGCTGCTTCGGCCCTGGCGGAGGGCAGTGAGGACCGCAGTCACTGCGTGCCCTCATGTGTCGGTGTCTCCCAGGCTGAGAGCACGTGGAGCAGTCTTGCCCGCATAGCGGTCCTCCTGGCTTGCTGGCCTGGAGTCTTGTCGCTGCTTCCCAGGCTGAGCAAAGGTGATACACACCGTGGGGGCTTGGCAGCGTCCCCTGCTGGGGAGGGAGCTTTCCGCAGTGCTCGGACCCAGTCTGAACTTTAACCCCAGTGTTCTTTAGAAGCAGCACACTAGACGCTCCCTCACTAGCCCCAGAGATGATCTGCAGGAAGACAGTGGAAGTTTGACACTTCATTTTTCCGGTGGCTCAAAGCCAGTGCAGCTCCTGTGAGTCAGGATGGGGCTTTGCGCCTCAGGTCAGGGGTTCATCACTGCTCCCCGAGTTCCAGATGACAGGGAGGGTCCCGTGAAGCAGAGACCCTGCCTCATCTTCGGGTGCAGGTCTGATCCTAGGGACTTGGCGTGTCTGCCTGCCTGTGGCCATGGGGCTTCAGTTCTCCTGATGTGCGGCAGTGTTTCCTTCCAGCCTGACGNGAGACCCTGCCTCATCTTCGGGTGCAGGTCTGATCCTAGGGACTTGGCGTGTCTGCCTGCCTGTGGCCATGGGGCTTCAGTTCTCCTGATGTGCGGCAGTGTTTCCTTCCAGCCTGACGCATCCCACTGAACACTCGGGAACTGTGTGTGTGTGGCCAATTATTTATTGGCAAGTAATTTTTTATAAAACATATCAGAGATATGCCAGCTTTAAGTCATTTAACAAATACTTCATGAGGCCCCACTGCATTCTGGGAATACAGAGATCCAGCAGACGGAACACATCAAACCCTGGCGCAGCAGGTGCTGGCTGTCCTTCTGGGGTGGAGGTGGGGCAGGCAGAGCAGAGGAGGCGGCAGATCTGCGCTCCGTTCAGCACAGCGGCCAAGTGCAGGGGCCTCCCCAGCAGGACCGGGGGGTGGGCTGAGGCCAGGGACAGGGCATCCTTGAGGTGAGGTGATGAGCCTTGAGGTCCTGGGGGAGTCAGCTGTGCCGGGAGGGCCAGCTGGACTGTCTGGGAGGCCTGAGGCTGCTGGCACCTGTGGAGCCCTGTGCCCACACCAGGCAGCAGGGCCTGAGCATGTCTCACCCTCTGAACCAGGAGCTTCCATCTCGGGTGCGAGTCTCAGGCAACTCCTCCCTCGTTGGCCACCCCATCCCGTTTTCTTTGGCTCAGAAAATTCTTGTAAATGTCTTTTTGATGTGGTATTAAAATTGGTAGGTTCCCTAAAGACCATCACGTCCCACCGATCTTTCAGAGCCTAGAGGTATTCTGCCCGGCACTGCACGCTGGTTTTATATTTGCTTTTTGCTTCTGTGTTTTAAAAAGACCTGTTTGTGAGTGTCCCCTCCCGTGGTGGCTCAGGTAGTAAAGCGTCTGCCTACAGTGTGGGAGACTCAGGTTCAATCCCTGGGTCGGGAAGATCCCCTGGAGAGGGAAATGGCAACCCTCTCTAGTATGCTTGCCTGGAAAACCCCATGGACAGAGAAGCCTGGTGGGCTGCAGTCTGTGGGGTCTCCGAGAGTCAGACATGACTGAGCGACTTCACTTTCCTCCCGTCAGCAAATCCCAACTAAGGAGCGAGAGTGGAGGGATGGGCTCCTGGCTGTCACTGTATCAGGTGGATGGCTCTGCGGTCGATTGTCCCAGAGATCGGGCAGAGAGGGCTGCGATTGTCCCAGAGATCGGGCAGAGAGGGCTGCACCGTCAGACCAGCACAGCTGTTGTTGACCAGAAGCGGACAGCTCTCCTTGCCTTACCATCTAAAAAAACAGACAAACGTACTGCTCTATTTGTTTCAGAAAATACGCATTGAGTGCAACACCCCAATGCTGAATGGCAAGTGACACGCCTGGTACGCACTGTGCTGGCCTGCCAGGGTCTCTTAGAAGAGTATTTGATTCTAATTCAGTAGGATTTTTAACTGCTGCATTTGAAAATCTTGCTTGGAAAGCCCATGCTATTCCCATTAACATCAATGAGGTTTTCCCGTACCCAGATATCTGTATCATGCTTTGAGTCTTGAAGCCTAGTCTGCCTTTAAAAACAGGATCTCCCTCTATCCACTGGGGTTCTGCAAGCATTTGACATGTCCTGGAAAAAATTATCTTTCAAGAAAGTAAGTTTGGTTGATTGAAATGAAATTAATTCCACATTTCTGCGTCATAATTTATTAACCTGATTGGCTTGCTGAATTGCGCCCTCTGTTTACAAACATTCTCAGGCCTGCGTGCACCTCCCTTCTCTCAGCAACTCGCACGCTTCCCTTGCCTGGCCCTGTCATCTGTAGCGCTGAAGGTGCAGCCTTCGAGAGCCCCAGAATTTCCCACGTGTGGCCAAAATTCCCCCTGTAGACGTTAATGATATCCTAATACACTTGCTTTGGAGTTCATGGTTGCAGCAACCATCTTGGTTTTCAATATTTTATGTTCTTGTTTCAGCAAAGACCTGGTGAGACCGTTTCAGGGCCTGTTTATTTTTCGCATGCTTTTGCTTGCAGCTAGAACAGATCTGGCCCTGTATCGGCGGTGTTATGGATTTGGGCTCTTGGCTGAACTCTCGGGAGAGAATGAACGATCACACTTGTTCATGAGAAAAGCACTGAAGTCACAATCCTGCGTAGTATTCCAAGGCTACTGGCATTATTTAATGACTAATGAAATTTTGAAGAGCAGTTTAGCCCTAAAATATTCCATTAGTAGCTGCCAGAAAAGCTTTCTTGAAACAATGTTAATCTATAGAAAAAGTATGCTGGTATTAATAGACTGACATATAAAAACAGCAGTAAAAATAAAATGTCCAAGCTTGAACGGAAGTCCCCGTGAAGCTCAGTTTTTAAACTGCTTAACAGCAGACACAGAGCTGTGGGCCTAACCCTTGGGGGGCCTTGGGGTGGTCCCTGCCCTTGCTCCTCCTCGCTGACCTCTGCAGTGACACCAGCTGCTGGTAGGCGCAGGACTCACTCTGGGGCGGCCCATGGTTTTTTGTTGTTGTTTTTCTTCTAGAAGAGTGGGTATCCTTTTGTGTGACATTTTAATTTTTTTTACTATGGATTCCAGCAGTCCGTTTCTCTTTCCAGATCTAAGTTTATAGTGGCCTCCTTTCTCTTCTCCCACTTTTATCCAGTCCTGTCTCACCCCTGCCAGCTGTCGCGTTTCTAAGCACTTGCACATCACTCCTTCCTGTTAGTTGGCCAGGGCACATGCTGCTGCCGGCCTTTTGTTGGTTGGGAGACTCCGCAAGCTTTCCGGTNCATAGAAGATCGCGCATCACGTACTTAACAGGACCCCTCCAGGCCACGGTTAGGTCAGCGAGCTGCTTCGGCCCTGGCGGAGGGCAGTGAGGACCGCAGTCACTGCGTGCCCTCATGTGTCGGTGTCTCCCAGGCTGAGAGCACGTGGAGCAGTCTTGCCCGCATAGCGGTCCTCCTGGCTTGCTGGCCTGGAGTCTTGTCGCTGCTTCCCAGGCTGAGCAAAGGTGATACACACCGTGGGGGCTTGGCAGCGTCCCCTGCTGGGGAGGGAGCTTTCCGCAGTGCTCGGACCCAGTCTGAACTTTAACCCCAGTGTTCTTTAGAAGCAGCACACTAGACGCTCCCTCACTAGCCCCAGAGATGATCTGCAGGAAGACAGTGGAAGTTTGACACTTCATTTTTCCGGTGGCTCAAAGCCAGTGCAGCTCCTGTGAGTCAGGATGGGGCTTTGCGCCTCAGGTCAGGGGTTCATCACTGCTCCCCGAGTTCCAGATGACAGGGAGGGTCCCGTGAAGCAGAGACCCTGCCTCATCTTCGGGTGCAGGTCTGATCCTAGGGACTTGGCGTGTCTGCCTGCCTGTGGCCATGGGGCTTCAGTTCTCCTGATGTGCGGCAGTGTTTCCTTCCAGCCTGACGCATCCCACTGAACGCTCGGGAACTGTGTGTGTGTGGCCAATTATTTATTGGCAAGTAATTTTTTATAAAACATATCAGAGATATGCCAGCTTTAAGTCATTTAACAAATACTTCATGAGGCCCCACTGCATTCTGGGAATACAGAGATCCAGCAGACGGAACACATCAAACCCTGGCGCAGCAGGTGCTGGCTGTCCTTCTGGGGTGGAGGTGGGGCAGGCAGAGCAGAGGAGGCGGCAGATCTGCGCTCCGTTCAGCACAGCGGCCAAGTGCAGGGGCCTCCCCAGCAGGACCGGGGGGTGGGCTGAGGCCAGGGACAGGGCATCCTTGAGGTGAGGTGATGAGCCTTGAGGTCCTGGGGGAGTCAGCTGTGCCGGGAGGGCCAGCTGGACTGTCTGGGAGGCCTGAGGCTGCTGGCACCTGTGGAGCCCTGTGCCCACACCAGGCAGCAGGGCCTGAGCATGTCTCACCCTCTGAACCAGGAGCTTCCATCTCGGGTGCGAGTCTCAGGCAACTCCTCCCTCGTTGGCCACCCCATCCCGTTTTCTTTGGCTCAGAAAATTCTTGTAAATGTCTTTTTGATGTGGTATTAAAATTGGTAGGTTCCCTAAAGACCATCACGTCCCACCGATCTTTCAGAGCCTAGAGGTATTCTGCCCGGCACTGCACGCTGGTTTTATATTTGCTTTTTGCTTCTGTGTTTTAAAAAGACCTGTTTGTGAGTGTCCCCTCCCGTGGTGGCTCAGGTAGTAAAGCGTCTGCCTACAGTGTGGGAGACTCAGGTTCAATCCCTGGGTCGGGAAGATCCCCTGGAGAGGGAAATGGCAACCCTCTCTAGTATGCTTGCCTGGAAAACCCCATGGACAGAGAAGCCTGGTGGGCTGCAGTCTGTGGGGTCTCCGAGAGTCAGACATGACTGAGCGACTTCACTTTCCTCCCGTCAGCAAATCCCAACTAAGGAGCGAGAGTGGAGGGATGGGCTCCTGGCTGTCAGTGTATCAGGTGGACGGCTCTGCGGTCGATTGTCCCAGAGATCGGGCAGAGAGGGCTGCGATTGTCCCAGAGATCGGGCAGAGAGGGCTGCACCGTCAGACCAGCACAGCTGTTGTTGACCAGAAGCGGACAGCTCTCCTTGCCTTACCATCTAAAAAAACAGACAAACGTGCTGCTCTATTTGTTTCAGAAAATACGCATTGAGTGCAACACCCCAGTGCTGAATGGCAAGTGACACGCCTGGTACGCACTGTGCTGGCCTGCCAGGGTCTCTTAGAAGAGTATTTGATTCTAATTCAGTAGGATTTTTAACTGCTGCATTTGAAAATCTTGCTTGGAAAGCCCATGCTATTCCCATTAACATCAATGAGGTTTTCCCGTACCCAGATATCTGTATCATGCTTTGAGTCTTGAAGCCTAGTCTGCCTTTAAAAACAGGATCTCCCTCTATCCACTGGGGTTCTGCAAGCATTTGACATGTCCTGGAAAAAATTATCTTTCAAGAAAGTAAGTTTGGTTGATTGAAATGAAATTAATTCCACATTTCTGCGTCATAATTTATTAACCTGATTGGCTTGCTGAATTGCGCCCTCTGTTTACAAACATTCTCAGGCCTGCGTGCACCTCCCTTCTCTCAGCGACTCGCACGCTTCCCTTCCCTGGCCCTGTCCTCTGTAGCGCTGAAGGTGCAGCCTTCGAGAGCCCCAGAATTTCCCACGTGTGGCCAAAATTCCCCCTGTAGACGTTAATGATATCCTAATACACTTGCTTTGGAGTTCATGGTTGCAGCAACCATCTTGGTTTTCAATATTTTATGTTCTTGTTTCAGCAAAGACCTGGTGAGACCGTTTCAGGGCCTGTTTATTTTTCGCATGCTTTTGCTTGCAGCTAGAACAGATCTGGCCCTGTATCGGCGGTGTTATGGATTTGGGCTCTTGGCTGAACTCTCGGGAGAGAATGAACGATCACACTTGTTCATGAGAAAAGCACTGAAGTCACAATCCTGCGTAGTATTCCAAGGCTACTGGCATTATTTAATGACTAATGAAATTTTGAAGAGCAGTTTAGCCCTAAAATATTCCATTAGTAGCTGCCAGAAAAGCTTTCTTGAAACAATGTTAATCTATAGAAAAAGTATGCTGGTATTAATAGACTGACATATAAAAACAGCAGTAAAAATAAAATGTCCAAGCTTGAATGGAAGTCCCCGTGAAGCTCAGTTTTTAAACTGCTTAACAGCAGACACAGAGCTGTGGGCCTAACCCTTGGGGGGCCTCGGGGTGGTCCCTGCCCTTGCTCCTCCTCGCTGACCTCTGCAGTGACACCAGCTGCTAGTAGGCGCAGGACTCACTCTGGGGCGGCCCATGGTTTTTTGTTGTTGTTTTTCTTCTAGAAGAGTGGGTATCCTTTTGTGTGACATTTTAATTTTTTTTACTATGGATTCCAGCAGTCCGTTTCTCTTTCCAGATCTAAGTTTATAGTGGCCTCCTTTCTCTTCTCCCACTTTTATCCAGTCCTGTCTCACCCCTGCCAGCTGTCGCGTTTCTAAGCACTTGCACATCACTCCTTCCTGTTAGTTGGCCAGGGCACATGCTGCTGCCGGCCTTTTGTTGGTTGGGAGACTCCGCAAGCTTTCCGGTGCTGTGGTGTGGTGGTCCTGGCAGCACGGCCCGCATCCTGGACAGACGAGCCTCTTCCTGAGTGGCTGGCATTGGACTGAATGGCCGAGGAAGAAGGCAGCAGAGTTCCTGCCCGCAGACGGCAGTTTTCCCCTCCAGGCTGAGATTTTAAAACAAGAAATAAGCCTCCAGAGCCCTTCTTGGGGTGGGAGTGTGGAAGCACCCTTCTCTGCTCCAAGCTCAGCTTCTGCTCCAGTTGCAAGGGGGTGCCCTGCCTGCGGCCAGCCCTGGACTTGACTCTTTTCTCCGCACCACCCTTCCCCGCTGGGTCCCGTCATGTGTGCGGATGCTCATGCTGGCCCTCCAGGGGCGGGGAAGGCCTCTTCTGTCTCCAGCAGGACTCGATTCTCTCTGGGACATGCTTCTGTGGCACTCTGGCTCTTACGTTCTCTCTCCTTTCTTGGAATTGAAAATCTGTAAAGAAGCACATGTTTGTTTAAAATTGTTCAAATGTGGAAATACAAGAATCCTCTTTCCAGAGACAGTCAGTCTTGATTGCAAGTTTTTTTCTATTTTTCTTAATGAACCTTACATAACTTTACCAGAAAGGTGTATATAGTACATTATTTTGTGATCAGGACTTTTAATAATCATCAGTTTTTCATAGCCACACGTTCTGTATTAGTAATTACTATACTTTATTAACTCTTCCCATTTTCTTTGGAAATCTAGTTGATTTCCAGTGTCCTTTGTTCTTGCAATGTTATCATGAACATTCATGCATGTCTATATTTCTGTCTCATATGCAAGTATCTCTGTGGATAGACTCCTAGAAAAAGAACTGCTAGGGCAGAGGGCATGCACACACTTGAAATTTTGTTGGATACAGCCCAGATGCCTACCAAAAGGCTGTAACAGTTTATAATCCCTAACAGGGATAAAGGATATCAGTTTCTCTGTAGCTTCATATGACATTTTGAAATGACCTATTTCTTTTAAAGATGACATCTCTTTAACTGTTGAAGTCATGCTTTTTATGTTTATTAGCCTGCTTTAATTTTTTTCTCATTTAGGTTTCTTAGACATATTCTTCACTTATCCCCATTATTTGTCTTTATTTTTTTACTTTAGTAACTTTCTTCTAAAGTGTGCCTGTTAGTACTTTGTCTGATAACTTAAAAATATTTTATTCTAGTTTCTAAAGGTGCCCTTGGCATTTTAAATTTTTGTGTTGTCTGGTCTGACAAATGTTCTATTGGAGCTTTCGAATTTGGGGTCTTGCTTTGAAATATCATTACTACCTTAAGATTGCAAATGCTATTATCTTTTGCTAATGGTGCTCTTACACTTTTAATATTGTAAATTTGTCCATAAGTTGCTTTTGTGTGATCTGAGATGCAGCCTGAAATGCAGCTGTCTTACGTAGGTGTTAGTTTACACACCACCTTTTCCACTATGCGTGGTCCTCCACCCTTTCACCTGAAATGTCTGCTTCGTTTTGTTCCAGCCTCCTGTGTGGGTCTGTATAAGGGCTGTATATGGGTCTGTATAGGGGCTGTATATGGGTCAGTATATGGGTCTGTATAGGGGCTGTATATGAGGCTGTATATGGGGCTGTATATGGGTCTGTATCTGGGTCATGAAGATCTTTTTTGCACAGTTCTTCCGTGTATTCTTGCCACTTCTTCTTAATATCTTCTGCTTCTGTTAGGTCCATACCATNGACTCTGATGCTGGGAGGGATTGGGGGCAGGAGGAGAAGGGGACGACTGAGGATGAGATGGCTGGATGGCATCACAGACTCAATGGATGAGTCCGAGTGAACTCCAGGAGTTGGTGATGAACAGGGAGGCCTGGCGTGCTGCAATTCATGGGGTCACAAAGAGTCGGACACAACTGAGCAACTGAACTGAATGGTTCTGTATATGGGTCAGTATATGGGGCTGTATATGGGTCTGTATAGGGTCAGTAAATGAGTCAGTATATGGGGCTATGTATGGGTCTGTGTAGGGACTCTAAATGGGGCGGTAGAGGGGCTGTATATGGGGCTATATATGGGTCTGTATAGGGGCTGTATATGGGTCTGTATATGAGTCTGTATAGGGGCTATGTATGGGGCTGTATATGAGTCTGTATAGGGGCTGTGTANGTATATGGGGCTATGTATGGGTCTGTGTAGGGACTCTAAATGGGGCGGTAGAGGGGCTGTATATGGGGCTATATATGGGTCTGTATAGGGGCTGTATATGGGTCTGTATATGAGTCTGTATAGGGGCTATGTATGGGGCTGTATATGAGTCTGTATAGGGGCTGTGTATGGGTCTGTTTAGAGGCTGTATATGGGTCTGTACATGAGTCTGTATAGGGACTGTATATGGGTCTGTATATGGGGCTGTATAGCGGCTGTGTATGGGTCTGTATAGAGGCTGTATATGGGTCTGTTTAGAGGCTGTATATGGGTCTGTACATGAGTCTGTATATGGGGCTGTATAGGGGCTGTATATGGGTCTGTATAGAGGCTGTATATGGGTCAGTATATGGGGCTGTATATGGGCCTGTATGGGGCTGTATAGGGGCTGTGTATGGGTCTGTACATGAGTCTGTATAGGGGCTCTATTCTGCTCTGATGCTGTGCTTGTTCATGTGGACCAGTTCTGTGTGCACCTCTTTGATAAGTAGTAGAATATGTCTTTTTTCAGTGTAATTAAAAAATATATACATGGTGTGGAGACACAGGTAGAAGAATAATATGCAAATAGTCTGACAGAATAAGGACAGTATATTGAAGTGTTTGTGGAGACTCATCTGCTTTCTTAGTGGGTTGTCTTTCTTCATTGATTTATGTAGGATTTCTTTACATATTCTGGATATGAGTCCTTTAGCTGGGTATGTTGATGCATCTTCTGTTTTGTGGCTTACCTTTGTATTCTATTAGTAGTGTCTTGGTGAATAGGCGTTCTTAATTTTGAAGTGATTAAATTTTATCAGTCTTTTAATTTATAGTTAGTGGGGTTTTGTCATGTTTAAGAAGTCTTTCCTCTCTCACAAGATAATAGAGATGTTCTCCTGATTATGAGATGTAAAAGGGCTGGTGAATAAATATTTTAATATTTGTGACCACTTGTGGTCCCTGTTACACTGAGAATGTTCACTTGTGGGTGAACTTATTCCATGGGCCGTAATTTGCTCGTTCCTATTCTGGAAGCTGTTGTCTTCTGCTTACATTTAGAGCTACAGTATTCTTGGAACTGATTTTGTTTGATAGTGTTTTATACTGTAAAGTGTAGACAATATCTGATTCATTAATTGAGAAGTCCATTCCGCCTCCACATCTGTTCAGTGATGCCACCCTCCATGTCAGGAACTATGCGTGTTTCTGAGTTTTCCATTCCTGCCTACTGGTCCGTCTGTCCTTCCACAGCATCACACTGTCTTGATCTTTGTAGCTTTCAGGAGAACACAAAGTGCCCTGGTTGTTCTTTCTACAATTATCTGGGCTATTTTGGGCCAAGACATTTTCATTATCATGTACATTTAGAATTGGTTTGCCCTATTTCAAAGTAATTTTTTTAAAGAAAGAAGCTGCAGATTGGTTTGAGGCAAATGGACATCTTTTCAGTTTTTAGCCATCACATCTATAAATTTTATTTCTCCATTTATTGAAGTTGTCTTAATTTTTCTGTTATGATTTAGTTAGTCTGTGTGTGTGCATGCTGACTTCTTTCAGTCATGTTCGACTCTCTTAGCCCATGGACTGTAGCCCACAAGGCTCCTCTGTCCATGGGATTTTTCAGGCAATAATACTGGAGTGACTTGCCATCCCCTCCTCAAAGGGATCTTCCTGACTCAGGAACCAAACCCATGTCTCTTACATCTCCTGCATTGGCAAGCAGGTTCTTAGCCACTAGCACCGCCTGGGAAGTCCCACAGCTAATGTAAATGGCATATATACTTCAGTACAGTAAGTGCTGCCTGAAAAGAATGTTGCTGTGCACTACTGAAAGGGTCTTGGCTTATCATTTTGTTTATAGGAGAAATTTTAAATTATGGAACACTCGGCTTCCAGCTTTCTTTTGGTTAATTTATTAAAATAACTTTATTTTATTTGACTACTATACTGGTTAGATTCTCCTGTACATGTTAAATAGAAGTGATGAGAGCAGACAGCCATATCTTGTTCCCAGTTTTAGAGAGAAAGAAGCCAGTCTCTTTTTGTCCTAATCATTCTGGCTGCGTGTTTATCAATTTAATCATTTTGCTCGAGATGCTACTTCTGGTTTCATTTATTTTTTCTATTGTTCTCCTGTTTTCTATTTCATTGATTTCTTCTCTGATACTAATCTGTAGATGCATAATTTTAGAGTGTTTTCATCCCGTAGAAAGCATGCATAAAATTCTGTTAGGTTCTTCTCTTGATGTTTTTCTTTTAGAATGTCATTACACTGCAAATTAGTCACTTCCAATTAAAGATTAAGTGAAAGCTCTTCAGTTGTACATTTAAAAGAATTCTGAAACATGGAAATTTCCTTTGTACTTGCCTTGGGATCCAACAAAAGCTGCTGGAACAGCAATTTGTGCCCAGAAAATATGTCTACTGCAAATATGTGTGGGAATGGAGATCTTGAGAAGTTTGTAAAGCAGCTTGACTTCTCTTACGATTCAAAGAATGTTAACTTGTCATCAAAGCAACTTTACTGCAGTGTAAGCATATGTGTTTTGCATTGTAATTTCAGGTTTAATTTATTAAGAAACATCAAGTCTGCATAAAAAGCTGATTTCCAAAGATATTTAGTTTTGGGAAAAGTAGTTAAGGCCGTTCTGATGGAAAGTTTCGATCTGAACTCTGAAATGTGAAATTACAGTAGGGCATTTTCTGTCTCTAGGCTGTCAGTATGTCCTGTGGCAGGGAAATTCAGGATATCCAGCTTTATTTTAGACAGATTTTCACAAAACTGAAACAGCTAAGTACACGTGAACAAATGAAGTAGACGGTTACACTTTTTCATTACATGTAATAGATTCACATATCTCCTGCACTGTCTTGCTGATGGTTAAGAGCAATAAATGACCTTGTTTAAACACGTTTACATGCCTTACGTTTTCATAAGCTTTGTTGGTTTGTCCAACTAAGACTTTCTGCTGTACATATTTTTGTCACTGTTTCTTGTGATACATCCATAGCAAATTCCACTTCAGGTAGTACTGAGTTAGGGTTTCCTCAGTTTTTTGGAGAATATTCTCAGCATGGCTATAGTTTGTAAACCCCTGATTTGGCTTTCACTGCAAGGAACTACAAATGGAGGAGAAAATTTAAACCCAGACCAATTGGAAGAAAGGCAGTAATAAAGAGCAGAAATTGATGAAATTGAAAAAAGGGGCAAAAAGAGAAAATAAAAAGCTTGTTTTTTGACGATATCAATAAAAATGATAAAACTCTATCCAGAGAGAGAGAGCAATACAAATTACCCATGTTGGTATTGAAAAGGGAAATCAGTACAGATCCTACAGACATCAAAAAATAATAAGGAACTATCATGAACAATTTTGTAGCGGTGAATGTGGTAACGAGATTAAATGGACAAATTCTTGAAAGACACAAGCTCCCAGAGCTCTTTCAGGAACGAGGGCCTCAACCGCTGTGGTGGCTCAGTGACCCTGTGTGAGCACTTGCTGAGCCGTGCACTTAAAGGTGGACTGTACTGCATGTGAGTTTCCTTGGTGGCCCAGACAGTAAAGAGCCTGCCTGGAATACAGGAGACCAGATTTGATCTCTGAGTCAGGGAGATTCCCCTAGAGAAAGGAACGGCCACCCACTCCACTGTTCTTGCCTGGAGAGCTCCATGGATGAAGGAGCCTGGCAAGCGACAAGTCCTTGGGGTCACAGAGAGTCCAACACAGCTGAGCAGCTAACATGCCGTGTGTAGGATTCACCTCAGTGCACCATGCTTCAAAATACGTCAGATGCAGCCGGTATCGCATTGCGACCTACATGCAGGCTTCCCTTTCTGTTGCTTTTTATCCCTTCTGTGTCACCCGCATTCTTTCTGTGATCATTTTTCTTCTGCCTGAGTAGTATCATTTAGGCAGCAGTATGCGGATACTGGGCTTCCCTGGTGGCTCAGCTGGTGANTGTATGGGGCTGTATAGGGGCTGTGTATGGGTCTGTACATGAGTCTGTATAGGGGCTGTATATGGGGCTGTATAGGGCCTGTATATGGATCTGTATAGAGGCTGTATATGGGTCGGTATATGGGGCTGTGTATGGGGCTCTGTGTATGGGGCTGTATAGGGGCTGTGTATGGATCTGTACATGAGTCTGTATAGGGACTGTATATGGGTCTGTATATGGGGCTGTTTATGGGGCTGTATAGGGGCTGTGTATGGATCTGTACATGAGTCTGTATAGGGGCTGTGTATATGGGTCTGTACATGAGTCTGTATAGGGGCTCTATTCTGCTCTGATGCTGTGCTTGTTCATGTGGACCAGTTCTGTGTGCACCTCTTTGATAAGTAGTAGAATATGTCTTTTTTCAGTGTAATTAAAAAATATATACATGGTGTGGAGACACAGGTAGAAGAATAATATGCAAATAGTCTGACAGAATAAGGACAGTATATTGAAGTGTTTGTGGAGACTCATCTGCTTTCTTAGTGGGTTGTCTTTCTTCATTGATTTATGTAGGATTTCTTTACATATTCTGGATATGAGTCCTTTAGCTGGGTATGTTGATGCATCTTCTGTTTTGTGGCTTACCTTTGTATTCTATTAGTAGTGTCTTGGTGAATAGGCGTTCTTAATTTTGAAGTGATTAAATTTTATCAGTCTTTTAATTTATAGTTAGTGGGGTTTTGTCATGTTTAAGAAGTCTTTCCTCTCTCACAAGATAATAGAGATGTTCTCCTGATTATGAGATGTAAAAGGGCTGGTGAATAAATATTTTAATATTTGTGACCACTTGTGGTCCCTGTTACACTGAGAATGTTCACTTGTGGGTGAACTTATTCCATGGGCCGTAATTTGCTCGTTCCTATTCTGGAAGCTGTTGTCTTCTGCTTACATTTAGAGCTACAGTATTCTTGGAACCGATTTTGTTTGATAGTGTTTTATACTGTAAAGTGTAGACAATATCTGCTTCATTAATTGAGAAGTCCATTCCGCCTCCACATCTGTTCAGTGATGCCACCCTCCATGTCAGGAACTATGCGTGTTTCTGAGTTTTCCATTCCTGCCTACTGGTCCGTCTGTCCTTCCACAGCATCACACTGTCTTGATCTTTGTAGCTTTCAGGAGAACACAAAGTGCCCTGGTTGTTCTTTCTACAATTATCTGGGCTATTTTGGGCCAAGACATTTTCATTATCATGTACATTTAGAATTGGTTTGCCCTATTTCAAAGTAATTTTTTTAAAGAAAGAAGCTGCAGATTGGTTTGAGGCAAATGGACATCTTTTCAGTTTTTAGCCATCACATCTATAAATTTTATTTCTCCATTTATTGAAGTTGTCTTAATTTTTCTGTTATGATTTAGTTAGTCTGTGTGTGTGCATGCTGACTTCTTTCAGTCATGTTCGACTCTCTTAGCCCATGGACTGTAGCCCACAAGGCTCCTCTGTCCATGGGATTTTTCAGGCAATAATACTGGAGTGGCTTGCCATCCCCTCCTCAAAGGGATCTTCCTGACTCAGGAACCAAACCCATGTCTCTTACATCTCCTGCATTGGCAAGCGGGTTCTTAGCCACTAGCACCGCCTGGGAAGTCCCACAGCTAATGTAAATGGCATATATACTTCAGTACAGTAAGTGCTGCCTGAAAAGAATGTTGCTGTGCACTACTGAAAGGGTCTTGGCTTATCATTTTGTTTATAGGAGAAATTTTAAATTATGGAACACTCGGCTTCCAGCTTTCTTTTGGTTAATTTATTAAAATAACTTTATTTTATTTGACTACTATACTGGTTAGATTCTCCTGTACATGTTAAATAGAAGTGATGAGAGCAGACAGCCATATCTTGTTCCCAGTTTTAGAGAGAAAGAAGCCAGTCTCTTTTTGTCCTAATCATTCTGGCTGCGTGTTTATCAATTTAATCATTTTGCTCGAGATGCTACTTCTGGTTTCATTTATTTTTTCTATTGTTCTCCTGTTTTCTATTTCATTGATTTCTTCTCTGATACTAATCTGTAGATGCATAATTTTAGAGTGTTTTCATCCCGTAGAAAGCATGCATAAAATTCTGTTAGGTTCTTCTCTTGATGTTTTTCTTTTAGAATGTCATTACACTGCAAATTAGTCACTTCCAATTAAAGATTAAGTGAAAGCTCTTCAGTTGTACATTTAAAAGAATTCTGAAACATGGAAATTTCCTTTGTACTTGCCTTGGGATCCAACAAAAGCTGCTGGAACAGCAATTTGTGCCCAGAAAATATGTCTACTGCAAATATGTGTGGGAATGGAGATCTTGAGAAGTTTGTAAAGCAGCTTGACTTCTCTTACGATTCAAAGAATGTTAACTTGTCATCAAAGCAACTTTACTGCAGTGTAAGCATATGTGTTTTGCATTGTAATTTCAGGTTTAATTTATTAAGAAACATCAAGTCTGCATAAAAAGCTGATTTCCAAAGATATTTAGTTTTGGGAAAAGTAGTTAAGGCCGTTCTGATGGAAAGTTTCGATCTGAACTCTGAAATGTGAAATTACAGTAGGGCATTTTCTGTCTCTAGGCTGTCAGTATGTCCTGTGGCAGGGAAATTCAGGATATCCAGCTTTATTTTAGACAGATTTTCACAAAACTGAAACAGCTAAGTACACGTGAACAAATGAAGTAGACGGTTACACTTTTTCATTACATGTAATAGATTCACATATCTCCTGCACTGTCTTGCTGATGGTTAAGAGCAATAAATGACCTTGTTTAAACACGTTTACATGCCTTACGTTTTCATAAGCTTTGTTGGTTTGTCCAACTAAGACTTTCTGCTGTACATATTTTTGTCACTGTTTCTTGTGATACATCCATAGCAAATTCCACTTCAGGTAGTACTGAATTAGGGTTTCCTCAGTTTTTTGGAGAATATTCTCAGCATGGCTATAGTTTGTAAACCCCTGATTTGGCTTTCACTGCAAGGAACTACAAATGGAGGAGAAAATTTAAACCCAGACCAATTGGAAGAAAGGCAGTAATAAAGAGCAGAAATTGATGAAATTGAAAAAAGGGGCAAAAAGAGAAAATAAAAAGCTTGTTTTTTGACGATATCAATAAAAATGATAAAACTCTATCCAGAGAGAGAGAGCAATACAAATTACCCATGTTGGTATTGAAAAGGGAAATCAGTACAGATCCTACAGACATCAAAAAATAATAAGGAACTATCATGAACAATTTTGTAGCGGTGAATGTGGTAACGAGATTAAATGGACAAATTCTTGAAAGACACAAGCTCCCAGAGCTCTTTCAGGAACGAGGGCCTCAACCGCTGTGGTGGCTCAGTGACCCTGTGTGAGCACTTGCTGAGCCGTGCACTTAAAGGTGGACTGTACTGCATGTGAGTTTCCTTGGTGGCCCAGACAGTAAAGAGCCTGCCTGGAATACAGGAGACCAGATTTGATCTCTGAGTCAGGGAGATTCCCCTAGAGAAAGGAACGGCCACCCACTCCACTGTTCTTGCCTGGAGAGCTCCATGGATGAAGGAGCCTGGCAAGCGACAAGTCCTTGGGGTCACAGAGTCCAACACAGCTGAGCAGCTAACATGCCGTGTGTAGGATTCACCTCAGTGCACCATGCTTCAAAATACGTCAGATGCAGCCGGTATCGCATTGCGACCTACATGCAGGCTTACCTTTCTGTTGCTTTTTATCCCTTCTGTGTCACCCACATTCTTTCTGTGATCATTTTTCTTCTGCCTGAGTAGTATCATTTAGGCAGCAGTATGCGGATACTGGGCTTCCCTTGTGGCTCAGCTGGTGAAGAATCCACCTGCAGTGCAGGAAACCAGGGTTTGATCCCTGGGTTGGGAAGATCCCGTGGAGAAGGGAAAGGCTACCCACTCCAGTATTCTGGCCTGGAGAAGTCCATGGACTGTGTAGTCCATGGGGTTGCAAAGAGTCGGACACAGCTGAGTGACTTTCACTTTCACTTCATGCTGATACCGGGTGTGGTGGCTCAGGAGAGCCTGTTCTTTAATTTACAAGAATTTAGTGGACTGATTGTGAAGCATAATTGTTATTAAAAATTAAATCATATGAGCTTATGGTTAAGTGCATTACATTTAGAAAGGTAACATACTCAAAGCTCATCCCTTCTAATCATTGCACTAATTTTCCTGTCGTCTGCACCCTTGAGTTCATTTTTGTAATTGTGTATTGCTGGGCTCTCAGCTCTCCTTCAGTCCCCTCAGAGTGGTATTTTGAGATCAGCCCTAGTGTGCATTTAAAGCTATGGAAGCTGGCAGATGCTCTATATTTTGTCTCATCTCTCTAACAATTCACTTTTTTCCCCTTCTTTGTTGGATTTGGTTTTAAACCTGTTCATACGTGGGAAATGCCGTGGACAGAGGAGCTCACAGGGCTACAGCCCACAGGGTCACAAAGAGTCGGCACAACTGAGCAGCCAGACAGCAGTGACAGAATACATCATTTCAGTGAGTTATTTTCCATGCTGGTTTTTTAAGAATAGTTGGCAGTTCTTCCCAACTTGTAATCTTGGCTTTTTACTCTTCTTCAATGTAATAATCCCCAGTTATTTTAAGTTTGTATCCTATAGCTCCAACCTCCGGAATCTCTGGATCTGGCGTGGTCTTTGTTTCTGCTGGGTTTTGTTCCTGTTATCCTGTGTCCTCGTGTATCTGATTGGTTTTTATTTAATACTGCATTTTTACTTTTGAAAACTTGTGTGTAGGAATGACCTCACGTGTGGAGTGCCATCCCCTCCCTCCAGCAGGATCCTCTTCTAGTCTCAGGGAGCCCATGATCAGAATGGCGCTGCATGTGGAGTGCGTCTGGTTGGTGACAGCTCACGCTCGCGCCTGCAGGGTGGCGTCAGCTCTCTCCAGGACGAGGGCGCTCCTGGCCAGCCTCTCTCTCAGCCCCAGGGCTGTGCTGAGCACCTGCAGCCACCTCTCAGGGGTCCTGGGGTGAGAGCGGGCCCTGTGCTGCGCTTCTCTGCCCCTCGTCCCAGAAACAAGTCCCTGAGCCCTTCCTACATGACCCAACCTGCCCAGGATGGGTCTCACATCCAACATCCTGATTTGAAAAGGTAAATGACTCACCCTTTTCAGCCTGGCGGTCTCCTCAGCATCTTCCAGGGACATTGGGCTTCTCTGCCACAAGCAGAGCTCCCTGTCCACAGACCCCACACACGCCTTCCTTTGAGCTGTCTGTCTTTGCTAAGATGACATCCTGGGATGCCTGCCGCCCTGCAGTGTAACCTGGCCAACAGGAGCTCTGAGTGCCAGATCTCTGGGCTGATGTCCACCCTCTGCCTTGCTCTTCCTGCTGCATCAGTTTGGGGGGCCCTGGAGGGGAGAGCTCAGCTTGATGTCAGAGCAGAGCAGGACAGAGCCTGGGTGTGTTAGTTGAAAACCTTGCTGCCTCATCATTTCCTGGGAAGTGAGTGGTTAAATGGCATATATGAATTTTTTGAGATGCCAGTTCTAACCATATCAGAACAGGTTTTGTGTGGTATTTAATGAATGTTTTAATATGTCTAGTAAGTATGATTTACATTAAAATTTAAGTGGATGTTTGTGAAGAGAAACATCCTTTTTGCCGAACCTCATCCTTTATATATAGTTCTTTTGCTGAATATTTTAAAGTATTAACTTAAACTGGCAGCGTGGTTGCTTCTGTTTCAGTTTGAAAGGTTTCCTGAACTTGAAATGTTTGGATGATTGGATGGACGTGAGTTTGAGCAAATTCTGGGAGATATAGTGAAGGACAGGGAAGCCTGGGATGCTGCAGTCCATGGAGTCAGAAGGAGTCAGACACAACTTGGCGACTGAACAACGACAGAAACAACAAGAGGCGTGAGACCTGTCACACCCAGCAGTTGCTCTGGCTGTTGCAGAAAGGCGACACCCCAACTCTGAACTGGCTGCAATACATGGGAAGCTGTCTGAGCTCTCACTTCTGTTAAACTAGAGAATGGGAATTCTTTCACGTTACTGGATCTTGTTAATGCATATTTCTTTGGGAACAGAAGTCATCCAGTCTGATAACCACTCAAATTTGCTTTTTCTNGAAAGGGTCTTGGCTTATCATTTTGTTTATAGGAGAAATTTTAAATTATGGAACACTCGGCTTCCAGCTTTCTTTTGGTTAATTTATTAAAATAACTTTATTTTATTTGACTACTATACTGGTTAGATTCTCCTGTACATGTTAAATAGAAGTGATGAGAGCAGACAGCCATATCTTGTTCCCAGTTTTAGAGAGAAAGAAGCCAGTCTCTTTTTGTCCTAATCATTCTGGCTGCGTGTTTATCAATTTAATCATTTTGCTCGAGATGCTACTTCTGGTTTCATTTATTTTTTCTATTGTTCTCCTGTTTTCTATTTCATTGATTTCTTCTCTGATACTAATCTGTAGATGCATAATTTTAGAGTGTTTTCATCCCGTAGAAAGCATGCATAAAATTCTGTTAGGTTCTTCTCTTGATGTTTTTCTTTTAGAATGTCATTACACTGCAAATTAGTCACTTCCAATTAAAGATTAAGTGAAAGCTCTTCAGTTGTACATTTAAAAGAATTCTGAAACATGGAAATTTCCTTTGTACTTGCCTTGGGATCCAACAAAAGCTGCTGGAACAGCAATTTGTGCCCAGAAAATATGTCTACTGCAAATATGTGTGGGAATGGAGATCTTGAGAAGTTTGTAAAGCAGCTTGACTTCTCTTACGATTCAAAGAATGTTAACTTGTCATCAAAGCAACTTTACTGCAGTGTAAGCATATGTGTTTTGCATTGTAATTTCAGGTTTAATTTATTAAGAAACATCAAGTCTGCATAAAAAGCTGATTTCCAAAGATATTTAGTTTTGGGAAAAGTAGTTAAGGCCGTTCTGATGGAAAGTTTCGATCTGAACTCTGAAATGTGAAATTACGGTAGGGCATTTTCTGTCTCTAGGCTGTCAGTATGTCCTGTGGCAGGGAAATTCAGGATATCCAGCTTTATTTTAGACAGATTTTCACAAAACTGAAACAGCTAAGTACACGTGAACAAATGAAGTAGACGGTTACACTTTTTCATTACATGTAATAGATTCACATATCTCCTGCACTGTCTTGCTGATGGTTAAGAGCAATAAATGACCTTGTTTAAACACGTTTACATGCCTTACGTTTTCATAAGCTTTGTTGGTTTGTCCAACTAAGACTTTCTGCTGTACATATTTTTGTCACTGTTTCTTGTGATACATCCATAGCAAATTCCACTTCAGGTAGTACTGAATTAGGGTTTCCTCAGTTTTTTGGAGAATATTCTCAGCATGGCTATAGTTTGTAAACCCCTGATTTGGCTTTCACTGCAAGGAACTACAAATGGAGGAGAAAATTTAAACCCAGACCAATTGGAAGAAAGGCAGTAATAAAGAGCAGAAATTGATGAAATTGAAAAAAGGGGCAAAAAGAGAAAATAAAAAGCTTGTTTTTTGACGATATCAATAAAAATGATAAAACTCTATCCAGAGAGAGAGAGCAATACAAATTACCCATGTTGGTATTGAAAAGGGAAATCAGTACAGATCCTACAGACATCAAAAAATAATAAGGAACTATCATGAACAATTTTGTAGCGGTGAATGTGGTAACGAGATTAAATGGACAAATTCTTGAAAGACACAAGCTCCAAGAGCTCTTTCAGGAACGAGGGCCTCAACCGCTGTGGTGGCTCAGTGACCCTGTGTGAGCACTTGCTGAGCCGTGCACTTAAAGGTGGACTGTACTGCATGTGAGTTTCCTTGGTGGCCCAGACAGTAAAGAGCCTGCCTGGAATACAGGAGACCAGATTTGATCTCTGAGTCAGGGAGATTCCCCTAGAGAAAGGAACGGCCACCCACTCCACTGTTCTTGCCTGGAGAGCTCCATGGATGGAGGAGCCTGGCAAGCGACAAGTCCTTGGGGTCACAGAGTCCAACACAGCTGAGCAGCTAACATGCCGTGTGTAGGATTCACCTCAGTGCACCATGCTTCAAAATACGTCAGATGCAGCCGGTATCGCATTGCGACCTACATGCAGGCTTACCTTTCTGTTGCTTTTTATCCCTTCTGTGTCACCCACATTCTTTCTGTGATCATTTTTCTTCTGCCTGAGTAGTATCATTTAGGCAGCAGTATGCGGATACTGGGCTTCCCTGGTGGCTCAGCTGGTGAAGAATCCACCTGCAGTGCAGGAAACCAGGGTTTGATCCCTGGGTTGGGAAGATCCCGTGGAGAAGGGAAAGGCTACCCACTCCAGTATTCTGGCCTGGAGAAGTCCATGGACTGTGTAGTCCATGGGGTTGCAAAGAGTCGGACACAGCTGAGTGACTTTCACTTTCACTTCATGCTGATACCGGGTGTGGTGGCTCAGGAGAGCCTATTCTTTAATTTACAAGAATTTAGTGGACTGATTGTGAAGCATAATTGTTATTAAAAATTAAATCATATGAGCTTATGGTTAAGTGCATTACATTTAGAAAGGTAACATACTCAGAGCTCATCCCTTCTAATCATTGCACTAATTTTCCTGTCGTCTGCACCCTTGAGTTCATTTTTGTAATTGTGTATTGCTGGGCTCTCAGCTCTCCTTCAGTCCCCTCAGAGTGGTATTTTGAGATCAGCCCTAGTGTGCATTTAAAGCTATGGAAGCTGGCAGATGCTCTATATTTTGTCTCATCTCTCTAACAATTCACTTTTTTCCCCTTCTTTGTTGGATTTGGTTTTAAACCTGTTCATACGTGGGAAATGCCGTGGACAGAGGAGCCCGCTGGGCTACAGCCCACAGGGTCACAAAGAGTCGGCACAACTGAGCAGCCAGACAGCAGTGACAGAATACATCATTTCAGTGAGTTATTTTCCATGCTGGTTTTTTAAGAATAGTTGGCAGTTCTTCCCAACTTGTAATCTTGGCTTTTTACTCTTCTTCAATGTAATAATCCCCAGTTATTTTAAGTTTGTATCCTATAGCTCCAACCTCCGGAATCTCTGGATCTGGCGTGGTCTTTGTTTCTGCTGGGTTTTGTTCCTGTTATCCTGTGTCCTCGTGTATCTGATTGGTTTTTATTTAATACTGCATTTTTACTTTTGAAAACTTGTGTGTAGGAATGACCTCACGTGTGGAGTGCCATCCCCTCCCTCCAGCAGGATCCTCTTCTAGTCTCAGGGAGCCCATGATCAGAATGGCGCTGCATGTGGAGTGCGTCTGGTTGGTGACAGCTCACGCTCGCGCCTGCAGGGTGGCGTCAGCTCTCTCCAGGACGAGGGCGCTCCTGGCCAGCCTCTCTCTCAGCCCCAGGGCTGTGCTGAGCACCTGCAGCCACCTCTCAGGGGTCCTGGGCTGAGAGCGGGCCCTGTGCTGCGCTTCTCTGCCCCTCGTCCCGGAAACAAGTCCCTGAGCCCTTCCTACATGACCCACCCTGCCCAGGATGGGTCTCACATCCAACATCCTGATTTGAAAAGGTAAATGACTTACCCTTTTCAGCCTGGCGGTCTCCTCAGCATCTTCCAGGGACATTGGGCTTCTCTGCCACAAGCAGAGCTCCCTGTCCACAGACCCCACACACGCCTTCCTTTGAGCTGTCTGTCTTTGCTAAGGTGACATCCTGGGATGCCTGCCGCCCTGCAGTGTAACCTGGCCAACAGGAGCTCTGAGTGCCAGATCTCTGGGCTGATGTCCACCCTCTGCCTTGCTCTTCCTGCTGCATCAGTTTGGGGGGCCCTGGAGGGGAGAGCTCAGCTTGATGTCAGAGCAGAGCAGGACAGAGCCTGGGTGTGTTAGTTGAAAACCTTGCTGCCTCATCATTTCCTGGGAAGTGAGTGGTTAAATGGCATATATGAATTTTTTGAGATGCCAGTTCTAACCATATCAGAACAGGTTTTGTGTGGTATTTAATGAATGTTTTAATATGTCTAGTAAGTATGATTTACATTAAAATTTAAGTGGATGTTTGTGAAGAGAAACATCCTTTTTGCCGAACCTCATCCTTTATATATAGTTCTTTTGCTGAATATTTTAAAGTATTAACTTAAACTGGCAGCGTGGTTGCTTCTGTTTCAGTTTGAAAGGTTTCCTGAACTTGAAATGTTTGGATGATTGGATGGACGTGAGTTTGAGCAAATTCTGGGAGATATAGTGAAGGACAGGGAAGCCTGGGATGCTGCAGTCCATGGAGTCAGAAGGAGTCAGACACAACTTGGCGACTGAACAACGACAGAAACAACAAGAGGCGTGAGACCTGTCACACCCAGCAGTTGCTCTGGCTGTTGCAGAAAGGCGACACCCCAACTCTGAACTGGCTGCAATACATGGGAAGCTGTCTGAGCTCTCACTTCTGTTAAACTAGAGAATGGAAATTCTTTCACGTTACTGGATCTTGTTAATGCATATTTCTTTGGGAACAGAAGTCATCCAGTCTGATAACCACTCAAATTTGCTTTTTCTATTCCAATTCTAAGATTGGTAATTCCATAAGATCTACATAAACCTGTGAAGTTTTACTACTTGGCACACGAGTGTGGGAGGCTGAACTGGACGCCTGTCAGGGCTGCAGTTGTTTGCCTCACACATCTTTTGGCTTTGTGGCCCCCAGGGGCTCCCAGGTCCCCTTCGGGGTGATTCCTTATTGCGCAGTGGGTCTGATCTCTTCAGGCCCTTTGCCACTTGGACCCTTGCTCTCTAGGAGCAGGGCCATGATGGAGATGCATGTGGGTCTTTTGAGTTACCCGGTTGCCAAGATGAAATGCAACCAAAAGGAAAAAAGTTTCTAAAGGAAAAATAAAAGAGAGAGGACTTTCTCGGGAGCTCAGGGAGTCTTGGTTCTTTGATCTTCTTCACACCAGCCAGGGAGGGTTAAGGAGCTGAGATACCTCCATGTTAGTACTCTGGCCTTGGCCTTGAACTTTCTCAGTTCACAGGCTTTCCACCAGCCCTGTTTTCCCTTCAGAAATTACATGTTGAGACCAGAGCTGGGAATACAGCAGTAAGAAATCAAGACATATTCTCCTTGCCCTTCTGGAATCCACAGTCCAGTGGAGGAGGCTGGTATTAACAACTATTGAGTGAGTAATTATACTTGTTTGGAACCAAGAGGAGGACTGCCAAGGAATGAGGCCACAAGCTATGGGAGTGTGAAAGCAGAGGTGGCCGTACACGTGGGTCAGAGGAGGCTTCCATGAGAAGAGGCCTCCCCAAAGGCAGCGTTTAAATGAGATGCGAGTCATGGAGGAGGGGAGTGCGAGAGCCCTCCATGCGGAGAGCGCTTGTGTGCCGTGCCTGCACACTTGGGATGACAGAGAAGAGGACGTGTGTGTGTGTCTGTGTGTGTGTCAGGACGAGGGTGGGGGCCAGCTGGGGCACACATGCCCAGATTTGTGAGAGTGTTAGGGAGCAGCACGGCCACTGTCATAGTGGGGGATTTTGGTTTTCTTTCAGTGGGTTTAAACTTTAAAAGAAAAAGAACAAAAACAGTCCATCGTTTCTCCACCACTCACCTCCTGCCTCTGGCAGCCACCAGCCTGTTCTCTGTGTATCACTGAGCTTGGTTTTTATGTACAAATGTATGTCAGAGAGATTAGACTGTACATCTTTCTCTGACTGGCTTATTTCACTTCAGTATAATGCCCGCGAGGTCTATGCATGTTGTCACAAGTGGCAACATTTCATTCCTTTTGTGACTTAACAGTATTTCTGTGTGTATCACGATTTCTTTATCCGCGCCTCTGTCGGTGGACACTTAGGCTGGCTCTGTGTCTTCACTCTTGTAGACAGTGCTGCAGTGAACATGCTGGCGTCTTTGCTCCATTTAAACAGATGCTACTCAGGAGTGGGAATGCTGGGTCATGGTGGGCCTGTGTGTGATTTTCTGAGGAACCCTCTCCTGTTTTCTGTGGTGTCTGCACCAATCTATGTTCCCCCACCAGTGTAGGAGGGCTCCCGTTTCTCCACATCTTCACCAACACTTCTTATTTCCTGTCTTTCTGATGAGAGCCATTCTGACACATGTAGACACACATCTCTCTGCAGGCTTTCTTGCATCTGTCTGATGACTAGTGATGCTGAGCACCTTTCCGTATACCTGTTGGCCATCTGTGTGTCTTCTTGGAACAATGTACATTCATATCTTCTGCCCATTTTTTGATTGGGTTCTTTTTTTTTTTATTTGCTTTTGAGTTGTATGAGTTCCTTGTATATTTTTGATATTAGCCCCTTATCAGATACATGATTTGCAGATATTTCCTTCTGCTTATTAGATTGCCTTTTCAGTGTGTTGATGGTTGTCTTTGCTGGACAGAAGATTTTTTTGTTTGGTGTGGGCCCAATTTTTTTATTTTTTTGTTCCTTGCCGAATCAAAACAATCACCAAGACCAGTGTCAAGGAGCCTACCTATTTTTTCTTCTACAGGTTTTACTATTTCAGATTTTATGTTCAAGTTTTCAAGCTCTTTGAGTTAATTTCTATACACAGGGTAACATAGTTTTCCATTCTTTGTCTGTGGCTAGTCTAGTTTTCCATGCACCGTTAATTGAAGATGCTGACCTTTCCCCATTGTATATTATTGATTCCTTTGTTATAAATTAATTTACCATGTTTGTATGGGTTTATTTCTGGTCTCTCTGTGCTGTTCCATTGATCTGCTTTTAATGCTAACACCATACTGTTTTGATGATGTCACTTTGTTATATACTTTGAAATCAAGGAGCATGACGCCTCCATCTCTGTTAGTCTTTCTTCAGATTGTTTTGGCTACTCAGGGTCTTTTATGGTTCTATACAAATTTTAGAATTGCTTATTCTATGTCTGTTAAAAATACTGTTGGAAGTTTGATAGGGATTGCATTGGACTTGTATGTTACTTTGGATAGTATGGACATTTTAAACAATATTAACTCTTCCAGTCTATAAGCACAGAAAATCACCCATTTATTTCTGTTTTCTTCAATTTCTCTCATTAATGTCTCAGGTTTTTACTATACAGATTCTTTACTTAATGTCTATTCCTAGGTGTTACTTGGGATGGTCGTAATCGGGGTTATTTCCTTCATTTCTCTTCCTTAGTTCATTGTTAGGGTGTAGAAATGCAACAGATTTTTGTAAATTATTTTTGAATTCTGTACCTGTACTCAGTTTACTAGTTCTAGTAGTTTTTTGGTGGAGTCTTGAAGGTTTTCTATATAATGTCATTTGCAATTAATGGCATATTACTTCTTCCTTTCCAACTTGGATATCTTTTACTTTTTATCTTTACTAATTTCTCTGACTAGGACTTCTAATACTATGTTGCATAAAAGTGGTTAGAGTGAGCATCTTTGTCTTGCTCCTGATCATAGACAAGCAGCCTTCACCTTCTCATGCTAATGATGTTTGCTGTGGGCTTGTATGTATGGCCTGTGTTATGTCAAGGTGCATCCCCTCTGACCCACCTTGTTGAGAGCTTTTATCATGAATGGGTATTGAATTTTATCGAACAGCTGTCTCTGTGTATATTGAGATGATCAGTGCTTCTTTATTAATGTTGTGTATTACATTGATTTGCAGATGTCCAATGGTGCTCGCATCCCTGGAGTAAATCCTGCTTAATCATAGTGATGGTCTTTTTGATGTATTTTTGAGTTCAGTTTGCTGATATTTTGTTGATGTTCTTGCATCTGTGTTCATTAGGGATGTGTTCCTATAGCTTTCTTGTGGTATCCCTGTTTGTTTCTGTTGATCAGGGTCGTGCTTGCTTCACAAAATGAATCTGGACAAGTTCCCTTCTTTTCTGTTTTTTGAAATAATTTGAGAAGCGTTATTTGAATGATTGAATGCAGCCCTCCTGTCTTGGACTTTTCCTTAGTCGGGAGGTTTTTGATTACTAATCCATCTCCATGCTAGTAATTGTGTTGTTCAGATTTTCTGTGTCATCCTAGGTCAGTATTGGTAGATACTATGCTTTTAGGGCTTTATCCATTTCCTCTAGGTTGTCCAGTTTCTTGGCATATAATTATTTAGTTTCTTGTGATTCTTCATATTTCTGTGGTATTGCTAGTAGAAGTTACTCTTTTACTTCTGATTTTACNCTAGGTCAGTATTGGTAGATACTATGCTTTTAGGGCTTTATCCATTTCCTCTAGGTTGTCCAGTTTCTTGGCATATAATTATTTAGTTTCTTGTGATTCTTCATATTTCTGTGGTATTGCTAGTAGAAGTGACTCTTTTACTTCTGATTTTACTTAATTCTCTTTTTCTTGGTGAGTCCAACCAGGGGTTTGTTAACTTTGTTCTTCCTTTCAGAGAACCAGCTTTCAGTTCCGTTGGTCTTTTTCTGCTGTCTTTTTAGTCTATTTCATTTATTTTTGCTCTAAGACTTAACTTCTCTCCTTCTACTAACTTTGGGTTGGTTCAGTCTCACTTTTCTAGTCCCTTTTGATATATAAAGTTAGGTTGTTTCACATNACTTAATTCTCTTTTTCTTGGTGAGTCCAACCAGGGGTTTGTTAACTTTGTTCTTCCTTTCAGAGAACCAGCTTTCAGTTCTGTTGGTCTTTTTCTACTGTCTTTTTAGTCTATTTCATTTATTTTTGCTCTAAGACTTACTTCTCTCCTTCTTCTAACTTTGGGTTGGTTTAGTCTCACTTTCCTAGTCCCTTGATATATAAAGTTAGGTTGTTTCACATTTTTCTTGTTTCTTGAAGTGTGAACTTGATCACTATGAACTTCCCTTTTAGAACTGCCTTTGCTGCATCCCATAAGTTTTAGTATGTTAAATTTTCATTTTCATATGTGAAAATACTTTTCATTTCTCCTGTGACCTGTTGGTTATTAAGTAGCTTCTTTAATCTCTATTTATTTGTGGATTTTCCAGATTTCTTCTTGTAGTCAATTTCTAGTTTTATACCATTGTGGTCAGAATAGATGCTTGATAAGATATCAGTCCTGTTAAAATAAAGTTTATTTTTCAGCCTAACATACGCTCTTACTTGGAAAATGTTCCACATCTACATGGGAAGAATGTTCTCTGTAGCTTTGGGAGGGAATGTTCTGTAAATGTCTGTTGAGTCCATCTGGCTTAGCACTGTGTAAAACTGATGTTTCTTAAAAAAAAAATAATTGACATGTCAGTGACTATTTTTAGAACATCAGGAAAGTTTTATTTTCATAATTTTGTATAATTTTTTTTTCTGAGCTGGGTCTTTCTTGCTGTGTGGGCTTTCCTTTAGTTGAGTGGAATGAGGACTCCTCTCTAGTTGCAGTACACGGGCTTCTCTCTCTGTGGGCACAGGCTCCGGGGCTGTGGTATGTGGGCTCGGCGGCTGCCAGGCCTGGGCTCCAGAGGGCAGGCTCAGGAGTTGTGGTGCTTGAGCTTACTTGCCCTGTGGTGTGTGAGATCGTCCCGGACCAGGGGTTGAGCCCGCCTCACCTGCATTGGTGGGGGATCTTTACCACTGAGCCACGGGGAGCTCTGATGTTTCGTCACTGAGCTTCTGTCTGGATGATCTGCTCATTGATGTTAGTGGGGTATTAAAGGCCCTTGACTATTGTTGTACTGCTGTCTTAGTCCTCCCTTTAGGTCTGTCAGTGTTTGCTTTATAAATTTAGATGCTTTGTGCTGGGTGCATAAATATCTACAAATTTTCTATCTCCTTGAATGGGCCACTGTATCATTGCCTAGTGCCTTTCTTTGTCTCTTATTAAATAAAAGTCGTTTCGCCTGATATGATTACAGCTACTCCAGCTTTATCTTGGTCTTCGTTGTGTGGAATTCCTGTTTCCATCCCTTCACCTTCACAAGGACACACTTTTAGATGTGTCCTCACACCTAAGATGACCCTCTCATCGGCAGCGTGTAGATGAGTCTTATTTTTTCATCCATTGGGCCCCTCTGCCTTTTGATTGGAGTAGTTCGTATATTTACATACAGTCATTATCGATAGATATGTGCTCTTTGCCATGTTGTTCGCTTTGCTGGCTGTTCTTGCAGTCCTCTGTTCTCTCTTCCTTTGTGGCTTGATGACTTTGCTCAGTGCTAGTCTTGGTAGTCTTACATGCCTTTATCTTGCATGTGTTCTCCGTAGGTTTTGCTTCTTGGTTGCCATGAGGAGTGCATAAAACGTATGTCTGTAGCAGTGCCTTTTAAATTGACAGCAGTTTGAGTCTGATCCCATTGGGAAGCTCAACCTTTCTGATACCCGCGGCTTCCGTTCTTTCTGTTTTTGATGTCACATTTTACATCTTCTTATGTGTCCCTTAACTAATTATNCTTTATCTTGTATGTGTTCTCCGTAGGTTTTGCTTCTTGGTTGCCGTGAGGAGTACATAAAACGCGTGTCTGTAGCAGTGCCTTTTAAATTGACAGCAGTTTGAGTCGGATCCCATTGGGAAGCTCAACCTTTCTGATACCCGCGGCTTCCGTTCTTTGTGTTTTTGATGTCACATTTTACATCTTCTTATGTGTCCCTTAACTAATTATTTTAATCATGAGTATTTCTACTACTTTTCTGTTTCAATCCTCATGCTGTCTTTGCTGCTGTGCTCAGTCTTGTCCTATGCTTTGGAACCCATGGACTGCAGCCCCCGAGGCCTCTCTGTCCGTGGGGTTTTCGAGGCAGGAATGCTAGAGTGGGTTACCCTTTCCTACTCCAGGGAATATTCCTGACCCAGGAATTGAAGCCACAGTGATTGTGTCTCCTGCATGGCCTGGTGGATTCTTGACCACTGTGCCACCTGGGAAGCCCGTGTTAACTTTACAGGTGATTAACTCACTGCCGTGATTTTATCTTTGCTTTCTCCGTGGAATGTGTTTCTTCATGTGCGTTCTTATTACCAGTTATCACCCTTTATTTTCAGCTTAAAGAAGTCCTTTTAACCTTCCTTGTAAAGCCAGTTGAGTGGTAATCTGAACTCTTCTAGCACTTTTTAATCTGAGAAACTCTTAATCGCCTCTTCAATTTTGAATGATAATCTTTCTGGGTAGAGAATTCCTGTATGGATTTTTTACTTTCAGCACTTTGCATTTATCTTACTTCCTTCTGGCCTGGGTTTCCCTGGTGGCTCAGATAATAAAGCGTCTGCCTGCAGTGCAGGATACCCGGGTTCAATCCCTGGGTCAGGAAGATCCTCTGGAGCAGGGAATGGCAACCCGCTCCAATACTCTTGCCTGGAATATTCCATGGACTGAGGAGCCTGGTAGACTACAGTCCATGGGGTTGCAAAAAGTCAGACATGACTGAGCAACTTCACTTTCTTTCTTCTGCAAAGTTTCTGCTTAAAAATCTACTCGCAGTCTTATAAGAAGATTTATAAATCTCTTGTACTTAACTAGTTGTTTCTTCTCTTACTGCTCTTGATATCTTCTCCTTGTCTTTAACTTTGGATGCTGTGGCTGTAAAGTGTTTGGGTATGGGCAATTTTCTCCTTGTCTTTAACTTTTGCTGTGGCTGTAAAGTGTCTGGGCGTGGGCAGATTCTTTACTGCTGAGCCACTAGGGTCTGTGTTCCTCTTGTTTGAGTTCTCCGGACTTTCTGGATCTTAACCTGTGTTTCCTCCCCTAGGGTAGGGAAATTTTCAGTCATTGTTTCTTCAGATAAGATTTGTCACCCCCCTCTCGTCTCCTCCCAGGAGCCCTATGATTGAATGTTAGGCCACTTGATGTTGCCTCGTATTCCTTTAGGCTGTCTTGACCGTTTCTTCATTCTCTCTGCTGTTGTGCTTGCCTGAGTTTCACTGCATTGTCTTCATGTTAACTGATTCTTCTGCTTTGTGTGGTCTGTTGTTGAATCCCTCTGGTGTATTTTTTTTTTGATAGTTTTAGTCATTACCCTGGATGTAGTTGCTTCCCAGGTATCTCAGTTGGTAAAGAATCCACCTGCAATGTGGGAGACCACAGTTTGATTTCCGGGTCAGGAAGATCCACCAGAGAAGGAATGGGCTATCCACTCCAGTAGTCTTGGACTTCCCTGGTGGCTCAGCTGGTAAAGAATCCTCCTGCAATGTGGGAGATCTAGGTTCAATCCCTGGGTTGGGAAGATCCCCTAGAGAAGGGAACGGCAACCCACTCTAGTATCCCAGCCTGGAAAATTCCTTGGACTTTCTAGTCTAGTCTGTGGGGTCGCAGAGTCAGACACGACTGAGCAGCTTTCACTTCGCTTCACTGGGTGCAGTATGGATTTGGAGATGTTGGGCAGCCCATCATAGTGGTCCATGTAAGAGACGAGAGGAGCTGGGTCTGGATGTGGACAGATTGGAGAGTTAGTTGTGAATTAAGAACACAAAGACTTGTGATTATGTAGGGTAATGGGAGGAGAAGGCAACAGGGTGCCCTGCATTCCTGCGGTATGTAACTGGTAGCAGCAGAGTGGGCACTCATCAGAACAGGAAACGGAGCAGGAGGCTGGGGTGTGGAGGGAAGGGTGACTTCAGCATTGGCGTGTTCTTCCCAACGGCTGTGGAAGCCAGGCGGGCACACAGATGATCTTGGAGGAGAAGTACAGGCTGGAGACAGGCCCTGAGAGCAGTCCTCCTACAACTGGCGATGGGAGCCAAGGACGAGAGCATGGAGGGAGGAGAGAGGGGTCCCTGGGGAGTAGCCAGTACTGCCAGGGGCTGGCGGGGGAGTAGGACAGGAGCACAGAGCTCATATTCCAGTGCCCGCCTCACGACACCCACCATGTACCCCGTCCTCAGATCAGAACATGGTGTCAGCGCCTTCTTGCATGCCAGGAGTAAAAAGGTGGACTGCTGTCCATGCGGGCTTCCCAGACAGTGCAGTGCCAAAGAGCCTGCCCGTCAGGGCAGGAGACGGGACACAGGTTCAGTCCCTGTGTTCAGACGACCCCCTGGAGAAGGAAACGGCAACCCACTCCAGTATTCTAGCCTGGGAAATCCTGTGGACAGTGGAACTACAGTGCATGGGGTCACAGAAAGAGTCGAATGTGACTGAGTGGCTGAGCGCAGGCGCACACCACAGCCCATGCAGCCCTTGAGAGGGGATGGCCAGGTGGGGCGCTGCGCGCAGCCTGGCACACACA
Organism: Raphicerus campestris; assembly: GCA_006410735.1. Taxonomy (NCBI): domain Eukaryota; kingdom Metazoa; phylum Chordata; class Mammalia; order Artiodactyla; family Bovidae; genus Raphicerus; species Raphicerus campestris. Next base: position 552,378 of record SJYW01044528.1, on the reverse strand, counting down.
CGGGGGGGCCCGTGCTGACTCGGCAGCGGTGCAGCCCACACCTGTGAGGACGGGTTCCATCCCCGCAGCCCCAGGCCCACATACAGCCTCCGTACCCCTGGAGGCAGTCCAGCCCTCCGCAGTGAAGGGCCAGGGTGTCGTAGGAAGGAGAAGAGCAGACGCGGCTGACGTGATGGTCCATTTGTTCATCAGACAGTGTTCCTCTCTGAAAGCACCCTTCCCCTGCACATGCCCCTCGCTGACTAGTGTCAGAGTGGCTGGAATCACCAGGAGGATACCTTCATGAGGGTTTGGGCCGCGCCAGGCTGGGCATGGAGTCTGCAGCTGGAGTCAGGTTCTATTTAATAGGAAATAATCGTGTGATAATTGTCATCATTTTTAAGTTGATGAATTGATTCTTTCAAATAAAAAATACCATTAAGGCTGATTGTTCTGCAGAAAAGGCACTTTTGGGAAGTGGAGTTTTCAGTCTCACCGGGAATTTCTTGGTAAATATACAAGCAGATGCATATATTAAATTAAGACTACAGAAGTGAAATGGTCTCATGTACTTTTTACGCACAAAGAATGCATTCTATGTAGCACAGAGTAAATAACATACTGGGCTCCAAGAGTAGTTTTTTCTTTAGGAAAAAAATTAAAGAGTTATTAATTGAAGACTTCAAAGTCCATTTCAGTTAGTCTCCCAAATATCAGTGGCCATTTGCCCAGTGGGTAAGTAGGCACTTCCCACTGTCAGTGGGTGAGTGACAACCCTGTGAAGACAGACTGCAGACTCTGCAGCTAGGCTCAGCTAGGAGGCGGCCCTGATGGTGCCGGGGAGCCCAGACCTTGTCCACATGCCCTGAGAGGCAGTGGGTGGGAGTCATGGGTGTATTTAAAGCACTGTTTTAATGTGCGTCTGTACGTTTTTAGCTTTATTTGCTGTTATGGGTTTTGCCCTGTGATTCATATTCATCTTCTATTCTTTATGCTACTTTCGGCCATTTTCTGCAGTATTCTTCTATTTCTGGACTGACCTTGGTTTCCCTGTGCTGACAGCCATAGTCAGTCTTCCTGGTTTGCGAGGTGAGCTTGAGTCAGCGAATCCTTAACTTGTCTGTTAATCTCTATACTGTAGAGGACAGCCAGTCTCCGGCTTTCAGACAGGCGTCAGTTCCTTGTTTTCCTGCAGGGGAAGCCACACTAAGCCCCCTGCTCCCGAGCAGTGCCCCGGTCTGGTGGTGAGTAGAGAAGACCGCGCGTACGCCGAGGCCACGCTCGCCTCCCTCCTCCTCTGCCGTGAGGCGCCCTGCTCCGCTCCGCGTCCCCACCCGACAGGCTCTCCCCAGGCTGGCCCTCCTTGGGCTCCGCTGAGTGCCTTGTCCTTGCGTGCTGTTCACCTGCCTGGCTGGCGGGCCACAGCACTGGTCCCAAGCCACGCTTGCCTGCCAGGAGGCCGTGGGGGCCTGCTCCCCAGGGCTGGTGACCTGGGCCAGCCAGGGGCACAGGCCAAGCAGGGGAAGAGCAGGCCACGTGACTGTAGCTGGGCCCTGTGGGCATCAGGTCAGGTCTGGGGTTGTGGGTCCCTAGGCACCTTGATTGCCACTGGCAGCAGGAGCCTTCTGCTCACAGACACGGCTGGCAGTGGCAGTAAGAACAGGGATAAATTTAGATTCTTTTGGAGTCTGCAGGTCATTACTAGAATTACAGCAACTGTCTGGGAGGTCATGAAGTTCCCCTGACAGGTTGTGAACAGCAAGCCCGGTCACTGTGGAAACTGACTGGCCATCCTCCTTTGCTGTCAGGGATCATCCTCCCTGGCAAGCCGGAGTGGACCAGGAAGGGGAGACCAGAGAGAGGAGGTGTGCCTGCAGCCTCTGGGCAGGACGCACTCTGAGTGGGTCACGGTGCAGAGGTGCAGAGGCGTGGATGGCTCAGGACAGCTCAGGGCGAGGCCACGGCTGGTACTCCTCGTCCTGCTGTTGGAAGCTTGGCCAGGCTGCCCAGTGTGGGGGCCTCGTGGCTGTGGCGTGGCGGGGCTGCCCGCGCTGGGCACGTGGGGCCTGGCGGACGGCAGGAGTCACCTCCAGGCACCTCAGGCCTGAGGGAGAGCCTCCGCCCAGTGAGCCTCTCTCCTGGAAAAGTTCATCTTTCAGCTGAGGACCGGGAGACAAAACGGGGGGGATTCATCTTGAACTCTAAACTCTGTGTAAAATGTAATCAGGTCCTCAGTCTTGGGGTAATACCCACTCTGCAACATTTTAAT
>SJYW01044528.1:531935-549719 GCA_006410735.1 Raphicerus campestris | reverse complement strand
GAGGACGGGTTCCATCCCCGCAGCCCCAGGCCCACATACAGCCTCTGTACCCCTGGAGGCAGTCCAGCCCTCCGCAGTGAAGGGCCAGGGTGTCGTAGGAAGGAGAAGAGCAGACGCGGCTGACGTGATGGTCCATTTGCTCATCAGACAGTGTTCCTCTCTGAAAGCACCCTTCCCCTGCACATGCCCCTCGCTGACTAGTGTCAGAGTGGCTGGAATCACCAGGAGGATACCTTCATGAGGGTTTGGGCCGCGCCAGGCTGGGCATGGAGTCTGCAGCTGGAGTCAGGTTCTATTTAATAGGAAATAATCGTGTGATAATTGTCATCATTTTTAAGTTGATGAATTGATTCTTTCAAATAAAAAATACCATTAAGGCTGATTGTTCTGCAGAAAAGGCACTTTTGGGAAGTGGAGTTTTCAGTCTCACCGGGAATTTCTTGGTAAATATACAAGCAGATGCATATATTAAATTAAGACTACAGAAGTGAAATGGTCTCATGTACTTTTTACGCACAAAGAATGCATTCTATGTAGCACAGAGTAAATAACATACTGGGCACCAAGAGTAGTTTTTTCTTTTGGAAAAAAATTAAAGAGTTATTAATTGAAGACTTCAAAGTCCATTTCAGTTAGTCTCCCAAATATCAGTGGCCATTTGCCCAGTGGGTAAGTAGGCACTTCCCACTGTCAGTGGGTGAGTGACAACCCTGTGAAGACAGACTGCAGACTCTGCAGCTAGGCTCAGCTAGGAGGCGGCCCTGATGGTGCCGGGGAGCCCAGACCTTGTCCACATGCCCTGAGAGGCAGTGGGTGGGAGTCATGGGTGTATTTAAAGCACTGTTTTAATGTGCGTCTGTACGTTTTTAGCTTTATTTGCTGTTATGGGTTTTGCCCTGTGATTCATATTCATCTTCTATTCTTTATGCTACTTTCGGCCATTTTCTGCAGTATTCTTCTATTTCTGGACTGACCTTGGTTTCCCTGTGCTGACAGCCATAGTCAGTCTTCCTGGTTTGCGAGGTGAGCTTGAGTCAGCAAACCCTTAACTTGTCTGTTAATCTCTATACTGTAGAGGACAGCCAGTCTCCGGCTTTCAGACAGGCGTCCGTTCCTTGTTTTCCTGCAGGGGAAGCCACACTAAGCCCCCTGCTCCCGAGCAGTGCCCTGGTCTGGTGGTGAGTAGAGAAGACCGCGCGTACGCCGAGGCCACGCTCGCCTCCCTCCTCCTCTGCCGTGAGGCGCCCTNGCTGTTAGGAGCCTTAGGTTTCTTGCTTGGATTTGTAAAAAGTGCAGTTACCATTCACAGCAAGAGTCATTCAGGAAATCCAGCTGTGGAGCTGCTAAAAGTTGCTGGAGTAACTGGACTCTTCCTGAGGGATTTGCGTTGTGGCTGTGAAGCTAGAGTTCTGTGGCAGGCCTGAGTCACTGATGAAATTATCCACGGGAAAGCTTTAGTGTGCCTGTCCCAGGAAATCTAAAAGAGTGATGTCACGTGAAGATCATGCTGCGAGACTTTGCCAGTGTCACTGGGCAGCTAAAGTGGATGCAGGTGATTGATTGAAAGCCAGATAAACGGTTCACTTTGCTGATTTTCAAATGTGCCATGTGTATCAAATTTATCTGTTGTAATGATTAACAAGAATATTTAATAGGAATGTATAACAGCTCCAGGAGACTGTTGAGTTTCATTACTGAAGATCAAACACAGAATCTTGTTGGAAGTTTCCTGACGGGTCGTGGATAGCCTTGCCGGGTCCCAGCAGCCCAGGAGAGCTGCTGGCAGGACCCGTCCTGCCCTCTCGCTCCTTGTCTAACACTTTTTGACATCTTACCATGCTCTTAGGATGAGGACCACGCTCATCCCCTAAGGCCTGCTGGCCCCACTCTCCCTCTCACCTCCTGCTGACGGCCACTGGGGCCTTGGCAGCGGGTGCCATCTTCCTAGGCCGGCTCCTCTCCCTGGGCTTTTTCCACATGCATCTAGGTGTGCTTTCCATGACCAGATGGTTCAGAATAGGGTTTCAAAGCAGCTTGCACAAGGAGTGAATGGGCCAATGCTTTGTGTTTTCAGGGCAGTTGAACTTTGAATTCCTGACTGTGCTTCGAGCTGCTTCCGAGACAGTCACATAAATAGCACCTACTCATTACACTAAGTCTAATGAAACAGCTGTTGGTCAGCTTCTGAGACGAGCAGGCGTGCCTCACAGGAAGTGAGATGCCTCCCGATTTTGTGATGAGTTCTCTACATGTGCAGATCTGTGTTTCTAAATTATTGAATAAGAAGTGTTTCTAATTCTAGGCTTATTTATGAAGTGAAGTGAACTCGCTCAGTCGTGTCCGACTCTTTGCGACCCCGTGGACTGTAGCCTACCATGCTCCTCTGTCCATGGGATTTTCCAGGCAAGAGTACTGGAGTGGGTTGCCATTTCCTTCTCCAGAGGATCTTCCCGACCCAGGGATCAAACCCAGGTCTCCCGCATTGTAAGCAGGAAGCTTCACCATCTGAGCCCCCAGGGAAGCCCCTTATTGATGAAATACACTGTTTAATTATTCCCTAGTTTTTCAAGTTGGCCAGTGAACCTTTTTTTCCTCCTCACTCTTGGTTATTCTGAAGTTTCAGACAATGCACAGTGGCAGATGTGCCCAGCAACCATCCGTCATCCTAGTTCGTGCCACTTTTTAATGTCAATTACAAAGAAAATTACTCCTTTGGCTTCAGAAGTTTATTTAAGTCTCTGAGATCAGTGGCTCTTCAAACTTAATGTCTGAGGCAATAGAAACAGACCTGCGTCGGGAGGCGCTCCTGTCTGCTGGGGAAGGGGCCAAGCATGTTTTTTGAAACGTAGAAATATTTTATGCTGCCTTAGTATATTGAGTCAGGAGAGAAGCAAACCCAGGAATCTTTAACTGAAAATCGCCTACTCGGGCGCCGCAGAGGTGGGCCTGAAGGGGGACTCCAGGTGGTAAGGAGGGCAACAGGCCTCATCCCAGGTGGCGTGTTCTCCCTGCTGGGTCAGGTGAGGTACCCTGAGCCCGGGACCTGCCAGGAAACCCCAGGAGTGGGTTTGAAGGGTGTGATGACCTGGGACTCAGGGAGACATGAGGAAGCTGCTTCAGGTGGGCGTTGGGGTCTCTTGTATACCCGGATCTGGGTGGAGCCAGGGCCGTTCTCTGAGGACCTGCCTTCTGAGAAGGAAAGGTGACTGAACGTGGACCTGTCCGAGGCAGGCAGCTCCCTCCTCTCCCTGCTGGGCTGGTAGACTGCCTCGTGGGCTGTGTTTTACTGATCTTGTCGCCCCCTTTTTGCCTGGCACAGTGAGCTGCAGACAGTGGGTGCTTGACGTCCCCTTTTTGCCTGGCAGAGTGAGCCGCAGACAGAGGGTGCTTGACGTCCCCTTTTTGCCTGGCACAGTGAGCTGCAGACAGTGGGTGCTTGGCACATGTTCACGCACTGAAGGTGGCGACACTTGCCAGTGAGCTCAGTGAGGGAGAGAACCATTGCCTTGGACGTGGAGTGCTCTCACACATCAGAACTTAAGCCCATCCCTCACCTCCCTGCTGCCCGGGAATGCACCCATATGTGTTACATAGTTTTGTTGGGGGCAGGGTTGTTTTGTTTAAGAAAAAACATCTGTTTCTTTTTGATCCTCTGTTTCTTAATATGTTCAACAGAGTAACAAGTTTCTGGTGTATGTATTTTATTTCACTTTTTTCCCTTTAAATACTTAAATGAAAGTGGCATGCCAGATAGTTTGCAGTTTTTGCAAGCCTAGGAGTTCAGCTCCAGACCCAACTGGTGCTAGAGTTCCTGATTTGATTCTTAGAGTACATTTTCTTCAAGTACTTTTCTTGATTCCGTGTATACTAATTGGCAGGAAGATGTTTGATCTTAATAAATTAAGAGTGAGGGGACGCAGGTCACAGTCGGGCACAGTGAGCGACTGAGTAGACTGGCTGACAGGAACATGGGGACCAAGAAGAGGACAGTTTCTGAAGAGCTGGGTTCACTTTCAGTTCTGACGTGTTTATGTCTTTACGATGTTTAAAGAGGGAAGCAGCCTGGTGGAGCAGGTCTGTGGATTCACACAGGCATACATACCCTTTTCTGTACTCCTTGGTCTCTTTTCCTGGGTAGTTATGCCAGCTCTTTTGAAGAGCGTGTGCACCGAGGCAGAGGGCCGTTTCTCTGGGAAGAGCTAAGAAGACTCTAGGCTGCACCCTGACCACGCTGTGGTCAGCCCAGCAAGAGCCGATGGGCACACTCAGTATGCCCATACTGTAGGCGTGACTTCAAACCCCAGGCTTCCGCTGACTCGTGTGCTGGCCCCGCTGTGCCCAGGAGGAGGGCGATGGTGAGGAGCCACGGTGAAGAGGAATCGGCGTAGCACTTGGTTGCTTGCACAGAGCATAGAGGTGGGACTGCTAAACCTGAGCCTCGGACAGCAGGAAATGCGTTCAGAAAGCGCTTACGTCTGTGGACGCCTACCGAACCTTGGGCTCTGGGCGGAACCAAAAGCTGAAAAACATGCAGTTTTCCTTGTGTGCCTTAGATCTGGTTCAGAAAACCATGTCTTAGACATTTCAAGTTTTGATCAAAACAAACACATGATGTAGAAAGATTTTAAAATATTGCAGGTTTATATTATGTATTTGCATGTGTTTTAACTAGCTTAGGTTTAATTATCATGCCTTGAGAATGCATGATAAAGTTGATGGAAAACACTAAAAAATCTTAGCAGGAATTCAATAAGGCAGTCCTGCTAAGTCGCTTCAGTCATCTCCGACTCTGCGCGACCCCATAGACGGCAGCCCACCAGGCTCCCCCGTCCCTGGGATTCTCCAGGCAAGAACACTGGAGTGGGTTGCCATTTCCTTCTCCAATGCATGAAAGTGAAAAGTGAAAGTGTAGTCACTCGGTCGTGTCCGACTCTTGGCGACCCCGTGGACTGCAGCCTACCAGGCTCCTCCATCCATGGGATTTTCCAGGCAAGAGTGCTAGAGTGGGCTGCCATTGCGTTCTTCACAATAAGGCAATAGAGTATATCAAAAAAGTAGTTATAGTTACTCTGAATGTAAATTCTAAAATCATTGTTCAGGACATTCAGTGAAATCTCTTTGCCACAACTTGCCCTCTTCTAGAAATTTCCCTTTTGTTATTGTTCAGTCACTAAGTCATGGCTAACCTTCTGTGACCCAGTGAACTGCAGCACTCCAGCTTTGCCTGTCCTTCGCCATCTCCCTGAGTTTGCTCAAATTCATGTCCTTTGAGTCGATGATGCCATCCAACCTTCTCCTCCTGCCTTCAGTCTTTCCCAGTATCAGGGTCTTTTCCAGTGAGTCATTTCTTTGCGTCAGGTGGCCAAAGTATTGGAGCTTCAGCATCAGTCCTTCCAATGAAGAGTCAGGGTTGATTTCCTTTATGATTGACTGGTTTGATCTCCTTGCTATCCAAGAGACTTTCAGACGTCTTCTCCAGCACCACAGTTTGAAAAAGATTTCTTTGGTACTCAGCCTCCTTCATGGTCCAACTCTCACATCCATACCTGACTACTGGAAAGACCCTTTGTCAGTGGAGTGATATCTCTGCTTTTTAATAAGCTGTCTAGGTTTATCATGGGTTTTCTTCCAAGGAGCAAGCATCTTTTAATTTCATGGCTGCAGTTCCATCTGCCGTGATTTTAGAGCCCAAAATAAAATAAAATCTGTCACTGTTTCCACTTTTTCTCCATTTGCCATGAAGTAATGGGATCGGATGCCATGATCGTCGTTTTTTTATATTGAGTTTTAAGCCAGCTTTGTCACTCTGCTCTTTCATCCTCATCAAGAAGCTCTTTAGTTCCTCTTCGCTTTCTGCCATTAAAGTGGTGTCATCTGCATATCTGAGGTTGTTGATATTTCTCCCTGCAATCTTGATTCCAGCTTGTGCTTCATGCAGCCCAGCATTTCCCATGATGTACTCTGCATAGAAGTTACATAAGCAGGGTGACAGTGTACAGCCTTGACGTGCTCCTTCCCAGTTTTGAACCAGTCCATTGTTACGTGTCTGGTTCTAACTGTTGCTTCTTGACCTGCGTACATGTTTCTCAGGAGGCAGGTGAGGTGGTCTGGTATTCCTCTCTTGAAGACTTTTCCCCAGTTTGCTGTGGTCCACACTATCAGAGGCTTTCTCATTAGCACTTCACCCAGTGCTGCAGGCATTTCACAAAAGGCACTGAAGCACCAGTTGCTGTGAGTGACACAGAGATGCCCGGATGTGTGGGTGTGTTTGTAGAAGCCAATCTGACCAGTCCGTGTAGCCTGAGAGCTGGATAAGTGAGGCTCCAAGTGCACAGAGATGGAGGCTCAGCACTCTGACGGCCCTTAGTGTTCTGAGAGAGCCCCGTGCACGCCGGTGGGCCGGAGAGGCCCCAGCCAGCAGGAGCTGCTCCCGGGCCAGCACCAGCTCCAGGCACAGAGACTGGATGGGGAAGGGCAGCAGCCGGGTTGGCTGGAGCTCAGCACCCCTGGGGGGGTGCCCGAGTCACAGCCAAGCTGTGACGTCTCTGACTAGCCCCAGATGTGGAGTTTGGACTAGATTCTGTTTGTGAAGAGGGGGTGCGAGACGCTGTGAGCAGGATGGTGGTGTGGGCCTGGCAGGGGAAGGTTTGGGGAGCGTGTCTGGCTTTGGCGGGCTCTCTGGACGGGAGCCTGGGGCGGGGGGGCCAGTTCACAGGTCGTGGCCGCGTCCAGGAGGCGTGGGCACTCAGCAGTGGTGACAGCGGGGAAAGGAGACAGAGCGCGTGTCCAGGTGTCTGCAGCCTGCTGGGCGCGAGCGCTTCTGTGCCGCTGGTGGAGCAGCTGCTGCTGCTGCTCCGTTGCTAGCTCGTGTCTGACTCTCTGTGACCCCATGGACGGTGGCACGCCAGGCCTCCCTGTCCCTCACCATCTCCCGGAGTCTGCTCAAACTCATGCCCATTGAGTCAGCGATGCCATCCAACCATCTCAACAGGAGAGAGATCAGAAGGCATTACTGGCTCGGGTGGAAGGTGGCATGTGACATGGCAAGTTGAGTGAGGGGCTACCAGCCCCTCAGTGGCCATCCCGAGCAGAAGCCAGAGGCGGCAGCTGGGCGTCATCTGCAGGCCCTCACCTGGCGACATGGCAGCTGGAAAGTCCACTTAGAGCCTCGGCCAGCAGTTGGGGTGGGCCGGGTGGTCCCAGGCTTCCTGAGGCTGTCGGTCTACGGTCCCCAGAGTGGCAATGATGCTGCACCCTGATAAACACCAAAATTAGTGTCCTAGAGTGAACCCGCTCAGGCAAAGTGGGCAAGACTAAGCTTCACCCACTCTTCACTACACAAAAATAAATATAGGTAATCACAGGTCAGCATTCACAGGCCCATGACAACCAAAGTTCCTTGTAGCATCCTTGTTCCTGCTGGAGGATTTCCGTGCCCGCCCCTCTCTGATGGTCTCCTCACAGACTTGGAGGAAAGAGAGGAAGGAGGCAAACAGCAGCCCGGGCTGATCTTGACCTCGATGCTCAAGGGGAGTCTCCATTTCCAGGGATCTGTGAGTTCTGNCCTCACTCTTGGTTATTCTGAAGTTTCAGACAATGCACAGTGGCAGATGTGCCCAGCAACCATCCGTCATCCTAGTTCGTGCCACTTTTTAATGTCAATTACAAAGAAAATTACTCCTTTGGCTTCAGAAGTTTATTTAAGTCTCTGAGATCAGTGGCTCTTCAAACTTAATGTCTGAGGCAATAGAAACAGACCTGCGTCGGGAGGCGCTCCTGTCTGCTGGGGAAGGGGCCAAGCATGTTTTTTTAAACGTAGAAATATTTTATGCTGCCTTAGTATATTGAGTCAGGAGAGAAGCAAACCCAGGAATCTTTAACTGAAAATCGCCTACTCGGGCGCCGCAGAGGTGGGCCTGAAGGGGGACTCCAGGTGGTAAGGAGGGCAACAGGCCTCATCCCAGGCGGCATGTTCTCCCTGCTGGGTCAGGTGAGGTACCCTGAGCCCGGGACCTGCCAGGAAACCCCAGGAGTGGGTTTGAAGGGTGTGATGACCTGGGACTCAGGGAGACATGAGGAAGCTGCTTCAGGTGGGCGTTGGGGTCTCTTGTATACCCGGATCTGGGTGGAGCCAGGGCCGTTCTCTGAGGACCTGCCTTCTGAGAAGGAAAGGTGACTGAACGTGGACCTGTCCGAGGCAGGCAGCTCCCTCCTCTCCCTGCTGGGCTGGTAGACTGCCTCGTGGGCTGTGTTTTACTGATCTTGTCGCCCCCTTTTTGCCTGGCAAAGTGAGCTGCAGACAGTGGGTGCTTGACGTCCCCTTTTTGCCTGGCACAGTGAGCTGCAGACAGTGGGTGCTTGGCACATGTTCATGCACTGAAGGTGGCGACACTTGCCCGTGAGCTCAGTGAGGGAGAGAACCATTGCCTTGGATGTGGAGTGCTCTCACACATCAGAACTTAAGCCCATCCCTCACCTCCCTGCTGCCCGGGAATGCACACCCACATGTGTTACATAGTTTTGTTGGGGGCAGGGTTGTTTTGTTTAAGAAAAAACATCTGTTTCTTTTTGATCCTCTGTTTCTTAATATGTTCAACAGAGTAACAAGTTTCTGGTGTATGTATTTTATTTCACTTTTTTCCCTTTAAATACTTAAATGAAAGTGGCATGCCAGATAGTTTGCAGTTTTTGCAAGCCTAGGAGTTCAGCTCCAGACCCAACTGGTGCTAGAGTTCCTGATTTGATTCTTAGAGTACATTTTCTTCAAGTACTTTTCTTGATTCCGTGTATACTAATTGGCAGGAAGATGTTTGATCTTAATAAATTAAGAGTGAGGGGACGCAGGTCACAGTCGGGCACAGTGAGCGACTGAGTAGACTGGCTGACAGGAACATGGGGACCAAGAAGAGGACAGTTTCTGAAGAGCTGGGTTCACTTTCAGTTCTGACATGTTTATGCTTTACGATGTTTAAAGAGGGAAGCAGCCTGGTGGAGCAGGTCTGTGGATTCACACAGGCATACATACCCTTTTCTGTACTCCTTGGTCTGTTTTCCTGGGTAGTTATGCCAGCTCTTTTGAAGAGCGTGTGCACCGAGGCAGAGGGCCGTTTCTCTGGGAAGAGCTAAGAAGACTCTAGGCTGCACCCTGACCACGCTGTGGTCAGCCCAGCAAGAGCCGATGGGCACACTCAGTATGCCCATACTGTAGGCGTGACTTCAAACCCCAGGCTTCCGCTGACTCGTGTGCTGGCCCCGCTGTGCCCAGGAGGAGGGCGATGGTGAGGAGCCACGGTGAAGAGGAATCGGCGTAGCACTTGGTTGCTTGCACAGAGCATAGAGGTGGGACTGCTAAACCTGAGCCTCGGACAGCAGGAAATGCGTTCAGAAAGCGCTTACGTCTGTGGACGCCTACCGAACCTTGGGCTCTGGGCGGAACCAAAAGCTGAAAAACATGCAGTTTTCCTTGTGTGCCTTAGATCTGGTTCAGAAAACCATGTCTTAGACATTTCAAGTTTTGATCAAAACAAACACATGATGTAGAAAGATTTTAAAATATTGCAGGTTTATATTATGTATTTGCATGTGTTTTAACTAGCTTAGGTTTAATTATCATGCCTTGAGAATGCATGATAAAGTTGATGGAAAACACTAAAAAATCTTAGCAGGAATTCAATAAGGCAGTCCTGCTAAGTCGCTTCAGTCATCTCCGACTCTGCGCGACCCCATAGACGGCAGCCCACCAGGCTCCCCCGTCCCTGGGATTCTCCAGGCAAGAACACTGGAGTGGGTTGCCATTTCCTTCTCCAATGCATGAAAGTGAAAAGTGAAAGTGTAGTCACTCGGTCGTGTCCGACTCTTGGCGACCCCGTGGACTGCAGCCTACCAGGCTCCTCCATCCATGGGATTTTCCAGGCAAGAGTGCTAGAGTGGGCTGCCATTGCGTTCTTCACAATAAGGCAATAGAGTATATCAAAAAAGTAGTTATAGTTACTCTGAATGTAAATTCTAAAATCATTGTTCAGGACATTCAGTGAAATCTCTTTGCCACAACTTGCCCTCTTCTAGAAATTTCCCTTTTGTTATTGTTCAGTCACTAAGTCATGGCTAACCTTCTGTGACCCAGTGAACTGCAGCACTCCAGCTTTGCCTGTCCTTCGCCATCTCCCTGAGTTTGCTCAAATTCATGTCCTTTGAGTCGATGATGCCATCCAACCTTCTCCTCCTGCCTTCAGTCTTTCCCAGTATCAGGGTCTTTTCCAGTGAGTCATTTCTTTGCGTCAGGTGGCCAAAGTATTGGAGCTTCAGCATCAGTCCTTCCAATGAAGAGTCAGGGTTGATTTCCTTTATGATTGACTGGTTTGATCTCCTTGCTATCCAAGAGACTTTCAGACGTCTTCTCCAGCACCACAGTTTGAAAAAGATTTCTTTGGTACTCAGCCTCCTTCATGGTCCAACTCTCACATCCATACCTGACTACTGGAAAGACCCTTTGTCAGTGGAGTGATATCTCTGCTTTTTAATAAGCTGTCTAGGTTTATCATGGGTTTTCTTCCAAGGAGCAAGCATCTTTTAATTTCATGGCTGCAGTTCCATCTGCCGTGATTTTAGAGCCCAAAATAAAATAAAATCTGTCACTGTTTCCACTTTTTCTCCATTTGCCATGAAGTAATGGGATCGGATGCCATGATCGTCGTTTTTTTATATTGAGTTTTAAGCCAGCTTTGTCACTCTGCTCTTTCATCCTCATCAAGAAGCTCTTTAGTTCCTCTTCGCTTTCTGCCATTAAAGTGGTGTCATCTGCATATCTGAGGTTGTTGATATTTCTCCCTGCAATCTTGATTCCAGCTTGTGCTTCATGCAGCCCAGCATTTCCCATGATGTACTCTGCATAGAAGTTACATAAGCAGGGTGACAGTGTACAGCCTTGACGTGCTCCTTCCCAGTTTTGAACCAGTCCATTGTTACGTGTCTGGTTCTAACTGTTGCTTCTTGACCTGCGTACATGTTTCTCAGGAGGCAGGTGAGGTGGTCTGGTATTCCTCTCTTGAAGACTTTTCCCCAGTTTGCTGTGGTCCACACTATCAGAGGCTTTCTCATTAGCACTTCACCCAGTGCTGCAGGCATTTCACAAAAGGCACTGAAGCACCAGTTGCTGTGAGTGACACAGAGATGCCCGGATGTGTGGGTGTGTGTGTAGAAGCCAATCTGACCAGTCCGTGTAGCCTGAGAGCTGGATAAGTGAGGCCCCAAGTGCACAGAGATGGAGGCTCAGCACTCTGACGGCCCTTAGTGTTCTGAGAGAGCCCCGTGCACGCCGGTGGGCCGGAGAGGCCCCAGCCAGCAGGAGCTGCTCCCGGGCCAGCACCAGCTCCAGGCACAGAGACTGGATGGGGAAGGGCAGCAGCCGGGTTGGCTGGAGCTCAGCACCCCTGGGGGGGTGCCCGAGTCACAGCCAAGCTGTGACGTCTCTGACTAGCCCCAGATGTGGAGTTTGGACTAGATTCTGTTTGTGAAGAGGGGGTGCGAGACGCTGTGAGCAGGATGGTGGTGTGGGCCTGGCAGGGGAAGGTTTGGGGAGCGTGTCTGGCTTTGGCGGGCTCTCTGGACGGGAGCCTGGGGCGGGGGGGCCAGTTCACAGGTCGTGGCCGCGTCCAGGAGGCGTGGGCACTCAGCAGTGGTGACAGCGGGGAAAGGAGACAGAGCGCGTGTCCAGGTGTCTGCAGCCTGCTGGGCGCGAGCGCTTCTGTGCCGCTGGTGGAGCAGCTGCTGCTGCTGCTCCGTTGCTAGCTCGTGTCTGACTCTCTGTGACCCCATGGACGGTGGCACGCCAGGCCTCCCTGTCCCTCACCATCTCCCGGAGTCTGCTCAAACTCATGCCCATTGAGTCAGCGATGCCATCCAACCATCTCAACAGGAGAGAGATCAGAAGGCATTACTGGCTCGGGTGGAAGGTGGCATGTGACATGGCAAGTTGAGTGAGGGGCTACCAGCCCCTCAGTGGCCATCCCGAGCAGAAGCCAGAGGCGGCAGCTGGGCGTCATCTGCAGGCCCTCACCTGGCGACATGGCAGCTGGAAAGTCCACTTAGAGCCTCGGCCAGCAGTTGGGGTGGGCCGGGTGGTCCCAGGCTTCCTGAGGCTGTCGGTCTACGGTCCCCAGAGTGGCAATGATGCTGCACCCTGATAAACACCAAAATTAGTGTCCTAGAGTGAACCCGCTCAGGCAAAGTGGGCAAGACTAAGCTTCACCCACTCTTCACTACACAAAAATAAATATAGGTAATCACAGGTCAGCATTCACAGGCCCATGACAACCAAAGTTCCTTGTAGCATCCTTGTTCCTGCTGGAGGATTTCCGTGCCCGCCCCTCTCTGATGGTCTCCTCNAGCAGCCGGGTTGGCTGGAGCTCAGCACCCCTGGGAGGGGTGCCTGAGTCACAGCCAAGCTGTGACGTCTCTGACTAGCCCCAGATGTGGAGTTTGGACTAGATTCTGTTTGTGAAGAGGGGGTGCGAGACGCTGTGAGCAGGATGGTGGTGTGGGCCTGGCAGGGGAAGGTTTGGGGAGCGTGTCTGGCTTTGGCGGGCTCTCTGGACGGGAGCCTGGGGCGGGGGGGCCAGTTCACAGGTCGTGGCCGCGTCCAGGAGGCGTGGGCACTCAGCAGTGGTGACAGCGGGGAAAGGAGACAGAGCGCGTGTCCAGGTGTCTGCAGCCTGCTGGGCGCGAGCGCTTCTGTGCCGCTGGTGGAGCAGCTGCTGCTGCTGCTCCGTTGCTAGCTCGTGTCTGACTCTCTGTGACCCCATGGACGGTGGCACGCCAGGCCTCCCTGTCCCTCACCATCTCCCGGAGTCTGCTCAAACTCATGCCCATTGAGTCAGCGATGCCATCCAACCATCTCAACAGGAGAGAGATCAGAAGGCATTACTGGCTCGGGTGGAAGGTGGCATGTGACATGGCAAGTTGAGTGAGGGGCTACCAGCCCCTCAGTGGCCATCCCGAGCAGAAGCCAGAGGCGGCAGCTGGGCGTCATCTGCAGGCCCTCACCTGGCGACATGGCAGCTGGAAAGTCCACTTAGAGCCTCGGCCAGCAGTTGGGGTGGGCCGGGTGGTCCCAGGCTTCCTGAGGCTGTCGGTCTACGGTCCCCAGAGTGGCAATGATGCTGCACCCTGATAAACACCAAAATTAGTGTCCTAGAGTGAACCCGCTCAGGCAAAGTGGGCAAGACTAAGCTTCACCCACTCTTCACTACACAAAAATAAATATAGGTAATCACAGGTCAGCATTCACAGGCCCATGACAACCAAAGTTCCTTGTAGCATCCTTGTTCCTGCTGGAGGATTTCCGTGCCCGCCCCTCTCTGATGGTCTCCTCGCAGACTTGGAGGAAAGAGAGGAAGGAGGCAAACAGCAGCCCGGGCTGATCTTGACCTCGATGCTCAAGGGGAGTCTCCATTTCCAGGGATCTGTGAGTTCTGTGAGATGTTTACACTTATGCTTTCACTGTGATTAAAATCTCTTAAGAATAAACATCTCACTATTTATAAAGGTAGAATCCTTCTGTAGTATCTGATAATGATTATTTTCACATAATAAGACTTCCCTTTTTTAAGTTACCGTTTCTTTGTCTATAGTTTCCTTGAGCATCTCTGAATCCTTTTCAAAGGGTCCCAAAATTACCCTAGCCTTCGACAGATCGATACAAACTACAAAAAAGATCTTAATGACCTAGATAACCACGATGGTGTGTGATCATTCACCTAGAGCCAGACATCCTGGAATGCAAAGTCAAGGGGGCCTTAGGAAGCATAACTACAAGCAAAGCTAGTGGAGATGATGAAATTCCAGCTCAGCTACTTTAAATCCTAAAAGATGATGCTGTGAAAGTGCTGCACTTAATATGCCAGCAAACTGGGAAAACTCAGCAGTGACTGCAGGGCTGGAAAAGGTCAGTTTTCATTCCAACCCAAAAGAAGGGCAGCACTAGAGAATGTTCAAACTAGCACACAATGGCACTCATCTCACACACTAGCAAAGTAACGCTCAAAATTCTCCAAGTATTGAAATTCTTCAACAGTATTTGAACCAAGAATTTCCAGCTGTTCAAGGTGGATTTTAAAAAGCCAGAGGAACCAGAGATCAAATAGCCAACATCCACTGGATCACAGAAAAAGCAAAAGAGTTCCAGAAAAACATCTACATCTGCTTCATTGACTATGCCAAAGCCTTTGACTGTGTGGACCACGACAAACTGGAAAATTCTTCAAGAGATGGGGATACCAGACCACCTGACCTGCCTCCTGAGAAAGCTATGTGCAGGTCAAGAAGCAACAGTTAGAATCGGACATGGAACAATGGACCGATTCCAGATTGGGAAAAGAGTACATCAAGGCTGTGTAAACTTCTGTGTGGAGTACATCATGTGAAATGTTTGGCTGAATGAAGCACAAGTTGGCATTAAGATTGCCGGGAGAAATATCAATAACCTCAGATAGGTACATGACACCACCCTTATGCCAGAAAACAAAGAAGAACTAAAAAGCCTCTTGATGGTGAAAGAGGAGAGTGAAAAAGCTGGCTTAAAACTCAGCATTCAAAAAATGATGATCGTGGCATCCAGTCCCATCACTGCATGGCAGATAGATGGGGAAACAGTGGAAACAGTGGCAGACTTTATTTTCTTGGGCTCCAAAAGCACTGAATATGGTGACTACAGCCATGAATTTAAAAAAGACACTTGCTCCTTGGAAGAAAGCCCATGACCAACCTAGACAGCATATTAAAAAGCAGAGACATTACTTTGCCAACAAAGGTCCATCTAGTCAAAGCTATGGTTTTTCTACTAGTCACAGACTGATGTGAGAGCTGGCCCATAAAGAAAGCTGAGCATGGAAGAATTGATGCTTCAGAACTGTGGTGCTGGAGAAGACTCTGAGAATCCCCTGGACAGCAAGGAGATCAAACCAGTCAATCCTGAAGGAAATCAGTACTGAATATTCATTTGGAAGGGCTGATGCTGAAGCTCCAGTATTTTGGACACCTGAGGCAAAGAACTGACTCATTGGAAATGCTGGGAAAGATTGAAGGCAGGAGGAGAAGGGGATGACAGAGGATGAGATGGTTGGATGGCATCACTGATTCGATGGACATGAATTTGAGCAAGCTCCCGGAGTTGGTGATGGACAGGCAAGGCTGGCGTACTGCAGTCCACGGGGTCACAAAGAGTCAGTCAGTACTGAGGGACTGAATTAGACAGATAGAAGCTAAAGAGAATTACAGTCAGGCTGGGGCACTAGGATGGCCTTTGGACCTCTGGGGGCAGGATTGTCAGGAGAGTGGTGAGCAGTGAAAGAGGGATGTGCCACGAGGGCCGAAGACTTGAACCAGAGAAGAGAAGCGACTCTGGAATAGTGAGGGCTCCTGTGGGCAGAGTGACGTGGCCCAGGCCCCAGCCTGGCCTCGGGGACGGGGTGGTCCCGAGCGGGGCAGCAGAGAAAGGACGCACTGTCCAGGACCTGCAGGCTCCCCTCTGCACTTCTCCAGCTCGGAGAGGAAGGTTCAGGAGTCAGATCAAGGCGCAGTGCTCTCAGAGGTGGAGCTGCCGTTGGCTGGCTGCAGGGAGTGGGCTTCTGGCCTGCGGGGCTTCTTCCCTTGTCCGAGCCGGGACAGGCTCCTGTGAATAAATGCTGCAGGGCTCTTCTGGAAGCCCTGGGACGCCCCTCACTCCTCCGTGGGGACCCAGTCCAGGTGCAGAGCACGGTCTACAGACCCGCCTGCCTGCAGATGTGACAGCACCCAGAGCTGTGTTGATTTTTAAGAGGAGGAAAAAGGCATATAAAGTTGGACTCTCCAACCTGCTTTGAGTAGAAATTGGTGCTTCCTAAAGGGAATTTTAATTGGCTGGCTTTGCAGCTAAAATGTTTTTTACCCTGTTCTTCCCTCCTCACTCTCCACCCTGCCTCTGCTCATTTCTTTTCAAACCTTGCCCAGCCTCACTTCCTAGGCTTCCTGCTCTTGAGCATACTCAGGTCCTTCGCTGGTAGACCTGTGACTGGAAGACCCCCGGGTGTTGCTGAACTCAGTCTGAGCACCCTGGAAGAAAGACAGAATATGCTGGGAGAGGCACCAGCTCGCAACAGAAGGGCGGTGGGAATGGCATGTGAGCCCTCAATTCAGAATGATACCCCTCTTTGAGCTGACAGCCCCATCTCCAGCGCCAGGGATGGTACTTGCTGAAGAAGTACAAATGTTTCCTGCTGCTTGTAATCTGTCTTGCAAATCTAAGTACTCTGGAGGAAGGGTTTATTTTAATAATGTGAGTTCTAGTGGAGGGTTTTTTTCTGTAGTTAGCAGTGGTTTATTACTCTGTGTCCTTGCCAGGAAGCTCATTTTAAGAGTTTCAATTCAAAATTAAATATGACCTCAGTGTTTTAAAATACAATTACATTAACTGTCCATTTAATACTTGCCTAAGATTTTTTTGGCCACTAACGTATAGTCAATATACTTGTCTGATATTAAATACAGTGTTTCCAGCTATTCTCACCAGCTAACTTGCTCCAGCTGCAACAATAAGCCAGCAAAGGACGGCCTTCTGAGAAGGGAGCTGCAGAAAGTTGTTCCCAGATGAAACTGCTTTATTGTCTTACAACAGAAGCTACACTTTTCTTTAAAAACTTCAGTGTGTTTGATTATAGGGAATTATCTATTATTTATTTAGTACTGTACAGACCAATGTACAAGACAGGTAATTTAGTGACGGGATTATTTATTAATAAGCCCAGTACCCGAGTTAATGGGACTTAACCCCATGGAGGTCAGTCCTTGTGTAATACATGCCTTTTGGAAAGAAA
Organism: Raphicerus campestris; assembly: GCA_006410735.1. Taxonomy (NCBI): domain Eukaryota; kingdom Metazoa; phylum Chordata; class Mammalia; order Artiodactyla; family Bovidae; genus Raphicerus; species Raphicerus campestris. Next base: position 532,872 of record SJYW01044528.1, on the reverse strand, counting down.
AGAGTGTCTTCAGAACATTGAGTTATTATTTTAGCATTTAAATTAAGACATACTCCCTTGCTAAGATGGAAAAAAGCTGAACTGCATCATGACAAAGTCGACCTGCAGCTGTGAAGAGAGACTGGTTTTGGAAACTGCACTGGGGCGGGCAGTGTGTTTTGGCCCCAGAAGTCCCCGCAGTGTCATTGCTCCTTCACGGATCACGGGAGGAGGGGAGCTGTCCCCTCACGAAGGTGGACCCATTAGAAACTGCTTGCTGGCGGGAAGCCCGCGTGTCAGGGGTGAGGCTCGGAGCAGGGAGCTGCAGCTGCCCAGGCCCAGGCCCGCCCTTTCCCCGTCGTAGCTCTGCCTCTGGGGTGCTCCTGGGCCCTGCGTGCACAGCCTGAGCTGCAGGCGCTGTGGTGCTCCTGGTTCCTGCTCTGGTCGGCTGGTTTTCTCTGCAGCAGGTGAGGAGGCGGAGCCTGCAGGAGGCTCTGCTGGGCTCTCTGTGTGTCATGGGGGTAGTCGAGGGGTTTTTCCCCCGGGACCCCCTCCTCCTCCTGGGAGGCTGGGAGCGCTAAAGGAGAAGCGAAGGTGCAGCGTGGTCAGCCTTAACACTGGGCGGGTTTGTGTCTGCGTTTGCGTGGTCACGTGCAGTTGTGGCGCAAGTGTTTGCTCCTTAAATTCATTATCTTTCTGTTTCGTCTCAATATTCAATTGATTGCTTTCTCTTGAGCAAGAATGGAAGACCCATGGAGGAAAGGCCGTTTAGTTTTGTATCTTCAAACCTGAGACACTTCTAGGTTTGACCAGAGTCCTGTCAAACTGAGCACAGTCAGGTATGAGGCCCACTCCCTGGGCTTTAACAAACTCTGTTATCTGCAGTCTGCTGCACAGTCTGAAAAGGCAAGAAATGTGGCTTTCCCTGTTTAGAAAATCTTTATGGGTTCCCCACCAC
>SJYW01044528.1:514930-529386 GCA_006410735.1 Raphicerus campestris | reverse complement strand
GGAAAAATGGAATCTGAAATGCAGGCGTTTCTCAGCACACGTGCTGCCGTGGCCGTGCTGGCCCCACTGTGTCTTGTTCACGCATCTGTTCAGCAGGCACGCAAAGCTCCGAGAAGGTCCGAACAAGGGCCCCGGGGCTGGGTGGCAGCATTGGGTCAGGTCTGTGGAGGTGGGGGGGCTTCGGTCAGACACCCGAGCTGCCGTGGTAGGGAGCCTGTCCTCCTAAGCCCAGGCCACCTAGGACAGTGCCTTGAGCACTCTGGGTTTTGCTCCTGGGGGATGAAGGTGGGGGTGATGGGCTGGGAGAATTCCAGGACTTGGGCTTCCTCCCGTGTGGAGGAGCACTGTGCAGAGTGAGCTGGTCACTGAGGCCTCCATATAGCACGGCCTTCGCATGAGGCCGAGGGGCAGCAATGCCAGTGACCGCTGTGTATGAGCCTGAGGCCCTGAAGTGTGGGCACCTAGGGGCTCTTCTCAGAAGCTTCTAGAATATAACAGAACTAGAGTCAGCACTCACATCCCCATGATCTTTGAATGGTAGGGCAGTGGGCCTAGGGTTATAGTCCCGTGGAGCGGGGAGAAATTGACAGAAGTTCCTAAAAGTAAGAAAAATTCAAATGCTGTCCAGTCCATATGCTCTCCAGAACAGAGCTGGTGAGCATGGGGCTCGTCGGCTCAGAGGGCTGCTGTTTCCATTTCAAAGAGATGGACAGGAGTACTTCAGCTTTATGGTGATGGTTCAGATTAAGGTCTCTGGAATCAAACAAACTTTAATTCACATTCTGGTTTCATCCCCTGATGCACTGATCAGTGCTACTATATCACCTCTGGGCCTCAGTTTCCTCTTTCAGAACACAGAAAAATGCCTCCTCAGGGATTGTTGGGAGGAGTAAACCACAGGGCTATTCCTGATTCTATGCATGGCACGTGTTAGGCATGTGTTAGGCACTCAGTAAATGGCAGCTGTGAAGCTGTATACAAGGGTTTCCCTTGAGTTGTTTCCATACAGCTGATCCTGCCTCAGTGGATCCATCCTGTCCACAGTGCCATGGTGCTTGAAGAAGGTGTGGTGTTGAGAACGTCTCTCACCTGAGGCTTGCACGGTCAGTTGCCTTAACTCTGTCTGGCCTTGGCTGTGTTACTGAGAGTCAGGACATGGAACTGCGTGGCAGAAGAGCAGTCCTCACCTGCCCCTCTTGACTGCGTGCCCTGAGAGTTTCCATTCTCATGCTGCTTACCTTTCATCGTAACTCTTGTTTGCTATACAGGCCCTCTGCCTGACATTTCTGTTTGTCTCTGTCCCTAAAATCCTGTGTCCAGACCAGAAGGACGTGTGTTCTTTCTCCTCAGGTGTCCATGCAGAACTTTAATGTCGGGAACAGTTGGCCGCGAGTGACACCCTCCCGCCCTGTCATCGTGTCTTTGGGGCACACACTGATGTCCTTGTCTTGGTGTGTGGAGGAAAGAGTGTGCTCCCTCCATCTCCAGGCCCACGGTGTCACACACCCTCAGCACAGCAGAGCAAGGCCACACGGGGTCTTGGAGAGCCTCAGAGGAGCAGCTTTGGGGAGTGTTCGGGTTGGCCCTGCAGAGAGACCAGACTGTAGGCCGCTTGGGGCAGGTGGCCCATGCCTTGTAGAGTTGGCCTGAAGGACACTCTCTGCTGACCGGATGCCCCACTTGACATCTGCGTCCAGAGATGAGAGGTCTGTGATTCTTGTTCATGGGCTGCCTTCTCCTGTGTTCTTTTCTGGGAGGAGGGAGCAGAATTGTTGAATGATGCAGCGTTACCTCACCCCAAAGACCCTTTGGAAAAAAGTACTCTGGAGGGAGTACCAAGAATTTGATGAGACTGATGGAATGACTTTAAAAACTTTATGTTTTTACAGATATTTTTCAACAAATGAACTAAATTCTTAATAGAATTGTAAGAAATATCCTTAAGCGGCAATTTGATCAGGATTTTTATAGTATTTTTGTGTTAGCTATTATTTCTTTTAAAAACTCGTTCGTTGTAACATGTGCATCTTTCTTGTAAGAAACTAAACAGGGAGAAAGGAGTACACCCCTCCTGTGTGTGTGAAGCCTTAGGAAGCGTCTTTGTTCACTGCTTCAGTGGTGAAAGCAAATACAGCATAGACATAAGGCTATTTGAACTCTCTATTTGCCGCATTTACAATATTAATAATAGTGTTTCTAGAAGTTGTCACATCAAGTAAAAGATCTTCATTCCAGGCTGTCTTTGGGGGCCAAATTGAGACTGGATGCATGCATTTAATAAATTGTAGTCTCAAGTAGTCATTTTTGTAAATAATTAGTTTCAGTGAAAGAATAAGTTAGCATATTGTATGCATCTAATGTTGCAAATGTACATACAGCAAACTTTGCTATTAATCAACAGTCAAGCACCGCAAGTGGGGTCTCATACATAATGAATTGTGCTTAAACCTCATGGGCTTCTTGATAGAAAAATAAAAGAAAACACAAGTGTAGTAAGCTTTTGAATAAAATTTAACTAGATTGCTCTGCATCCTGTAATTGTTTTGGTATCATTAGGGACCTGATAATTCATCTATAGTTTTGGGGTGTTTTTATCTTCATCTGTCAAATAGTAGAGATTTTTAATGATATGTTAAAGTGTTGATAAAATACAATTTTCCTTTTAACAACTTGAATATATAGGAGAGAAAGTAGATAGACTTTTTAAGGCATTCTTATCTGCCAAGTATACTGTTTAAATTGTCTCTTAAAATATGTATTACTGTTGATATATTTTAAGGAAGCAATTATTTATTTTTGAAAATACAGTCCTTATGTACATTATATGGAGGGGATTGAAAATTTACTTACAATTTTCTCTGTGTTGTTGGTCGGTGTTTTAAAATACCACAGCAAATTGCTACAGAGGAATGCTTGCTTAGGTTCTGACATTAATTTGAGCCCCAGATTTTTAGGGCTTAGGGTGCCTGTTAAAAACATACCTGTGACCACCCAGAAAGCGAGTAACAGGGGCCCAGCTGAACTTGAGAAGCCTCTTCCTCCTCCTCTTGCTGACTTGACCATTGGCCATTGGTGGCCTGGGATGGGATCAGGAATGTGGAGTTCGCTTCAGGGGTTATGACTGTGGGGCAGAAAGCATGAAGGTGAGAAGCAGAAATTCTTCCCTCTCTTCATGAATCACACAGTAAACTTCAGCTCAGGCTCGCTGAGCTGATGGTCAGAACCCGGGCTCGCCTTCCTGTTGCCGTCCCTGGAAACTAGGCCTGGGCCGCCTTCAGCACTAATCCTGACTTGTCTGATACAGAGTCTCTTCCTTCTGCATATAAGGTACTACAACCAGACATGTGAAAGTCGGTCCATAAGGTCGTGTTAGAAGTAGTAGGCGCTTTGGTCTCAGAGAGTTAAAATTTGCATGTTATATATACCATTTTTATGTATAAACTTAGGCCTGTTGCCAGTATTTCATGCATGTTTATTAATCTTTTCCCTGTGTCTCATAGTTGAGTACATGTTGCTCTTAGGATCGTGTGAGAAAGAGGCAAGGTGACACATGAACCATTTAGACCGTCCCCTGAGAAGCAGAGGGAGGCTCTGGTTGTATCCGTAGGGGGACCCCCCTGCCCCGCCCAGCACACCTCCTATGTGCCTCCGCGGGCTTGGTTGCGTTGTTTGAGACCTGTGCTTCTTGCCGCTGTAGCAGCAGTTTCCTTTTTCTACTCTGTGTCCTAACACAACTCTGGAATGTTCAAATAATTGCACAGATTCCGTCACACCCATGTGGTGTTCTTGCCCAAACATCTGATGGCCGCCAGGCAGTGTCACGGAGCCATCACTTTCCTGGTTTGTCCATCAGGTGACACAGGGAAGTCCCAATTGGGGCAGGACAGGTTCCTCCAGCACAGCCATCAGGGAGGGTGTGAATACCTCTGTGTTGGACCTTCAGCTTCCCTGCCTGCCCAGGTGGATGGCAGTCCCCAAGTCGATACTCTTGCCAGTGAGCCCTGTATTTAGTGGGTCCTCAGTAAATTCTTGAATGGAATCAGAGCACTAAATTTGGTTGGAAAAAAGAGTTTAAAGGCTTCGTTCAGCTTCTCATTTAGAAAACTTTAAAGGATCTTTATTGAAAGCAGGTAGCATGATTTATCTGTCTTCAGTGCTACCACTGGAAGAAAAGCATCTGAGCTTCACAAAAAGGTATAATTACATGCAGGTCAAGCCCGTCAGACACGAGCGCAAGTGCCTCTGCCGGCGGCCTGCTCACTTGGACACAGCTCTGCCTTCCCCGTCTCCCCGTGAGGCTCCTGGTCACCACGATGGCAGCTTTAAGGGCTTGCTGTACGTGCGTCCCTACCTGAGCCTGGGGGGTCTGGCACGTGCCCCTGGAGTCCTGGGGGCCAGAGGAGGTGAGGCTCCTCATCCTGAGGGGCGCTGAGCCGCTGTGTGTGCTCAGGGCTCTGGGCATGGCTACACACGCGTCCCTCGTGTCCGTGTGCATCCTTGCAAGCTAATCTCCCAGCCTCGCTAAAGGACACCTCCCCATCACCGCTCCAGACTCCAGGTGGACTCAGGAACACAAGTCTTTGGAGTTCTTCTCTTAGGTGATCCTCTGACATCACCAGTTAACGTTCTCAAAACCATAAGGCTCAGTTTCACCCTGTGAAGCAAGAGATGGGGAAGAGGCACCAGGTGTCAGGGAGGCCGGGGGCTCGGCGGCTGCACGGTCACCCACGGGCAGGATGCACAGGGCCGACCAGAGCAGGGACGCGGGACTTCTGGCCTGCTTGCTCATGTCACAGGGCCTACCGGAGGAGGGACGCGGGACTTCTGGCCTGCTTGCTCATGTCAGAAGGGGTGCAAGCCCGAGTACATGGCATGGAAATGTCTATGGGAGTAGAAATCACTCAGGCGGGAGGATTTAGTGATTCTCTGCTGCCAGTCACTGAAGCCTTGCTGTTGACTTGAAGTCAGTGATTAATTCGTGTCCGACTCTCTGCACTCCATGGACTGTGTAGCCCACCAGGTTCCTCTGTCCTTCACTATCTCCCAGAGTTTGCTCACATTCATGTCCACTGAGTCAGCGATGCCATCTAAACATCTCATCTTCTGCCACCCCCTTCTTTTCCTTGAAAGTGAAGCCCTTGAGCACCCCAAAATCCACATACCCAAAGCTCCTGCCCACCGGGTGAGCATGTTGAGCCCAGCTGTTCTGTGGGACAGATGGGAGAAGGCAGTTCTGGGGGTGTCCCTCTGCCGCACGCAGTCGTCCCCACGGGGGGGTAGGATGGGGCTGTGTGAGGCCTCCAGCAGCGCTTCCTGGTGGCTTCAGCTAGTCTGGCACACAGCACCTCACGTGCCCCCAGAGGGCTCCTGGAGCCAAGCAGGGCCTCCCGTGTGGGGCCAGTGTCCTGGGCCCGTCTGCTCCCCCTGCTCTGCCCCCTGAGGCCAGCCTGCCACTCTTCTTCCTGTCCTCCCGGGGCCGGGGCCTGGAGGCCTCACGCAGGGGTCACCAACAGCCTTCCTGGTGCCTCCCGTGCTCCCGTATCGGTGCTGTGAACTCGTGGGTTCTCTGGGTAAGNATGGTGCTTGAAGAAGGTGTGGTGTTGAGAACGTCTCTCACCTGAGGCTTGCACGGTCAGTTGCCTTAACTCTGTCTGGCCTTGGCTGTGTTACTGAGAGTCAGGACATGGAGCTGCGTGGCAGAAGAGCAGTCCTCACCTGCCCCTCTTGACTGCGTGCCCTGAGAGTTTCCATTCTCATGCTGCTTACCTTTCATCGTAACTCTTGTTTGCTATACAGGCCCTCTGCCTGACATTTCTGTTTGTCTCTGTCCCTAAAATCCTGTGTCCAGACCAGAAGGACGTGTGTTCTTTCTCCTCAGGTGTCCATGCAGAACTTTAATGTCGGGAACAGTTGGCCGCGAGTGACACCCTCCCGCCCTGTCATCGTGTCTTTGGGGCACACACTGATGTCCTTGTCTTGGTGTGTGGAGGAAAGAGTGTGCTCCCTCCATCTCCAGGCCCACGGTGTCACACACCCTCAGCACAGCAGAGCAAGGCCACACGGGGTCTTGGAGAGCCTCAGAGGAGCAGCTTTGGGGAGTGTTCGGGTTGGCCCTGCAGAGAGACCAGACTGTAGGCCGCTTGGGGCAGGTGGCCCATGCCTTGTAGAGTTGGCCTGAAGGACACTCTCTGCTGACCGGATGCCCCACTTGACATCTGCGTCCAGAGATGAGAGGTCTGTGATTCTTGTTCATGGGCTGCCTTCTCCTGTGTTCTTTTCTGGGAGGAGGGAGCAGAATTGTTGAATGATGCAGCGTTACCTCACCCCAAAGACCCTTTGGAAAAAAGTACTCTGGAGGGAGTACCAAGAATTTGATGAGACTGATGGAATGACTTTAAAAACTTTATGTTTTTACAGATATTTTTCAACAAATGAACTAAATTCTTAATAGAATTGTAAGAAATATCCTTAAGCGGCAATTTGATCAGGATTTTTATAGTATTTTTGTGTTAGCTATTATTTCTTTTAAAAACTCGTTCGTTGTAACATGTGCATCTTTCTTGTAAGAAACTAAACAGGGAGAAAGGAGTACACCCCTCCTGTGTGTGTGAAGCCTTAGGAAGCGTCTTTGTTCACTGCTTCAGTGGTGAAAGCAAATACAGCATAGACATAAGGCTATTTGAACTCTCTATTTGCCGCATTTACAATATTAATAATAGTGTTTCTAGAAGTTGTCACATCAAGTAAAAGATCTTCATTCCAGGCTGTCTTTGGGGGCCAAATTGAGACTGGATGCATGCATTTAATAAATTGTAGTCTCAAGTAGTCATTTTTGTAAATAATTAGTTTCAGTGAAAGAATAAGTTAGCATATTGTATGCATCTAATGTTGCAAATGTACATACAGCAAACTTTGCTATTAATCAACAGTCAAGCACCGCAAGTGGGGTCTCATACATAATGAATTGTGCTTAAACCTCATGGGCTTCTTGATAGAAAAATAAAAGAAAACACAAGTGTAGTAAGCTTTTGAATAAAATTTAACTAGATTGCTCTGCATCCTGTAATTGTTTTGGTATCATTAGGGACCTGATAATTCATCTATAGTTTTGGGGTGTTTTTATCTTCATCTGTCAAATAGTAGAGATTTTTAATGATATGTTAAAGTGTTGATAAAATACAATTTTCCTTTTAACAACTTGAATATATAGGAGAGAAAGTAGATAGACTTTTTAAGGCATTCTTATCTGCCAAGTATACTGTTTAAATTGTCTCTTAAAATATGTATTACTGTTGATATATTTTAAGGAAGCAATTATTTATTTTTGAAAATACAGTCCTTATGTACATTATATGGAGGGGATTGAAAATTTACTTACAATTTTCTCTGTGTTGTTGGTCGGTGTTTTAAAATACCACAGCAAATTGCTACAGAGGAATGCTTGCTTAGGTTCTGACATTAATTTGAGCCCCAGATTTTTAGGGCTTAGGGTGCCTGTTAAAAACATACCTGTGACCACCCAGAAAGCGAGTAACAGGGGCCCAGCTGAACTTGAGAAGCCTCTTCCTCCTCCTCTTGCTGACTTGACCATTGGCCATTGGTGGCCTGGGATGGGATCAGGAATGTGGAGTTCGCTTCAGGGGTTATGACTGTGGGGCAGAAAGCATGAAGGTGAGAAGCAGAAATTCTTCCCTCTCTTCATGAATCACACAGTAAACTTCAGCTCAGGCTCGCTGAGCTGATGGTCAGAACCCGGGCTCGCCTTCCTGTTGCCGTCCCTGGAAACTAGGCCTGGGCCGCCTTCAGCACTAATCCTGACTTGTCTGATACAGAGTCTCTTCCTTCTGCATATAAGGTACTACAACCAGACATGTGAAAGTCGGTCCATAAGGTCGTGTTAGAAGTAGTAGGCGCTTTGGTCTCAGAGAGTTAAAATTTGCATGTTATATATACCATTTTTATGTATAAACTTAGGCCTGTTGCCAGTATTTCATGCATGTTTATTAATCTTTTCCCTGTGTCTCATAGTTGAGTACATGTTGCTCTTAGGATCGTGTGAGAAAGAGGCAAGGTGACACATGAACCATTTAGACCGTCCCCTGAGAAGCAGAGGGAGGCTCTGGTTGTATCCGTAGGGGGACCCCCCTGCCCCGCCCAGCACACCTCCTATGTGCCTCCGCGGGCTTGGTTGCGTTGTTTGAGACCTGTGCTTCTTGCCGCTGTAGCAGCAGTTTCCTTTTTCTACTCTGTGTCCTAACACAACTCTGGAATGTGAAAATAATTGCACAGATTCCGTCACACCCATGTGGTGTTCTTGCCCAAACATCTGATGGCCGCCAGGCAGTGTCACGGAGCCATCACTTTCCTGGTTTGTCCATCAGGTGACACAGGGAAGTCCCAATTGGGGCAGGACAGGTTCCTCCAGCACAGCCATCAGGGAGGGTGTGAATACCTCTGTGTTGGACCTTCAGCTTCCCTGCCTGCCCAGGTGGATGGCAGTCCCCAAGTCGATACTCTTGCCAGTGAGCCCTGTATTTAGTGGGTCCTCAGTAAATTCTTGAATGGAATCAGAGCACTAAATTTGGTTGGAAAAAAGAGTTTAAAGGCTTCGTTCAGCTTCTCATTTAGAAAACTTTAAAGGATCTTTATTGAAAGCAGGTAGCATGATTTATCTGTCTTCAGTGCTACCACTGGAAGAAAAGCATCTGAGCTTCACAAAAAGGTATAATTACATGCAGGTCAAGCCCGTCAGACACGAGCGCAAGTGCCTCTGCCGGCGGCCTGCTCACTTGGACACAGCTCTGCCTTCCCCGTCTCCCCGTGAGGCTCCTGGTCACCACGATGGCAGCTTTAAGGGCTTGCTGTACGTGCGTCCCTACCTGAGCCTGGGGGGTCTGGCACATGCCCCTGGAGTCCTGGGGGCCAGAGGAGGTGAGGCTCCTCATCCTGAGGGGCGCTGAGCCGCTGTGTGTGCTCAGGGCTCTGGGCATGGCTACACACGCGTCCCTCGTGTCCGTGTGCATCCTTGCAAGCTAATCTCCCAGCCTCGCTAAAGGACACCTCCCCATCACCGCTCCAGACTCCAGGTGGACTCAGGAACACAAGTCTTTGGAGTTCTTCTCTTAGGTGATCCTCTGACATCACCAGTTAACGTTCTCAAAACCATAAGGCTCAGTTTCACCCTGTGAAGCAAGAGATGGGGAAGAGGCACCAGGTGTCAGGGAGGCCGGGGGCTCGGCGGCTGCACGGTCACCCACGGGCAGGATGCACAGGGCCGACCAGAGCAGGGACGCGGGACTTCTGGCCTGCTTGCTCATGTCACAGGGCCGACCGGAGGAGGGACGCGGGACTTCTGGCCTGCTTGCTCATGTCAGAAGGGGTGCAAGCCCGAGTACATGGCATGGAAATGTCTATGGGAGTAGAAATCACTCAGGCGGGAGGATTTAGTGATTCTCTGCTGCCAGTCACTGAAGCCTTGCTGTTGACTTGAAGTCAGTGATTAATTCGTGTCCGACTCTCTGCACTCCATGGACTGTGTAGCCCACCAGGTTCCTCTGTCCTTCACTATCTCCCAGAGTTTGCTCACATTCATGTCCACTGAGTCAGCGATGCCATCTAAACATCTCATCTTCTGCCACCCCCTTCTTTTCCTTGAAAGTGAAGCCCTTGAGCACCCCAAAATCCACATACCCAAAGCTCCTGCCCACCGGGTGAGCATGTTGAGCCCAGCTGCTCTGTGGGACAGATGGGAGAAGGCAGTTCTGGGGGTGTCCCTCTGCCGCACGCAGTCGTCCCCACGGGGGGGTAGGATGGGGCTGTGTGAGGCCTCCAGCAGCGCTTCCTGGTGGCTTCAGCTAGTCTGGCACACAGCACCTCACGTGCCCCCAGAGGGCTCCTGGAGCCAAGCAGGGCCTCCCGTGTGGGGCCAGTGTCCTGGGCCCGTCTGCTCCCCCTGCTCTGCCCCCTGAGGCCAGCCTGCCACTCTTCTTCCTGTCCTCCCGGGGCCGGGGCCTGGAGGCCTCACGCAGGGGTCACCAACAGCCTTCCTGGTGCCTCCCGTGCTCCCGTATCGGTGCTGTGAACTCGTGGGTTCTCTGGGTAAGTCTTGGGGAGAGTCCCTGCCTGCTTTATTCAGAACACTTCAGACATTTGTTCTGGAGCGTGTCACCTGCTCTGCTATGTCTGATTTGGAATGATGGACAGGTTCATGTCCAAACAAATCTGAAATGCAGTTCAGCACCAGAATGTTCTTTATCCAGGCCCACGGGAATTGGCCAGGCTGCTACTCGGGGGTCATGGCTGCAGGAGAGCTTCCCACAGGGCTCTCCGACACACCCAGGTCCCAGCAGCTTCCCTCAGGCGGCACTCTGTGGTCCTTTTTATTTTCTTACAGGGTCCCTGGGGTTGCCAGTATCGCACATTTCCTGAAGAAACCCTTACACCAAAACATGTGACTTTATGTTTGCTGTGTGAAGGTATCTCTGCTCTCTATTGTTAGGTTAAAAAGCTCAACAAAGCCAAATTCATTTTCCAGCCCTCTTGTGCCAAGTGAAAACAAGTATATAGGGCCCCAGGATCCTGACACTGGCCTCAGGATCAGTCTTACTGATGGCGTCCTGGGCGGCTTTGGGAGGACTGGCTCTGAGGTTGGCCGCTGCCTGGCCCCCACGCGGCGAGGCGGCCTTACCTCGAGTCCATCCTCAGCGCTGGCCTTCCAGCGGCCCCCCCAGGGGCTGGACTCCCTCACAGTGTGCTTCCCAGAGGCGGTGGCCACAGGTCTGTGCGTTGAGTGGTAGGGGAGCTGCTAGGCTCCCAGGGGGATGTGGATGTGAGATTTAGATGAGCGTGGGCCATGGAGCCCATAATGACTGGGGTTTCAGGTTCGCCGGTAGGAAGCCTGGAGAAACTCCTCCATAATAAGAGCAGCCGTTAGAGATGCTGTGATCCTGTCACACCAAAGCTCTTTCAGGGACGAGCGGAGCAAGGTTGGAGGAGAGGGCAGGGCAGAGAATAAATTTCATTTTATTGTAGAAATGGAAATTTGTGTCATGGCTTTAAAAATCTGATTTTATGTGTGTGTTTAATGCCATTCATTTTAAATGTAGTATCATAAATCCTTGCCTCAGAATCAAAGCTGTTTAATTACATTTCACCCATGAATAGTTATCTAATGCCAATAGAGAAAGAGTTAAAAAGGAGAACTACAGAGTAAATCAGAGGTTGAGATCTTTAGCACAAGCATAAAAAATCAATTTAAGATGAATTTTACTACTATAAAAATTCTTCAAATATCCTTTTAAGAGTAGGAAATGCTAGGAAACTCAGCTCACATTTCAGTTCCCTTAGCAACACAGGGGAAGCGGCCCCCAACCTGGGCAGTGCCCCCCAACCTGGGCAGTGCCCTGGGATGCCCACAGCCCCATAGCCTTTGTCAGATGCCCCCCAGCGAACCAGGGCATCTGATAAGAGTTGCGACTCCCCAAGATGGGTGCAGAGCCCCTGACTCTCAACTTAAGCTACCGGTCTCCTGGACAGTGTGCCCTCCCTTCAGAGAGCCCCGTTTGCAGGGTGAGATGATCAGGAAGACCCCTCAAGCCCTGGAGACCACCCAGGCACCCACCGTTGCTACCTTCCCCCACCAGCACCGCACCCTGCCTGCCGCTGCAGGAGGTGCAGGCCAGGGCTGTCGGGGGCCCTCTCCTGCTTCCCATGTGGGTCAGGGCAGGGGTGTGAGCAGGGTCACGCCTGGGAGCATCCCCCCACGTGCATGCTGCTGCCCACGCGTGCCCCCTCGTGCGTGCCGCTGCCCAAGTGCTTCTTAGGAGGTTGCGTGTGCTGTGCCTTATCTGAGTGAGCTCAGCGTACCCCGTCTCCTCCCCTCTGGCCCCATGAGCAGGGTTGCAGAGCCCATGGCCTTTCTCCACTTTCTTCCCTAGAGTCAACTTCCTGCTTACTCGATAAGCAGGGAGCACAGCAGGAGGGTCACTGGGAATTTCTTGGTTATGTGGAGGAATGTTTATGCCAAGCAGGGGGCAGAAGTTCTCACCTCTCCATGGGCAGATGTCCTGGCGGGGAGAGACATGGGGCAGAGAAGCTAGAGTCTCCGTCCACAGGAGACCCCCTCAGATGCCGTCCTGCCCCCTGTTTCACAGAAGCCACTTTCTGCCTGTGGAGTGAGCCCCGTCCCGCAGGGAGGTCCCTGTCAGCCCAGGGCCAGCCGCTGGTGCGCTCTGGGGCTTCCTCTCCCAGCAATCCTGGGGGCCAGCATCCTGGACAAGGCTGGGCTCAGCTGCGTGGCCGCAGGACCACCTGACAGGGCTGGCTCTGTGGGCCAGGGTCTCAGGGGTCCCTCCCCCTACTCACCTTGAAAGGCTTGTTTCCATTCATTTGCTGGCTCCTTCCTTCACGCTCTTCACTTTCACGCACTCAGAAAGCCGTTCCTGACCTGCCACTCGCTCCTGTGCATCCCGCCTGGGACTCTCAGACCCACCACACACCCTGGCTCAGAGACTCAGGCTCCAACCAGGCTAGCTCACAAGAGCCAGCTTAAAGGTCTTCAGCTGCTCCCCACGGCTCAAGCGGAGGGCCGGGTCCGTACACACCGGCGTGTCCCCTCACGCCAGTGAAGTCAGGCCCATGCTCCGGTCGCTGCAGCGCCTCAGCCTCATGTCTCCCACCCATGCTGGGCGGCACTGACGAGTGGATGAGGCCTCTCCACTTCAGTCACACCCTCGCCAGGGGGCGGGTGTGCCTTGAAGAAAGACACCTGGAGATTGAGGTGCACAGGCCTGCTCCTGGGTCGGGGATGGGAGGCCTGCGGGGTTCAGGAAGGAACGACGTCTGAAACAGCTGGGTGCTGGTAGTTATGTGGGTGTGCCATCCTCAGAAGTTCAGAAAAGCTGGATCCCTCATAAAAATCTGGGGTTCGGAAGCAGCAGAAGTGATCCTCTGCAGACGGACGTTTTCTCAGCCCAGCAGAGCATGTCCCTTAAAAGTCAGCCTCCACTGAAGGGGAGAAGTCAGCTCCATGAGGGGAACCATGAGATTCCCCCAGACAGAAGGGTGAGCCTGTGAGGAGAAGAGACAGTCACACCATCTGAAGTGAGTCTGAGGTGTGTTGGCTTAAACTTACAGAGGTGAGAGGGAGGAAGGACAGTGACCACACGGAATGAACAAGAAGGATTGGAAAAGAAAGAGGAGTCTCAGGCAGGAAAGTCATAGCCCTGTAACTAAACCAGCCTCACAGAGTGGCCGGCACACCAGACAAACACCCTGGAGCGTGTGGCGCAGCGCAGACTCAGAATGGGGCCCCCAAAGCCCCCGAGGGCTGTAGAGCGCATGGAGCCGAGGGCTGTGCGGTGGAAATGGGCGGGAGGGACGAGGAGGTGGGTCTAACTACTCTGACTGTATTTCTGGATAACTTTTTTCTTAACGGCGAATGCTCCGTGACTGCAGAGGCAGTGGGGGCGGGGGGTGGCTTCGGAAGGGGCTGGCTCATGCCCACTGGAGCTGCGTCTGAGCTCGGCACCCTTGTTCTCACACCCCCGCCCTGCGGCAGGACTGCAGACACTCAGAGCCCCGCAGACGAGCACTGGTCCCAGGACATCCTTCCAGAAACTGTCCCTCCAAGCGGAGGCGGAGCCCCGGGCACAGTGGCCCTGCCCCCCNCACACCAGCGTGTCCCCTCACGCCAGCGAAGTCAGGCCCATGCTCCGGGCGCTGCAGCGCCTCAGCCTCATGTCTCCCACCCATGCTGGGCGGCACTGACGAGTGGATGAGGCCTCTCCACTTCAGTCACACCCTCACCAGGGGGCGGGTGTGCCTTGAAGGAAGACACCTGGAGATTGAGGTGCACAGGCCTGCTCCTGGGTCGGGGATGGGAGGCCTGCGGGGTTCAGGAAGGAACGACGTCTGAAACAGCTGGGTGCTGGTAGTTATGTGGGTGTGCCATCCTCAGAAGTTCAGAAAAGCTGGATCCCTCATAAAAATCTGGGGTTCGGAAGCAGCAGAAGTGATCCTCTGCAGACGGACGTTTTCTCAGCCCAGCAGAGCATGTCCCTTAAAAGTCAGCCTCCACTGAAGGGGAGAAGTCAGCTCCATGAGGGGAACCATGAGATTCCCCCAGACAGAAGGGTGAGCCTGTGAGGAGAAGAGACAGTCACACCATCTGAAGTGAGTCTGAGGTGTGTTGGCTTAAACTTACAGAGGTGAGAGGGAGGAAGGACAGTGACCACACGGAATGAACAAGAAGGATTGGAAAAGAAAGAGGAGTCTCAGGCAGGAAAGTCATAGCCCTGTAACTAAACCAGCCTCACAGAGTGGCCGGCACACCAGACAAACACCCTGGAGCGTGTGGCGCAGCGCAGACTCAGAATGGGGCCCCCAAAGCCCCCGAGGGCTGTAGAGCGCATGGAGCCGAGGGCTGTGCGGTGGAAATGGGCGGGAGGGACGAGGAG
>SJYW01044528.1:497952-514830 GCA_006410735.1 Raphicerus campestris | reverse complement strand
CCACCCCACCCCGGCTCTGGCCTGATCGTGCCTGGCTCTTCTCCTTCAAGTCATGGCCATGGTGGGTCTGGGCAGCTAGGGCAAGCTGAAAGCAGGCACTGGGGAGGGATGAAGACTGCAGCCATCAGTAGCCCACCCCCATTGGACCAGCTCTGCAGTGCTGGGGGACACTTGTGACTGGGGCCAGGTCCCCTCCAGCTGGGTTTTGGGGTGAAGGCAGGAGGGTCCCCGAGGCCAGGCTGCCTGCTGACAGTTAGTGCTGGCTCCCAGGTTAGGATTTCCCATGCCGCAGCCTGTGCCAGCCAGGTTTTTCTAATTTAGCTCAATCACTTCTCCCAGGCGAGGGCCAGGTGTGGGGATTTTCAAAGTCTAAGAGGGAGGTGGTGGGTGGTTGTGATGTGACTGCTGACACGGAGTTAACTGGCGCTAGCCCAGGTGTGCTGACACCCTGGCTGCTCAGAGCACGTTGGCTTTGCTCTCTTCCTCTCTGTCCTGGAGCCAGTGAGCTGGACTGAGAGGGGAAGGCCCAGGCAAGGAGGGCGCTCCAGCACCCCCAGAGCTCCTGATGGCTGTGGGGTCCACCAGGAAGAGAAACCTTTGCGGTCAAGGAGGAGCAGGTGTTTATCTGGAAGAAATGCTTCTTGACAAATCCTGTCTTCCCTGCCTCTGAGGTTGTGAGCACATTGAGCATCCTTGGGGCATCACCTTTCTTCGCGTTCCTCTGAGAGGTAGACGTGTGTACCAGACCTGCCTGGCTCAGCCTGGTGAGGAGCGCAGCAGTGGTGGAGCCCCTGCTGAAGTCCCGCACCTCCCCGGGGAGCCCCCAAAGCCCAGCCTGGGGCCCTGGGGCCCTGCTCTGGCTGTGCTGGCTGCCCGGACCCTGCTCGGCGGGACCGCCACCTCACCTCTCAGGCTTTTCGCCTGGCAGGAGGGTCATGCTCACCATCAGGCGTTCTTGTTTTTGTTTTTTTTTGTCAGACTGGTCACAAAACAGGGCCTATTAGAATTACTATTTTTGTAGGCTAAGACATATATTGGAAATTTAACGACCTGCATCGTCTTACCTTGGAGCATTTTTGAAGTCTGATTAATAACAAATTGATTGTCTGGGTATTTCTGCTAAGGAACTGTTAGGCCAGCCTCCTGACCTGAAGTCTGGAGGAGGCCTAGGTGGCTGCCTTGCCTGTGGGCCACCGCAGGTGGGATTTCTCTCGGAAAGAGAGGCAGTTCAGTGAGGTTCGTGACGCTGATGAAGGAACGAAAATGAGAGGCGAGTGCAAGTGAGAAGTGTTCTAAGTCCTCATAGGATTGTGGTTTTACTAACGTAACTTCAAAAACAGAAATGAACGTTTTGTTTTCTGAGTTTTGTGAAAGGGATTTGTTTTCGTGTTTTGCTAATGAGCTGCTGCTGCGCTAGCTGCCTTGTAACTCAGCGAGGCATTTTTAGGGCGGTCGGGTCCTCCCCGTAAACCTCTTACAAAGGTCAGGTTTGTTTATTTTGAATTCATGTTTCTCCAAGAAACAGTTTTTTTAATGAAACCATTATTCCTGAAATAAATCTTACTGTTTCTTTCATAATAAAATACCATTTTAACTTAGTTTCTGTGAATACTCCCTCACTTCTTAATAGTGACTCATAAAAACGTTAGCTTCTTGGTATAGCATGCCTCTGAGCGCCTGNTGGGGCATCACCTTTCATCGCGTTCCTCTGAGAGGTAGACGTGTGTACCAGACCTGCCTGGCTCAGCCTGGTGAGGAGCGCAGCAGTGGTGGAGCCCCTGCTGAAGTCCCGCACCTCCCCGGGGAGCCCCCAAAGCCCAGCCTGGGGCCCTGGGGCCCTGCTCTGGCTGTGCTGGCTGCCCGGACCCTGCTCGGCGGGACCGCCACCTCACCTCTCAGGCTTTTCGCCTGGCAGGAGGGTCATGCTCACCATCAGGCGTTCTTGTTTTTGTTTTTTTTTGTCAGACTGGTCACAAAACAGGGCCTATTAGAATTACTATTTTTGTAGGCTAAGACATATATTGGAAATTTAACGTCCTGCATCGTCTTACCTTGGAGCATTTTTGAAGTCTGATTAATAACAAATTGATTGTCTGGGTATTTCTGCTAAGGAACTGTTAGGCCAGCCTCCTGACCTGAAGTCTGGAGGAGGCCTAGGTGGCTGCCTTGCCTGTGGGCCACCGCAGGTGGGATTTCTCTCGGAAAGAGAGGCAGTTCAGTGAGGTTCGTGACGCTGATGAAGGAACGAAAATGAGAGGCGAGTGCAAGTGAGAAGTGTTCTAAGTCCTCATAGGATTGTGGTTTTACTAACGTAACTTCAAAAACAGAAATGAACGTTTTGTTTTCTGAGTTTTGTGAAAGGGATTTGTTTTCGTGTTTTGCTAATGAGCTGCTGCTGCGCTAGCTGCCTTGTAACTCAGCGAGGCATTTTTAGGGCGGTCGGGTCCTCCCCGTAAACCTCTTACAAAGGTCAGGTTTGTTTATTTTGAATTCATGTTTCTCCAAGAAACAGTTTTTTTAATGAAACCATTATTCCTGAAATAAATCTTACTGTTTCTTTCATAATAAAATACCATTTTAACTTAGTTTCTGTGAATACTCCCTCACTTCTTAATAGTGACTCATAAAAACGTTAGCTTCTTGGTATAGCATGCCTCTGAGCGCCTGACGCTTCAGCGGTCAGTGGCGGAAGCAGCGGGAATGTCCAAAGAAGCACTGTGCCAAAAGCAGGCTCCACAGGCTGCTGGAGCAGGCGCGGGAAGGCACAGGCCTGCCGCCGCACTCTCTCCCCCCGGCCCCAGAGGCCCTCCTGGCAGGCGTGGCCAGGCAGATGGGGGCAGGCCCACCGCCCTGGCACCATGTGCTTTTTCTGCTGGGCTGGAGGTGGCCTCCCTGGGTGCCCGGAGTCCCCTTGCTGGGGCAGGGCCTGGCGGTGCTCTGGACGGATGCCACAAGAAGCTGCTCCCAGGGAATGCGGGGGCCGTTCAGCCTTCCAAACCCTGTTCCGTCTCACAGAGGACAGTTTTCAACAGATGAGTTCTGAGTTTTCTTTTTAAAGTGTCTGCAATGTTCCTTTTTAAATGAAATATTTAACAGTTTAATAATTCCTCCGTCACAGCTGTTAGCTTGTAGCCATGAAATCCGGTTGCATGACAGTAGTAGAATCTGCGTTTTTAGACCTGCTGCCTAGAGGGAGGTTTTTTTGCACCTTCTGCTACCAGGTCTCTAAGAGGACTCCTGTGCTTCTGTGTCTCTTGTGAACGCTGTTTCAGAATGGCCCTTAACAACTCGACCTGTCGGTCAAGGGAAAGGCCCTTTTGGGGAGAATGAGTCCGTTTCCCTGCGTGTGGCCCCCTGAGCCGCCTCCATCCGGGCTCCCGCAGCCTGCTTTCCCCGCAGTGTCCTGCGTGTGGCCCCCCGAGTCCCCTCCGTTTGGGGTCCCGGGGCCTGCTGTGGTGCCCTGTCACTCCTCACACCCTGGGGCCAGCCCAGGGCGCCCTCAGGGGCTGTGTGGTGGGGAAGGGAGGCTGCTCTCCCTGTCCCTTCCAGAGCCATGGCAAGAGGCAGCTTTGTGCTCACGGGCCGCTTGTACTGATATTTTCTCTGAATTAAAGGAAAAAAAAGAATTACTGATTTAAAGAAAAAATAGCCATAACAGGAGATGCTTTACAGGTTCTGGTTGGTAGCCATCACTGTTCTCCCATATTCTAAGTGAGGGATTCTAACAATTGTTGACCTTTCTGAGATGTTACCTGGTGGGGCTCCTTCCAAGGCATATCTATTGATTAGAACAAGTGAACCCTTGCACCTCAGTGGGAAGGAAACAGCTGCTGAGAATGTACTTCTCTCAACCCTCAAGCTGCTGAGCACTCTTCAGGGCTTGACAGACTTGGAAATCTGGGTCTGTGGCCTTTGACATCTGAGGCTGGAGAGGTGAAATGGAAAGACCGCATGAAAAGCCCGGGAGGGGTGGTCAGCTGCGGAGCCCAGGGTGCTGGGAAGGGGACCTGAGGTCTCGGGCCAAGACCAGAGTCCGCTGCCAGGAGCAGCCCATCTCTTTCGTGGAAAGTAACAGCCAGCGTGCTGTTGCGGTTCAGGACCCTGGGAAAAAAGAAGGGAAAGTGTCTGAATAAAGCAGGGCGGGGCTCAGTGAAGAGGGTATGGGTGTAGGGGGAGTCCTGGGGCACAGAGGTGGGGAGCAGGCTGCCTTCCTCATCAGTGGGTTCGCTGTGACGCTCCAGGGCTCCCTTAACCACCCCAGGGACCCCTCCCTGCTCGGAGGAGAGCCCCACGTTTTCTGGGAGGCCCTCCGTCCAGCCTTCAGAAGAGCCTGCAGCTGACTCGTAGGCCAGAGGGAGTCCTCACCAGCGGGCCGTCCTCTCCTGCCTGCCTGGCCCCCACCCTTGTTGGAATATTGCATCACTTTCAGCCCCTTAGTGGAGCAGAAGATCCCCAGAATTCTGTTTGCTGCTTTGGGGGCTCCCAGCCGAGGCAGAAGGAGCATCGTTTGAGACTGTGGACCCTGTGGGGCTGGCCAGGCCGGCTCAGGGAAGTCCGTGCCCTTCAGCAGGAGCGTCCTGTCTCCGCTGACCGAGTCCCTTCTGGCGAGCTGGTGCGTACCACGGGAGCCCGAGGTGCTCCTGTCTCAGGGCTGTTGGCTTTCACGCTCCGTTGTCACGCGGCCTCCTGCCTGGCAGCTGTCTTTTCTGCCTGTTTATTCTCTGTTCTGTAGCCACTTCTTGAGCTGAAGCGTTTTTAAAGTTTCAGCTGGGGTTGAGTCGAGCAAACAAGTTCTCCAGGTGACTCTCCTAGCTGAGGCCCTCCCTCTTCCTGAGAGAGTGTATATCAAAATGCTCTAGAAAACCTGTCAACAATACTGTGTCTGCAGCACCTATACTTCTCACCCGCTCCCCAACCACATTAAAATCTTACAAGAGGCAAATTACACATGCTGCATTTTGAGAATTACTGCTTTTAAAGAATTTATTAAAAGGGATCTAACTCGAAGTGCTTTTACTGTGTGTTTCACTCTGTACTAAGGTTAATATTCCTAATTTAATAATGGTTTTGCTTGAGACATAAATGTGCCTTCTTAAGCGATTTTGCTGTTGTAATCAACAACGTGAAGCCTGGCATGCTGCAGTCCATGGGGTCGCAAAGAGTCAGACACGACTGAGTGACTGAACTGAATCCACAGCTTCAGTAAGTTCTAGGCTTTGTATGCATCTCCCTGCTTCCAGAGCTTTGCTCACAGCCAGGTGACAAGGCAGGGGGTCCCACACAGCCTTAACAGTTGATGGGAAAGACTAGGCAAGACAGACTGCCATCTGAACGTCTGTTTGCAGGTATGGACGGACAACCAGATGATGCCCCCAGGAGCCTTGCCAGGATGCCCTGGGGTAGAGCCCTAGCAGCGGCAAGCAGAGCCTCCAGGAGGCGTCTAGAGACCTTGCCCTCCTCTGGAGCAGGCAGACAGCCGAAGCTGCAGCTTCTCGGGGCGCTCTCTGAGCAGCGGGCATAGCCGAGAAAGGGGCGTGAGGGTCTTGAGGTTCTGGTTGCTGACCTGAGGCTGCCACTGCTGTGAGGTGCCCGTGCTCGCTTGCCCTGGGGAGAGCGCGGTGCAGTGCTCGCCCTTTCCTCTGTTGGCTCAGGTGCCGCCACAGCCCGCTGGGCTCCGCACGAGGGCCTGGGGTCCCTGCGCAAAGAGCCCTCTGACTAAGCAGTAATTACCAGGGGCTCCTGGGAGGCCTAGCTCAGGGGGCGTTTCCTCCTAAATCTAAGAGGTGGTCAGATCCACATTCCCTAAGGTTTCCATAAATCAGGCCGAAAAAATTGAACCGAGAATGTCTTCACTCAAGGCTACAGGGTCACACAGTATAATTTAACCAAGCTCAAAGATAACCAGAACGTTGGTTTGAAAGTCAGCTACTTTCAAACCTTGTAGGGTACAGTGAGGTCTCTATTACAAATAAATAGTACTTAAAATTGAAATTATTACAAGTATTGCCTTTATGAGAAAATATTAACATTAAAGTCTGACTTACCTCTGCCATAGTAATTAAACATCCTACCAATGAAGATTCCGATTAAAAATGAGTCACCCTAAGTACATTCACACGTTTAGAAAGACATTACCTACAAGGTCCTGTGTTGGACTTGGGTGTATTTCACCTCGAAAAAAGGAATAGAGAATCAAGTTTATTTCTGCTGGGAGAAGTGAGTTACATTGTCACTGTCTTCAATAATTTTCATTTGAAATGAGCTTTAAAAATTAAGAATCGTCTAACAAGCCTGTATTTTAATGTGACAAACTGACCTTGCCTTACGTGCTCTTCCAAAGAGGATATTTAGTATTTTGTTGTCATAAGATGTTGTCTGGTCACGTTTACAGACAACATTAACGTATCTTGATACCACGCTAGCAATAATAAATAGAATCATTTCTAACACCTGTGTTTATAGAAAAAATGGTGTTTTAGTAAAACACTATATAAAACTAGACTGTAAGGTACCGATGTTAAATGTACAAGTATTGATATAAAGCTAATGGCAGTGATGCGGTCTAGCTATTTGTAGGATCCAAAAGTGTACAAACTGTTCTTAATTTAAATGCTCGCTCTCTCAGGTTTACTTGCAACCCTTATGTTCAAGATGACTCAGTTCATCTCAGTCACTCAGTCGTGACTCACTCCTTGTGACCCCATGGACTGCAGCAGGCCAGGCCTCCCTGTCCATCACCAGCTCCCAGAGCTTGCTCAGATTTCTGTCCATTGAGTCAATGATGCCGTCCAACCAACCAAGATGACTCAGAGTATAGGACTTATGAGCATAGAGGTCCCATTTTGAAGGTCATGTTTCCATCCTAATGGAAAAGTAAGGTATCTCCTGGAGAAGAACTGTCTCTCTGAGATGGGGCTTTCATGACCTTGAGGGGTGGGACTCTCCAGGCAGGATAGACCTTCTGGAGGCTCAGCTTCCAGGGCACCATGTGAAGTTTTAAGGCCATGTAACAAAGTGCTTCTGAAACTGAAGAATGAAGTAGCAGAAGAAGTGTGTCTAGCTCTTCTGCATGTCTCTGAGCTATATTCAGACCGTTTCCTTGCCCTCTAAGTGCCAGGAAGCAGCAGCCCTGCTGAGCCCTGCGCTCGGCCAGCGTCACCCTGTGCAGAGTCCCTGTGATGACGGCGGCTCCTCCTCCCTCTCTTCCTTGCGCCGTGTGCTTACCACAGCACAGGCACATTGTATAAAGGACCACCCCGGATTTAGGGGCAGGGGGCATTGTCACACTTTCTAGAAACACAGCCACCCTCAGCGGGGCCACGAGGTCCAGCAGCGGCCCGCCCTTTGAGCCAGTCCTCTGACCCAGGGGGCCAGGGAGGGACACCCAGGGCTCACCACTCGGCCAGGACACGTGCTCTTCTCAGTGTGTCCGCATCTCTTCCTCTTTGTAGACTAAAATATGCAAGAACCAACATAAATGGCATATCCCCCCCTTTTTTCCTCAAGAATTGGGCCTTTGATGTTCAAGAGCAGCTAATATTAAAGACCATCCCTAGCAGGATGTAGAAACTGCACCTATTTATGACTAATGTAAAACAGCACAAATCTCGCAGAATATGATGGTATCATTAGTTTGTGAATCGCATCCTTGAAAATAACTGTGGAGGAGCCAAATCGGTTTAAAAGAAGATAACAAAATGGTTTAAGCTACTTAGGTTGAATGCCAATTATATTTTAATATTCAGCTGAGCATATTTTACTAAGAAAAAAGGCCGCGTTGACGCATGCATAACTCATTGGCAGCGTCGGCCAGCTGTGCCACTCTACTCTCCGAATCACTTTGTGCATTTTAGTAGCATGGTAATTTAGTAGAGAACTACCTGAGTGATGGCATTTTCAATGAGCAGGTAATCTACAGAGAATTTTTATATGGTTATGAGTTCTGTGCTTCAGCCCGGCAACACAAAAATACATCAAGACCAATTACGGTATCAACTTCCAGTGTGGCGCCCTCGCCACGCAAGTGCATGTATTTCTGCCCCAGGCATTTCAAATTGCATCTAATTTGAAATCTTTGGGGTTTTAATTAAATTTCAGAATATATGGAATTCTTCATTAGCACCTGCTCTGAATAGCAGATTGCCCTTCTCTCGGTTTCTCGTTAAAGAAGTAGGCTGTGGTAAAGAGCATGTTCAGAAACCGATCATTTGTGGGGCCTGGGTATTGGAACAGAAATAGTGAAATGCAAAATAATATCAAAAAGATTATTAGTCCAGGGAGAGTCTCTTGATTTGTATTTTAATGGAATTTTACATTTCTCTTAATGATTTGCAAATTGTCCTCTGATTATAAGATGCATTAAGCTTTTCATTTTAATGGCAAAGACACAGCCATTAGCAGAATTTTTTTTCCTGTCTCCTTTTTAGAGTGCTTCCCTGCAGCAGATAAATATTGAAACCATTAACACCTTTTGATGTTCGTCACAGCCTGCGTCTTGGACCTGCACACAGCTCCCGAGGTCTCTTGGTGTTCGCACCTGGCCAGGGGCCCCAGCTCTTCACCTGATGTGTTTCCTTCTCTAGAATACAGGACTCGAGTTTAAGGTTTCCTTAGAGCTCTGGTGTGTCTGGGTTGAAGCTAATGCATTTAAATATCATCCATGGTCCCAGCAGCGTTAATAGAAGTTGTGTTGTCAGTGTGGAGGATGGTGGTCGGCAGGCCTGGAGCCAGGGAGAGCCAGAGGGATACCCCTGGAGAGCTGAGAAGAGTATCCCCCCACCCTCCGACCGCCCTGCAGAGCCCCCGCGGGCACGGGCCTGGGCTGCCCAGGCAGGGGCCGCTCCACCCTGAGGGCAGGGCAGCTGCCCATGGTCGGGCCTCTGAGATGATGCCTTGCTTCTCAGGCACGGACGTCTGGTCCTTCCCAGCTTGTGCGTGGTCTCCGTGAGCAGGCTCTTCTGCTCCATCTGCTACACATGCTGGGGGAGCCCTGGGCTCTGACCCAGGTGCAGCGTTTCAAATCCAGGAGCCCTGTTCCCTGGGATGACCAAGAATGCCGGCACCCAGCGCTTGCTCAAGAGCAGAGCTCGGCTCCAGGCGGAAGCAGCAGCCAGGGTCCCNTGTCTCAGGGCTGTTGGCTTTCACGCTCCGTTGTCACGCGGCCTCCTGCCTGGCAGCTGTCTTTTCTGCCTGTTTACTCTCTGTTCTGTAGCCACTTCTTGAGCTGAAGCGTTTTTAAAGTTTCAGCTGGGGTTGAGTCGAGCAAACAAGTTCTCCAGGTGACTCTCCTAGCTGAGGCCCTCCCTTTTCCTGAGAGAGTGTATATCAAAATGCTCTAGAAAACCTGTCAACAATACTGTGTCTGCAGCACCTATACTTCTCACCCGCTCCCCAACCACATTTAAATCTTACAAGAGGCAAATTACACATGCTGCATTTTGAGAATTACTGCTTTTAAAGAATTTATTAAAAGGGATCTAACTCGAAGTGCTTTTACTGTGTGTTTCACCCTGTACTAAGGTTAATATTCCTAATTTAATAATGGTTTTGCTTGAGACATAAATGTGCCTTCTTAAGCGATTTTGCTGTTGTAATCAACAACGTGAAGCCTGGCATGCTGCAGTCCATGGGGTCGCAAAGAGTCAGACACGACTGAGTGACTGAACTGAATCCACAGCTTCAGTAAGTTCTAGGCTTTGTATGCATCTCCCTGCTTCCAGAGCTTTGCTCACAGCCAGGTGACAAGGCAGGGGGTCCCACACAGCCTTAACAGTTGATGGGAAAGACTAGGCAAGACAGACTGCCATCTGAACGTCTGTTTGCAGGTATGGACGGACAACCAGATGATGCCCCCAGGAGCCTTGCCAGGATGCCCTGGGGTAGAGCCCTAGCAGCGGCAAGCAGAGCCTCCAGGAGGCGTCTGGAGACCTTGCCCTCCTCTGGAGCAGGCAGACAGCCGAAGCTGCAGCTTCTCGGGGCGCTCTCTGAGCAGCGGGTGTAGCCGAGAAAGGGGCGCGAGGGTCTTGAGGTTCTGGTTGCTGACCTGAGGCTGCCACTGCTGTGAGGTGCCCGTGCTCGCTTGCCCTGGGGAGAGCGCGGTGCAGTGCTCGCCCTTTCCTCTGTTGGCTCAGGTGCCGCCACAGCCCGCTGGGCTCCGCACGAGGGCCTGGGGTCCCTGCGCAAAGAGCCCTCTGACTAAGCAGTAATTACCAGGGGCTCCTGGGAGGCCTAGCTCAGGGGGCGTTTCCTCCTAAATCTAAGAGGTGGTCAGATCCACATTCCCTAAGGTTTCCATAAATCAGGCCGAAAAAATTGAACCGAGAATGTCTTCACTCAAGGCTACAGGGTCACACAGTATAATTTAACCAAGCTCAAAGATAACCAGAACGTTGGTTTGAAAATCAGCTACTTTCAAACCTTGTAGGGTACAGTGAGGTCTCTATTACAAATAAATAGTACTTAAAATTGAAATTATTACAAGTATTGCCTTTATGAGAAAATATTAACATTAAAGTCTGACTTACCTCTGCCATAGTAATTAAACATCCTACCAATGAAGATTCCGATTAAAAATGAGTCACCCTAAGTACATTCACACGTTTAGAAAGACATTACCTACAAGGTCCTGTGTTGGACTTGGGTGTATTTCACCTCGAAAAAAGGAATAGAGAATCAAGTTTATTTCTGCTGGGAGAAGTGAGTTACATTGTCACTGTCTTCAATAATTTTCATTTGAAATGAGCTTTAAAAATTAAGAATCGTCTAACAAGCCTGTATTTTAATGTGACAAACTGACCTTGCCTTACGTGCTCTTCCAAAGAGGATATTTAGTATTTTGTTGTCATAAGATGTTGTCTGGTCACGTTTACAGACAACATTAACGTATCTTGATATCACGCTAGCAATAATAAATAGAATCATTTCTAACACCTGTGTTTATAGAAAAAATGGTGTTTTAGTAAAACACTATATAAAACTAGACTGTAAGGTACCGATGTTAAATGTACAAGTATTGATATAAAGCTAATGGCAGTGATGCGGTCTAGCTATTTGTAGGATCCAAAAGTGTACAAACTGTTCTTAATTTAAATGCTCGCTCTCTCAGGTTTACTTGCAACCCTTATGTTCAAGATGACTCAGTTCATCTCAGTCACTCAGTCGTGACTCACTCCTTGTGACCCCATGGACTGCAGCAGGCCAGGCCTCCCTGTCCATCACCAGCTCCCAGAGCTTGCTCAGATTTCTGTCCATTGAGTCAATGATGCTGTCCAACCAACCAAGATGACTCAGAGTATAGGACTTATGAGCATAGAGGTCCCATTTTGAAGGTCATGTTTCCATCCTAATGGAAAAGTAAGGTATCTCCTGGAGAAGAACTGTCTCTCTCAGATGGGGCTTTCACGACCTTGAGGGGTGGGACTCTCCAGGCAGGATAGACCTTCTGGAGGCTCAGCTTCCAGGGCGCCGTGTGAAGTTTTAAGGCCATGTAACAAAGTGCTTCTGAAACTGAAGAATGAAGTAGCAGAAGAAGTGTGTCTAGCTCTTCTGCATGTCTCTGAGCTATATTCAGACCGTTTCCTTGCCCTCTAAGTGCCAGGAAGCAGCAGCCCTGCTGAGCCCTGCGCTCGGCCAGCGTCACCCTGTGCAGAGTCCCTGTGATGACGGCGGCTCCTCCTCCCTCTCTTCCTTGCGCCGTGTGCTTACCACAGCACAGGCACATTGTATAAAGGACCACCCCGGATTTAGGGGCAGGGGGCATTGTCACACTTTCTAGAAACACAGCCACCCTCAGCGGGGCCACGAGGTCCAGCAGCGGCCCGCCCTTTGAGCCAGTCCTCTGACCCAGGGGGCCGGGGAGGGACACCCAGGGCTCACCACTCGGCCAGGACACGTGCTCTTCTCAGTGTGTCCGCATCTCTTCCTCTTTGTAGACTAAAATATGCAAGAACCAACATAAATGGCATATCCCCCCCTTTTTTCCTCAAGAATTGGGCCTTTGATGTTCAAGAGCAGCTAATATTAAAGACCATCCCTAGCAGGATGTAGAAACTGCACCTATTTATGACTAATGTAAAACAGCACAAATCTCGCAGAATATGATGGTATCATTAGTTTGTGAATCGCATCCTTGAAAATAACTGTGGAGGAGCCAAATCGGTTTAAAAGAAGATAACAAAATGGTTTAAGCTACTTAGGTTGAATGCCAATTATATTTTAATATTCAGCTGAGCATATTTTACTAAGAAAAAAGGCCGCGTTGACGCATGCATAACTCATTGGCAGCGTCGGCCAGCTGTGCCACTCTACTCTCCGAATCACTTTGTGCATTTTAGTAGCATGGTAATTTAGTAGAGAACTACCTGAGTGATGGCATTTTCAATGAGCAGGTAATCTACAGAGAATTTTTATATGGTTATGAGTTCTGTGCTTCAGCCCGGCAACACAAAAATACATCAAGACCAATTACGGTATCAACTTCCAGTGTGGCGCCCTCGCCACGCAAGTGCATGTATTTCTGCCCCAGGCATTTCAAATTGCATCTAATTTGAAATCTTTGGGGTTTTAATTAAATTTCAGAATATATGGAATTCTTCATTAGCACCTGCTCTGAATAGCAGATTGCCCTTCTCTCGGTTTCTCGTTAAAGAAGTAGGCTGTGGTAAAGAGCATGTTCAGAAACCGATCATTTGTGGGGCCTGGGTATTGGAACAGAAATAGTGAAATGCAAAATAATATCAAAAAGATTATTAGTCCAGGGAGAGTCTCTTGATTTGTATTTTAATGGAATTTTACATTTCTCTTAATGATTTGCAAATTGTCCTCTGATTATAAGATGCATTAAGCTTTTCATTTTAATGGCAAAGACACAGCCATTAGCAGAATTTTTTTTCCTGTCTCCTTTTTAGAGTGCTTCCCTGCAGCAGATAAATATTGAAACCATTAACACCTTTTGATGTTCGTCACAGCCTGCGTCTTGGACCTGCACACAGCTCCCGAGGTCTCTTGGTGTTCGCACCTGGCCAGGGGCCCCAGCTCTTCACCTGATGTGTTTCCTTCTCTAGAATACAGGACTCGAGTTTAAGGTTTCCTTAGAGCTCTGGTGTGTCTGGGTTGAAGCTAATGCATTTAAATATCATCCATGGTCCCAGCAGCGTTAGTAGAAGTTGTGTTGTCAGTGTGGAGGATGGTGGTCGGCAGGCCTGGAGCCAGGGAGAGCCAGAGGGATACCCCTGGAGAGCTGAGAAGAGTATCCCCCCACCCTCCGACCGCCCTGCAGAGCCCCCGCGGGCACGGGCCTGGGCTGCCCAGGCGGGGGCGCTCCACCCTGAGGGCAGGGCAGCTGCCCATGGTCGGGCCTCTGAGATGATGCCTTGCTTCTCAGGCACGGACGTCTGGTCCTTCCCAGCTTGTGCGTGGTCTCCGTGAGCAGGCTCTTCTGCTCCATCTGCTACACATGCTGGGGGAGCCCTGGGCTCTGACCCAGGTGCAGCGTTTCAAATCCAGGAGCCCTGTTCCCTGGGATGACCAAGAATGCCGGCACCCAGCGCTTGCTCAAGAGCAGAGCTCGGCTCCAGGCGGAAGCAGCAGCCAGGGTCCCGTTCCCGAGCAGCCCAGCGTGCAGGTCGAGTGAGCGCGGCCCAGCGCCACGCGGCTATGCGGGTGGAACCAGGCCCGCGCCACCCAGCCCCGCCGTGGTCTCTCCCCGGCACATGTGGCAGGTTCTCTGGCAGCTGCTCGGCCCGCCACCCTGGACTGAGCATGCCGTGGCCCTTTCCTCCCAAGAGAGCGTGGAAGGAAGCATGGGAAGCATCGGGACGACCACGTCCCGCTGCCTGGACATGGCCCTCACGTGATTCTCGACAGTGGTGCCTTTCTTACATGCCTCAGGGTCAGATGCCATTCAGTCTAACATATTTATTGAATGCCTTCCCCAGACTTAGGTAGCTGTCGCCCTCTTCAAAGTGAAGGTGAGTTGCAAGGGCAGGACCCCAGGCCTCCCTAACCTCCACTGGTCAGTGCGCACACGGGTGCCCGTCTGGGGCAGACCCCTCGGCCAGACCATGGAGAAGGGAGCTCAGCTGATGAGTCATTCATCAATTATTTATTCAGCTATAGGCAGAGCCCTCTTTTTGCTCTTAGAACTTACAGACTAGGATATATGTATGTGTTTATAAGTATATACTAGTATATATACACACATACTTACCCCTAGTCCATCAGGGAGTGATGTAATTGCTATGAAAAATATTACCCAGGCCTTGGGGAGGAGGGACTGGGGTGGGAGTGGGAGTGGCTCCTCCAGAACGCACGGTCAGGGCTCCGAGAGCTAAGAATCCAGATGCTTGGCAATATCCTCATCTTCCCTCTCTTGTTTTAACAGTTAAATTTCATGGGGAAAGCAAGAAAATTATGTAAATAAATTCCTTTTGAATCATTTTTTATCATATGAAGGAAAGGAGCAGTTTCAAGAGTTTCATTAAGACTAACTGTTGAGTGCGTTATTGACAGGTTGGTATTTTTTCTTTATGAAATAGCCACATCAGACAAAAGCATACTCATGAAGGATGTGTAAGGCATAAACAAGAGGGAAGACGCACCTGTGCACACCTGGGTTGAGGGTGGAGCACGGCCAGCACCGCTTAGCCCCATGTGTCCTCCCGGCCATGTCGTCCTTCCCCCAGCCCAGCGCTATGGTTTGCACTTCTTATATGGATGAAATAGTACTGTGACTTGCTGCTTTCATTCAGCGTTTCTGTGAAACTCATCTGTTTTAAATCCTATAGAGATACTTTGCTAATTATGACGAATGTAGAGAATCTCATCTTACGGGCATGCTGTAATTTTTTCCTGTCCTCTATCACTAGGCATTGGGGTTCTCCTTGTTCTTTGCCTTTTAAACTAATGATGTTACAAGTGCTTTAGTACATGTGTCCAGGTAGCTGGAGGTGTGGGCGGAGTCCTGGAGAATGGGGAGCTACACAGAATTTCTGCAAGAGTTGGTTGTAGAATGCTGTTGTATGTGAGGAGTGCCATTCTGTGTGGGGGGAACCACATGAGGTTGGCCTGGGACTGCTGGGAACTGAGGCTGAATGTGTCCAAGGAGAGTAAACAGCACTGGAAATGGAAATACATGGGAGAGTTAAGGGGGGGAAAGTTCATGTTTATTGATTTTCAGTAAAAAATGATTAACTGTTCAGCATATAAATAATAAATTTGGCATTTTATAATATAAAAGTAAGTAACAAAAGGTTGGACTGGGGAAATGGAAATAAATATTCTGCTATCAGTTCTTAGATAATGGTGAGCAAGTATCATATTAATTGAAAGAAGGGTTTGATAAGTTAAAGAAGCATGTTATAAATCCTACAATGCTACTAAAATATAAAACCACAATGAACAGTTCATAGGTCATATAGAAGGTGAAATAGCTCATTTTTAAAGTAATCTAAACGAAGGCAGAAAAAACAGGGAAAGAAGAACAGAAAACAGCTGGGACCAATAGCAAGTGGGTACTAGATAGATTCAAGTCCAGACATCGTGATACGGTACTTTAAATGTAGATGGTGTTAAGGTTCAAATAAAAAAGCATAGATAAGCAGACTGGATTTAAAAAAAAGACTCACTATATATTTTCTACAATAAACACATAATTTCAAAGGACAGAGTTCTGTGCAAAGATGTAAGAAAAACAAAAGCGTACATGTTAGAAAGAAGGACACTGTTTTCAGTTTATATAATCGTTTACATGGGCTTCCTTGGTGGCTCAGGAGTTAAGAACCTGCCTGCCAGTCCAGGAGACGTGGGTTCAGTTCCTGGGTCAGGAAGATACCCTGGAGAAGGAAATGGCAATCCACTTCAGGCTTCTTGCCTAGGCAATTCGATGGACAGAGGAGCCCGGTGGGCTACAGTCCATAAGGTCACAAAACACAATTTATCGACTAAATAACAGCAGTCATTTACATCTCATAGAATTTTGAATATCTATTAAAATTAAATCTAACAAGGTTGAGGATATAGTTTTAATATATAAGAATTGTTTTATGTAATAAAATTAAGATTTTAAAACACTGAGTTTTCAAGTAGTATCCAAAGTATATTTAAGATTAGCTTTAGTAAAAGGATGCAGACCTCTCCACTGGACAATATAATGCATGATTGAGCGAAATTAAAGAGGACCTAAGGAAACTGCCTTAGTGGACAGGAACTGGAGCAAACGCCAGGAGATAGTGGAGCACAGAGGAGCCTGGTGGAGCACAGTCCACGGGGCTGCAAAGAGTCGAACACGGCTGAGCGGCTGAACAGCCGCAGAGGAAGCGCACAGAGCCTGGTCGCTGGAGAAGCCAGCGTTGCCAAGAGGCTAGTTCTGTGTTCAGTCTCATGAGTCCTTTAAGTTCCCAGCTGATTCTAAATTTACATGAAAATGCAAGGAGGCTGGAATATCTAAAGCAGCGTGAAAAAGAATAAAAATTGTAGGATTTCATTACCTGATTTTAAGACTTAGAGACAGATCTTCTGTAGTCAGGACGCTGTGGCGCTGGCTTAAGCCATCAGTACTTGGAGCGACAGACGCGCTCGAGACCCACCTGCTGCCTCTGCAGGCACCGCATCCTTGAGAAAGGCTCCAGACGGACGAGGAGAGGAAAGCCTTTCAACAGACGGTGCTTCAACAGGTGGGCCGCTCTCATACACACACACACACACACTCACGCTCACACACATTCATGCTCACACACACACATTCACGCGCACACACACACATTCACGCGCACACACACACACACACACACACACATTCACGCAAAGTTGCCTTGACCCCTAGTTCACACTGTACATGAAAATTAATTTGAGATGTATCATGTACATAACATAAAACAGAAA
>SJYW01044528.1:448182-470947 GCA_006410735.1 Raphicerus campestris | reverse complement strand
CTCAGCCCTTTTTTTTTTTTTTTTTTTTTTTTGCCTTTATCAAAATGTTTTGACTGTTCAAGTTCCTTTGCCTTTCCACATAAGTTTTAGAATCATCTTGTCTATATCTTCAAAAAATACCCCTGGGATTCTGACTGGAATCAAAATAAATCAGTGGATCAGTTTTTGGAGAATTGAAGTCTTTGTAATACTGAGCCTTTCTATCCATGAACATGGTATGTCTCTCAAATTATTTAGGTTTCCTTTTATAATACTATCAATACATCAGCATTTTGTAGTTTTCAGCATAAAGAGCTTGTATACAGTTAGATTTAAATCTCAGTATTTCAGTTTGGTTGGAGCTACTGCCAATAACAGAACTGTGATTGGCATTTGTGTGTCGACCTTGTACCTGGTGGCTCTGCTATATTCGCCTGTTAGTTCAAAGCTGGTTTTGTGGTTGGAATGTCTGTTTGTTTTGATAGATTCTTAGGTGTCTTCCCATAAACAAATCACATTGCCTGTAAATGGGGACAGGTTTTATTTCCTTCCAAAATATATTTATTTTCTTACCTTATTGTAATGGCTAAAATTTCCACTGTGATGTTGAATAGGAGTAGACATTCTTGCTTCTTTCTCAGTCTTGAGGGGAAAAGCATTCATCTTTTCACAGTTAAGTATGATGTTAACTGTAGGTTTTTTGTCATTACCTTTATTGGGTTATTCCAGGGTGGCTGAAAGCTTTCATCATGAATGGATGTTGAAACTTCTTAAATATTTTTCCTACCATGATTAATATTATTATGTCTTTTTCTTCATTGGGCTGTTAATATGGTGGCTCATATTAGTTCATTTTAAATAGGCTTTATTTTTTAGAACAGTTTTACATTTATCAAAAAAAAACAATAGTAATAATTGAGTTAGTACAGAGAGTCCGCTTGTACCCCCATCTATTTTGCCCTATAATTGACCTCTTGTTTTACTGATACACTTGTTAATTCAATGAACCAGTGTCGATATCTTACTTAACTAAAGCTCATATTTTATTCAAATTTCCTTAGGTTTAACCTAATGTCCTTCCATTTCAGGAACCAATTTAGGATACCGCATATTTAGGGTACCACATATTTAGGATACCACATTAGAGTTGGTCATTATTTCTCCTTAGATTTCTCTTGGCTTTGACATTTTCTCAAGATTTTCCTTGTCTGAGATGACCTTTGCGGTTTTCTAGAGTACCTGACAGGCATTTTGTAGAATGTCATTATATTAGAATTTATATGATGCTTTTCTCATCATAGACTGGAGTTATGGCATTATAGGAGGAAAACCACAGAGGTCAAGTGCCATTTTCATGAAATCTCCATACCATCATTATGATTCAACACTGTTGAGGCTGGCGTTGACCTCTACCAGTATTAAGGTAGAGTGAAAGTCACTCAGTCGTGTCCGACTCTTTGCAACACCATGGGCTGTAGTCCATGGAATCCTCCAGGCCAGAACACTGGAGTGGGTAGCCTTTCCCTTCTCCAGGGGGTCTTCCCAGCCCAGGGATGGAACCCACCCACGTCTCCTAAACATCGGTTCATACTCAAATCTACATAGGTTTCCAATCCATTACTGCATGGGTCATTCTAGCCCCCTCCCCTTGCTTATCTGTATGCTCCTACTCCATCAGAGAAAAACTGCTCCCGTCTTCTGCCACCCCTTTACTTAGTTCTTTGAGCCCAGTGGGCTGCGTCGCAGTACTGGGCTCTTCATCCTGTGCTCCATGGGAAGCAGCCGTGCCACCCAGCGTGCAGTCGGCAGTGCAGCTGCTTTCGCCCCAGTCTCGCAGACGCCGCTTGCTTCCAGAGTTGCTTAGGTCACTGTTCCTCCTCCCACACGCTGCAGTAGGGTTGTGCCTACATTTGCAGTATGGTTAGATTCTCCTGACCACTTGCGTTCTTTCCTGGCATCCTCCATTCTCTCAAATATTTTGTTGCTGTTAATTTGTATACATTTTATGTATGTCTGTATGGTTATTCCTTTTACAAAATGTCCAAAATGTCACCTAGTCGGAGTCATACAGCATGTAATCTTTTCAAAAATTTTTTTCACTTAGCGGAGTGCCTTTAATATTCTTTCATGTCCTTTTGTGACTCGATAGGGCAGTGTTTACATGCATGCGTCATACTCCACTGTATGGATGTTCCACAGTCTGTCTATTTATGAAGGGGCATCTTGGCTGCTCCCCGCTTTTGGCAGCAGGTGATAAAGCTGCTGTAAGCATCCACATGCAGGTGTTTGTGTGGACATAAGTTCTCCAGTCTGTCGAGTATGAACGCCTAGGAGTGCAGCCACTCATTCGTGTGCTAAGCTTCTGGTTAGCCTTGTAAGTAAGAAGTCAGCACACTTTCTTCCAGAGCAGTTGTTCTGCTTTGCATTTTCATCAGCAGTGACTGACTATCCCTCATCCTCGCCAGCAGCCAGTACTGTTGAGGATCTGTTTTTTTATCGGTTGGTGTTTAGCCATTCTAATAGTATCTAACCATATTTCATTATGTTAACCTATAACTCCCTAATGACAAATGATGTTCATCATCTTTTCAGATGGTTATTTGTCACCTATATATCTTTTTTGGTGAGGAGGTGTCTGTTAAACTCTTGTTCTTAATTGCTCAGTCTTGTCCGACTCTTTGCAACCGACTCTTTGCTATATAGCCCACAAGGCTTCTCTGTCCATGGGATTCACCAGGCGAGAATCCTGGAGTGGGTTGCCATGCCCTCCTCCAGGGGGTCTTCCCAAGACAGAAGACCCTCTCCCTGGCGCCGCTCGTGCAAAGCCCAAGTTAAACTCTTACCCACTTTATAATTGGGTCATTTTCTTATTGAGTTTCTAATAATTCTTTTTGTATTTTGTATACAAGTCCTTTATCAAGTATATATCTTGCAAATTTTTCTTTCAGCTTGTGCCTTTTCTGTAAGGTATCTTAATGGCATCTTTCACAGAGCAAAAACTAACTATGATAAAGTTCAACTTACCCGCTTTTTCCCTGTCATGGAGGTGTTCATAGTTTTGCCTCTTAGATTTAGGCCTGTGATCCACTTTGAGTCAGTTTCTGTAGAAGATACATGGTCTGTCTAGACTCATATTTTACATGTGGCTGTCCAGTTGTCCAAACACCATTTTTTGGAAAAATTACCCTTTTTCCATGGACTTGCCTTTGTTCTTCTAATTCTCTTCTGCCGGGGTCCAGCCCCGGTGGATCCAGGGTAATTTGAAGGGGAGACGGAGTAGGCGTCCTAGGAAAACTTATTTAATTACAGATATAGAGAGAGATTAGAAACGGATAGTGTAGTAGGAAAATTAGTGGAGAAAAAAAGGCTGAATAACTTGATTTACATGGAATACCAATCACCACCTACGTAGGCCACAGGCGTCTTTCCGTTCTCCCGCAGGAGAGGAGGCACTGAGGCCTCCCCAGTCCAATCTTAGAAGCCCAGGCAAAATTAGCAGGCTTGGTGAGTACCCACATTCCAGATGGGAATTCAGCCAGAAAAACGGGAAGCAAGAAAGAAATGACACGGGGGAATCAGTCTTTCCAGAAACTGATCCAATTTCTTTATTTTTCAGATTTCCTTATATATGGGCTTCCCTGATGGCTCAGAGGTTAAAGCATCTGCCTGCAATGCAGGAGACCTGGGTTCGATCCCTGGGTCGGGAAGATCCCCTGGAGAAGGAAATGGCAACCCACTCCAGTATTCTTGCCTGGAGAATCCCATGGACGGAGGAGCCTGGTGGGCTACAGTCCACAGGGTCACAAAGAGTCGGACTCGACTGAGCAACTTCACTTTCACTTTCACACTTTTTGTTATACATAGGGATGAATACAGAGTCACACGGGGGTCAGCAGACCTGACCCTTGTCACAATCAGGTGCTTCATATAAAATTATACAAAGGTCTTAGGTCTTTACATCATCTTAGGTCAAAGGTCTTAGGTCTTTACATCATCTTATGGCCATGAGGGCTGCTGACATTTTATGACCCTTTCTGATAACGGTCAGTTAACCAGAAAACTTATTTTTTCCAGGGGTGGTTTTTTTCTTAAACCAAGCGCCACCCTCCAAATAAAGTTGCATTCCTATAGGGTGAGGGTGTAGTGGATTACAGTCAAGAAAGGAATTTACTTAGCCTAAGGTTTAACATAATTAATCTTAAAGGTTAATACTTATTTCTCCTATATGCTAGTTATATTCATTATAAGGGCAAGGAATACGGAGATTTAGCAGCAAATATTGGCTCAACAAATGTTTAGTCTTAAGATAGTGATAAAGTTACATTTTTTCATAGCAAGGACACAGTGATTTATAACAAAGAACAGTGATCTATAACAAAAGAGAAAATTCGTTAACTCAAAAAGTCTAGTATTGCTAACCTCAAAAACTACTGTATTTCCTTTTCTATATTCCAAATACATTGATTAATATATTCCCAGGTGCCTAAGGATATGGAGGCCTGGCGACAATCATTGACTCAACAATGAGAAAAGCCCTATGCGAATTAAGTTTTTCACAATACTCCAAACTCTCTGTGCTGTTTATGGTTGAGAGGTTGTCACACAAGCTAGTCTGTCAGCAGAGAGGTTTGACCTGAGACACCCTTGTCACACCCAGGGCAGGGAATTAGCAGTAATGATTGGCACAACAAATGAAAAACCCTTCACCAATATAATTCCTAATCAACCCACTATACTATACTAATAATTTTCTAACTTCTCAAAAGAGTCTGTATATAGAAAGTTTAAAGCATCTCGTGCCTCTCACGGCTGGGACGCTGTAAACAATCACCTGTGGCCGGACGAACCCGCTCAGGCAGGCCAGAGAACCTCCAGAGGAGTTTGTAAGTTGAAACACTCTTGTCACGCCTAGGAATTTTTATTAACTGGAGCTGCAAGTTAAGTCCTTCTCCGAGAGAAATGGTGATGGGGGAGAGCCCCCCGTAAAGTCAGAGGTGTAGGTGAGAGCATAAAACAGACGCTAGTTTTGAGGGTAGACACTCGGGAACAGGGGGTCTCCTGAGGCTCAAACCTGCAGAAGCCTCCTTCCTCGTGACGTTTGCCATGGGCGGAATTCTTCACGCCGGCTCCCGGCACTCTCCCATTGATTTATGTATTTTCTCACCAGTACACCTATCTTGATTAATGTAGCTTTATAAAAGGTTAATTTTTTCAAATATTGAATCAGCTTTCCATTCCTAGAACAAACTCCACTGAATTTTAATGTCTTATTTTTGATACATTTCTCGATTTGATTTGCAAGTACCTGGTTGAGAATTTTTGCATATATATGTCCATGAGAGACCTTGATCTGCGCCTTTCTGTTTACCTTTTTGATTTTGGTATTTGGATAATTACAGCCTCATAAAATGCCTTAGGAATTGTTCCCTTCTCTATTATTCTGAAAAAATTATGCTGAATTGATCTATTCTTTTAAATGTTTGATAGAATTTTCTGGTGAAATTATCTGGCCCTATGACTTCAGAAGATTTTAAACTATGAATTCAAGCTCTTCGAAAGTTACAGGACTCTTCCAGTTATGTTCCATCTTTGTTGAGTTTTGGTAGCTTGTCAGTTTTGATAAATTGATCTAGTACATCTGTGATATTGATTATTGCACACAGATTTTTTTTGTAAGAATTATTTTTATCTAAATATCTGTGAGGTCAGTAGTAACGTACCCTCTTTAATTTCTTATGGTGATGGGGGTTTTTAATAAGTCTTGCTAAAGATTTATCAATAAGTTTTATCTTTTCAAAGGACCGGTTTGGGTTTCCTGTATTTCGCTCGATCACTTTTCGTTTTCAGCTTCACTGGTTTCTGTCGTTACCTTTATCATTCCTTTCCTCCTCCTCCTCTGCTTTATTTTTATTCTCTTTTTCTGGTTTCTTAAACTGGAAGCTTATTGTTATGGGCTTCCCTGGTGGCTCATATGGTAACGAATCCACCTGCAATGCAGAAGACCCAGGTTCAGTCCATGAGTCGGGAAGATCCCCTGGAGGAGAGCATGGTAGCCCACTCCAGTGTTCTTGCCTGGAGAATCACATGGACAGAGGAGCTTGGCTGGACCGTGGGGTCACAGAGTTGGACACGACTGATCGACTCAGCACGTTATGGTTATGTTTTACACTATCATTAATTTGAGACCTTTTTTCTAAAGTATGCATCTAATGCTATAAACATCCCTCTAAGTATCGCTTTAGCTGAGCCCCGTTGTCTGTGATGGGCGTATTTTCAGTCGCATTCAGCTTGGTTCTGTTTTCTTCTTCTTAAGACTTCTTCTGTGGCTCATAGATTATTTAGAAATAGCTTGCTTACTCTTCAGATGTTTGGAGATTTTCCTTTTCCCTTTTTCCATTATGATCAGAGAAGGCCATCTGTCTGATTTCAGCTGCTTTGAGTTTGTTAGTGTTGTCTTATAGCCCAGAACGTGCCATGTCTCGCTCGGTATTCCATGGGCACCTCAAGAATACAGGCGCTGCTGTCACTGCGTGTTCTATAAAGCTAAAGCACGTTGGTTGGTGGTGCTTTTTTCTTTCCGCATCCTTGATTTTCTGTCAGATGTTTCTGTCAGTTACAAGAGAGTAGTGAAGTCTTCAGGTATAATGGTGGATTTGACTATCATTTCATTTTTGTCAGCTTTTGCTTCATGTATTTGAACCCTGATGTTAAGGCACATAAGCGCTTAGGGCGGGTGTGGCAGGCACTTATTTCACTTTACTGCTGTCTCGTTTCTCGCATTTTATTAATTTATTGTCACGTAATGTTGTCTGTTTGCTGTCTTTTTCTTCTGTTTCCATTTTTTCCCCTTTCTTTCCTTCCTCTGGAGTACTGCAGCATTTTTTAGTTTCTCATCTGTTTTCACTGTATCATCTCTTACAGTTTTCCTGGTGGTTGCTTCAGGGATTATGATACTTACATACATCACTGTCGCAGTCTAACTGGAGTCAGCGTTTCACCACCTTAACGTGGCATATAGAAGCCTTACCACCACGGAGCTCTCTCGACTCCTGCTGATGGTTCACACCTGCACACACTGAAAATCTTACCTGTTGATGTCATGGTTTTACTTTCAGTCATTAAACATATTTTGAGGAACTCAACAGAAGAATACTCTGGTATTTAGCCAAATAGTTACCATTTCTTTTGTTCTGCTTTTATTCCTAATGTTCCATGCTTCCCTGTGGTATTATTCTGCCTCCTACTTGAAGAGCTTCCTTTAGCTTTTTAGGTCTATTGGCAATGCATTATCTCTAGGTTTTTTTGATCTAAAAATGTCTTCATTTCAACTTCACCCTTGAAAGATTTTTTTTCAAAACGGGATATAGAATTCTGAGTTGATAGTTCTTCTCTCAGCACTTTTAAAGCTGCCATTTTGCTTCCTTCTGACCTCTGCAGCTTCTTTAAGAATTCTACAGTCATTCAAGCATTGTTTTCCCACAAGTAATGCGCCATTTTCCTTTGTTTTCCAGATTTCTATCTTCATCCTTAGATTTCAGCAGCTTCATCTTGATGGGTTTGGGAGTGGATTTCTTTGGGATTGTCCCTTTGCACATGGCTGAGCTTCTTAAATCTGTGGTTGTGTATCTTTTCCTAAATCTGGGCAATTTTTAGCTATTATTTCTTTGAATTTTTTCTTCTACACCACACTTTGCTTTCTCTCCTGGAACTCCAGGAGCACACGTGTTAGGCCTTCTGCCTTTTCCAACGCGTCCCCGAGGCTGTTTTGGATGTTGGCCTTTGCTTCTGGCGTTCCTTGCTGCCTCTCGGGCTGGCCCTNTATAGAAAGTTTAAAGCATCTCGTGCCTCTCACGGCTGGGACGCTGTAAACAATCACCTGTGGCCGGACGAACCCGCTCAGGCAGGCCAGAGAACCTCCAGAGGAGTTTGTAAGTTGAAACACTCTTGTCACGCCTAGGAATTTTTATTAACTGGAGCTGCAAGTTAAGTCCTTCTCCGAGAGAAATGGTGATGGGGGAGAGCCCCCCGTAAAGTCAGAGGTGTAGGTGAGAGCATAAAACAGACGCTAGTTTTGAGGGTAGACACTCGGGAACAGGGGGTCTCCTGAGGCTCAAACCTGCAGAAGCCTCCTTCCTCGTGACGTTTGCCATGGGCGGAATTCTTCACGCCGGCTCCCGGCACTCTCCCATTGATTTATGTATTTTCTCACCAGTACACCTATCTTGATTAATGTAGCTTTATAAAAGGTTAATTTTTTCAAATATTGAATCAGCTTTCCATTCCTAGAACAAACTCCACTGAATTTTAATGTCTTATTTTTGATACATTTCTCGATTTGATTTGCAAGTACCTGGTTGAGAATTTTTGCGTATATATGTCCATGAGAGACCTTGATCTGCGCCTTTCTGTTTACCTTTTTGATTTTGGTATTTGGATAATTACAGCCTCATAAAATGCCTTAGGAATTGTTCCCTTCTCTATTATTCTGAAAAAATTATGCTGAATTGATCTATTCTTTTAAATGTTTGATAGAATTTTCTGGTGAAATTATCTGGCCCTATGACTTCAGAAGATTTTAAACTATGAATTCAAGCTCTTCGAAAGTTACAGGACTCTTCCAGTTATGTTCCATCTTTGTTGAGTTTTGGTAGCTTGTCAGTTTTGATAAATTGATCTAGTACATCTGTGATATTGATTATTGCACACAGATTTTTTTTGTAAGAATTATTTTTATCTAAATATCTGTGAGGTCAGTAGTAACGTACCCTCTTTAATTTCTTATGGTGATGGGGGTTTTTAATAAGTCTTGCTAAAGATTTATCAATAAGTTTTATCTTTTCAAAGGACCGGTTTGGGTTTCCTGTATTTCGCTCGATCACTTTTCGTTTTCAGCTTCACTGGTTTCTGTCGTTACCTTTATCATTCCTTTCCTCCTCCTCCTCTGCTTTATTTTTATTCTCTTTTTCTGGTTTCTTAAACTGGAAGCTTATTGTTATGGGCTTCCCTGGTGGCTCATATGGTAACGAATCCACCTGCAATGCAGAAGACCCAGGTTCAGTCCATGAGTCGGGAAGATCCCCTGGAGGAGAGCATGGTAGCCCACTCCAGTGTTCTTGCCTGGAGAATCACATGGACAGAGGAGCTTGGCTGGACCGTGGGGTCACAGAGTTGGACACGACTGATCGACTCAGCACGTTATGGTTATGTTTTACACTATCATTAATTTGAGACCTTTTTTCTAAAGTATGCATCTAATGCTATAAACATCCCTCTAAGTATCGCTTTAGCTGAGCCCCGTTGTCTGTGATGGGCGTATTTTCAGTCGCATTCAGCTTGGTTCTGTTTTCTTCTTCTTAAGACTTCTTCTGTGGCTCATAGATTATTTAGAAATAGCTTGCTTACTCTTCAGATGTTTGGAGATTTTCCTTTTCCCTTTTTCCATTATGATCAGAGAAGGCCATCTGTCTGATTTCAGCTGCTTTGAGTTTGTTAGTGTTGTCTTATAGCCCAGAACGTGCCATGTCTCGCTCGGTATTCCATGGGCACCTCAAGAATACAGGCGCTGCTGTCACTGCGTGTTCTATAAAGCTAAAGCACGTTGGTTGGTGGTGCTTTTTTCTTTCCGCATCCTTGATTTTCTGTCAGATGTTTCTGTCAGTTACAAGAGAGTAGTGAAGTCTTCAGGTATAATGGTGGATTTGACTATCATTTCATTTTTGTCAGCTTTTGCTTCATGTATTTGAACCCTGATGTTAAGGCACATAAGCGCTTAGGGCGGGTGTGGCAGGCACTTATTTCACTTTACTGCTGTCTCGTTTCTCGCATTTTATTAATTTATTGTCACGTAATGTTGTCTGTTTGCTGTCTTTTTCTTCTGTTTCCATTTTTTCCCCTTTCTTTCCTTCCTCTGGAGTACTGCAGCATTTTTTAGTTTCTCATCTGTTTTCACTGTATCATCTCTTACAGTTTTCCTGGTGGTTGCTTCAGGGATTATGATACTTACATACATCACTGTCGCAGTCTAACTGGAGTCAGCGTTTCACCACCTTAACGTGGCATATAGAAGCCTTACCACCACGGAGCTCTCTCGACTCCTGCTGATGGTTCACACCTGCACACACTGAAAATCTTACCTGTTGATGTCATGGTTTTACTTTCAGTCATTAAACATATTTTGAGGAACTCAACAGAAGAATACTCTGGTATTTAGCCAAATAGTTACCATTTCTTTTGTTCTGCTTTTATTCCTAATGTTCCATGCTTCCCTGTGGTATTATTCTGCCTCCTACTTGAAGAGCTTCCTTTAGCTTTTTAGGTCTATTGGCAATGCATTATCTCTAGGTTTTTTTGATCTAAAAATGTCTTCATTTCAACTTCACCCTTGAAAGATTTTTTTTCAAAACGGGATATAGAATTCTGAGTTGATAGTTCTTCTCTCAGCACTTTTAAAGCTGCCATTTTGCTTCCTTCTGACCTCTGCAGCTTCTTTAAGAATTCTACAGTCATTCAAGCATTGTTTTCCCACAAGTAATGCGCCATTTTCCTTTGTTTTCCAGATTTCTATCTTCATCCTTAGATTTCAGCAGCTTCATCTTGATGGGTTTGGGAGTGGATTTCTTTGGGATTGTCCCTTTGCACATGGCTGAGCTTCTTAAATCTGTGGTTGTGTATCTTTTCCTAAATCTGGGCAATTTTTAGCTATTATTTCTTTGAATTTTTTCTTCTACA
This sequence comes from Raphicerus campestris, assembly GCA_006410735.1. Lineage (NCBI taxonomy): Eukaryota > Metazoa > Chordata > Mammalia > Artiodactyla > Bovidae > Raphicerus > Raphicerus campestris. Next base: position 460,240 of record SJYW01044528.1, on the reverse strand, counting down.
CCACACTTTGCTTTCTCTCCTGGAACTCCAGGAGCACACGTGTTAGGCCTTCTGCCTTTTCCAACGCGTCCCCGAGGCTGTTTTGGATGTTGGCCTTTGCTTCTGGCGTTCCTTGCTGCCTCTCGGGCTGGCCCTCTCTGCTGACTTGCCTTCGGGCCAGTCGGCTCTGCGGCGGGTGCCTCCGGTCCGCCTGGAAGCCCGCGCTGCGCTGTCCTCCTTTTTGGATATTGTATGTTTCAGTACTGCATTCTCCAATTTTTCTGCATAATTTTCATTTTCTTGGAAACTCTCTATATTTTCACTTGTTCCAAGGGCATTTTCCCTTCTCACAGCATTCTTATCCTGGATCCTGTGAAGCTGTCCTCGGGTGATGTTTACCAGGTCATCACATTGTACAGTTTGGGTGTCTCACAGTCTTGTTAATTACACCTCAGAAAGCTTGGCAGGGCAGGGGTTGTCAGCAGAGTCTTCCTGGCCATTACAGTTGATGATTTTCTTCCCCAGGAAGGCTGAGGATTTCCTGACTCTTCGTATGCTGAGTGTTCTGGACCTTGTAACCCGCTCATTTTGAATAGATGTTCTGAGACCCCGAGTCTCATGTGAGTCCTGTGGGTAACGCTGATACTCGTGTTGGCGAGACCCTTGACCTGGCTGGATGTAGCCTCTGAGTCCTGGCCAGGCTTCTGCGGCTGCGCTCTCAGTGTCTGCGCCCTGTAGCCTCCGCGGCCTCCTCAGGGCTGCCCCCCCCCGGGACCATAGTAGGGGCTCAGCCTTCCCTCCATTCTCAGCCTTACGTTTCATGTCAGATCCACCTGCCCAGCTCCTGGTCTGGTGTGGTTTCCCAGTCCCCTCTTCCTCCACAGCCTCCCTGGTCCTCTCCCACACACTCCCGCAACTGCACGGGCCTCGGGGGCCGGGCAGCAGGAGCAGAGAGATGGAGAACGCAGGGGGCCCAGCCACCTTTGGGCCCAGAGCTCTTCCCCTCAGAAAGGACATTTCTCCTCAGAGCTCTCAGCACCTGCCGGCCCCCACTGTTGCCACCCCCTGCACATGCTGCAGGATTGCCAGGGGCCAAAGAGTTCAAGATCGTAGCCCGGGGGTGGCTTCCCCTTCCTCAAGGCAGAGAGGGCACATGGGCTCCGTCTGAACTGACGCCACCTCCAGGGTCCAGGCCGCAGTCCGTCCTGTGTGCATGCAAAGTCCCTTCAGTCTTGTCTGACTGTGTGACCCCCCCCGGACTGTAACCCACCAGGCTCCTCTGTCCATGAGATTCTCCAGGCAAGAATACTGGAATGGGTTGCTGTTTCCTTCTCCAGGGGACCTTCCCCACCCAGGGATCGAACTTGCATCTCTGAAGTCTTCTGCGCTGGCAGGCAGGTTCTTTACCATTAGTGCCCCCTGGGAAGCCCGCAGTCAGTCCTGGCTGGGGATTTCTGCAGTAAACGTGGTAAACGGGCGCCTCCTCGCAGTGCGTCTTCCAGGTCCTCTCCCCAGGCCTTTCTCCCCACGGCCGCGCGCTCTGTGCCCAGGCTTCATGGAGGCACTCAGTAGCGTGTGCTCACCCATCCCGTCGCTCTCATGGCATCCCTCCCAGGCTCCTTCCTGGGAAGGTCGTCTGGCTGCTTTGATGCTGAGCTGCGTCAGGTCACGTTAGCCGATTTGCTCTTGAAGAGCATGTGGTGTGAGAACTCTGCTGGATCCGCCTGATCAGAACCTGGTGCTCACTCCAGGGTGTTGCAGACTCCCACTGTGCTAGAGGCCAGAGAAGGCCAGGCCTGGAGAGCCTGTGGAAAGTCGGAACTCAGTCAGGTGGCTGTGACCCGGGCGTGGACACCAGGTTCGGTACTATGCAGGGCATCCCACAGGCACGCAGCGTCGTCAGCAGCCCGGCCCACGATGTCCCATCCAGCAGCCCAGGAAGAGGGTGGGTTTAGAAAACAGTCTTTACCAGGTTTAGGTGGCTACAGTGGGCGGGTCTAAGTAGCCACCCAGGCGGAAATGGAAGTGACCAGGTCCTTAGGATAAAGGAGAGCTAAGAAGCAGTCTTGACCCCACCTGAGTCCCAGAGCAGGCTGGACAGGGCAAGGGAGAGGAGCGCCCGGAGTGTGGCCTGTGGAAGCCGTGGCCTGCCCCTTGGGGACCTTCGTGGGAGAGAGAGGCAGTGGCTCCGTGGCTGCCCCTTGCTGCTGCTGCTGGTCAGTCGCCAGGTCGTGTCCAGCTCTTTGTGGCCCCGTGGACCACGGCACACCAGGCTTCCCTGTCCCTCCCCATCTCCCAGAGTTTGCCCAAGTTCATGTCCATTGCATAAGTGATGCCATCCAACCCTCTCATCCTCTGTCATCCCCTTCTCCTGCCATCTTCAATCTTTCCCAGCATCAGGGTCTTTTCCAGTGAGTCAGCTCTTCACATCAGGTGGCCAAAATGTTGGAGCTTCAGCTTGAGCATCAGTCCTTAGGGCCACCTGAAATGATGGTCCCACCGCTAAAGATTTATGTGGTCACCTCACCAAGACTCTTGAGTCCCTTGAACTGCAAAGAGATCCAACCAGTCCATCCTAAAGGAGATCAGTCCTGGGTGAACCTCGAAGGACTGATGTTGAAGCTGAAACTCCAGTACTTTGGCCACCTGATGCGAAGAACTGACTCATTTGAAAGACCCTGAAGTTGGGAAAGATTGACGGCAGGAGAAGGGGGTGACAGAGGATGAGATGGTTGGATGGCATCACTGACTCAATGGACATGAGTTTGGGTAAACTCCAGGAGTTGGTGATGGACAGGGAGACCTAGCATGCTGCGGTTCATGGAGTCACAAAGAGTCAGACACGACTGAGCATCTGAACTGAACACCTTCAAAAGAGTGTGTTTTCCACATATATTCATTGTTTTGAGCAGATTTTTTGGCTACATTTCAGATTGATATTCAACAGCTCACAGTGTTGCACCCTGCCAGTGTGGCCCCTCTCTTTTGGAGAAGTGGGGCTCAGGTCTGGTTTTTGCACAGGTCCAGGGCAAAGGCATTGACTCTGAGAGCTGCTTAAGACTGACTAAGGCATTTGCTCCCTACAGGGTGGATTGAGTTCCAGGTTAAAAGAAAAAAATGACGTGCTTGATTGCAAAATACCGCCTTTTTTTCAGCTATTTGTCCTAATATATTGCCGGCCATGTACAAGATGAGAAACGGCTTCCTGTGAAAAATTGACGATGAAGCCAAAAAAGTTTGTAAACTCTGTGCTCACACACGGGCTTGTAATTGTTCATTATACGACGCTTCTGCCCTTGGAAGGAGAGGCGCTCTGTGACTTGGCAGTAAACCCGTCAGAGCAACCCCAGGGCTGGCACTCCGTGTGGGCAGAGGAGCGGACATGGCCCCTCGGAGCCGCCCACCTCCAGTCCCTTTTCTGCACGCGCCCCTCGCTGTCCCTGCCGGTTCAGGAGGTCCCAGGCTGCTCTCGGGAGAGCCTGGGCAGCATCCTCTCCCCAGGCCAGAGCAGGGAGGACGGAGCCGGCAGCTCTGCCATCAGAGGAAGGCTGGAACCTGGCCTGGGCGTCTTGCAGTATTGACTCGGGCTGCTTTTATTGTTTCTTTTTCAAAACAGCTGTCCCTGAACAACCTCTTTTCTCCAAGTTACCACCAAGCTGCCTTGCTTTTCTTTTTCTTTCCTTTTATTTTTAAGTTAGGCACAACAGTGGTGACAATAATAATGATTAACAGTTTGATTTCAAAACGCTTTCTAAAGAAATCACAGTAAACAAAGTCTGTTTGCCTAAGGAAACCCTCGCAGCAATCAGCTAGTCACACAACCGCATGTGCTAATGAACCCAGAGCTGTTAATGTGGTTTCTTCAGTTAAATTGATTCATGAATTTTGAAGAGAACATTATCTAATGAATTTTCTTTGAATAGAAAGCAATTAAAAGGACAAATCAGTCTGATTAACCCCAAAGTCACCCTCCTGCCACAAATGGTGTAGAGTTTGAAATTATATCATAAAAAACTAGAGCACATTTGCTATCTTTCTGCCCTCTACTAATCCATGTAAATTAATGAACAACAAAGTCAATTTCTTTGCTGACCCTTTTCTAGTATCACCTGGATTATGCTGATGTTTAATTTGCTTAATGTTATAATAAAGACTAAACAGATTTTTTTCCCAGTGAAGTGATTATCATTCCCTTCAGTTAAGAAGTGATTTTTATTATTTAACACGCATGTAAGGGTGTGTTTCCTTTAAGAACCAAATCACACTTGGCCAGCTTGGCATGAAGTGTAATTAGTGCCATTCTGGACCCAGGAACTGCCCGTGGAATCCTTCCCTTTGTCGGGCGCTCCTGCCCTCGCGTTGGAGACGGGGGTGGTGGGCAGCTCCCTGTCCCGTGCTCGCAGGCACGCGTCTTCTGGGGGAAAATGAGAGGCCTCAACTGAGACAGCCCGGCGCGTGCCCAGCTCCTCTGCAACACCCTGCCCACCCGGAATCGCTTTATCGGCCCGCAGCAGAGGGGGAGGCTGTCCTGTGTCCTCCTCTTCACCCTGCAGCAGCTTGATGTGGCTGCTCATTCAAACAGGGGTAAGGCTGTTTTATCTTTGTAGCTCTGCTCCTTGCATATGCCTGGACCCGAGGTTGCCACCAGCCTCGTGGGCCGTGGTGTCTGGCATCCTCGGCCTGCTCGCTCTCAGGTGTAGAAGCTAAGCTAGCGTCAGACCGTGGTCCAGCCCATGGCCTCCTTTACTTCTGCATCCCAGCTATAGTCGGGACTGATCAAGCAGTACAAAGCTTCCAAAGTTGGTGCACATGCAGGACGTTCTGTGCTTGTGAAGTGAGCCGTGTGCCGACCCACACCCGCGCGGGCCCCAGGAGAGCGCGCTGCAGGCCCACATGGAGCTCCGGGGAGGTGGGAGGGCAAAACGTCTGTGCTGCCCGCTGGCGAGGCCTGTGGAGGTGCCGGCCTGCCCTCAGCTCGACTCCCGTGCGTCCTCCTCATCAGTGACGTGGTGACAGGACCCGGTGCGGAACTGGGTTTTAATTAAGTCACACCTCTGTGGACGTTGTTACATTTTCTCTTTCAGGGCTGGCAGCTATTTGTATCTTAGCTGTTGGAGCCGTTTGTCCCAATAACGTCATTTGCTTTTTCCCTTTCAGAGTCATTCACCAGACAGGTGTTATGGAAGCTGCTGAAGCTTGTGAAATTCGGAGAAACGGTTTCTTACCAGCAATTAGCAGCCCTGGCAGGCAACCCCCGAGCAGCGCGGGCCGTGGGAGGAGCCATGAGGAGCAACCCTGTGAGTGTGTGGCTGCGGTCAGCAGGGTGTCAGGGCACTGCACTCAGAGTCAGAGGGTCCTTTGATTCAGGCGAATGTCAGAGGCAACCTGGGCTGCTGGGGAGGAGAGGAGGTGTTCACGTCGGGGCCTCTGGAAGGGGGTCGTCCAGTCTCGGAAGGCTGTGCTATGGGCTGGCCAAGGCCACACTCGCCTGAGGACCCTGCCTGGGGTGGGAGGGACACCCCATCCACACAGCAGCTCAGCCTCTGGGAGCCCTCACACGATTGCACGGGCCCCTGGAACGTCCCCGGTGTCGGTCTGCAGTGCCCACCAGACCCAGGCACCGACACCCTGCGACACTCTCTCCAGACCCCGGTGCTGTCACTCAGGGACGGCCTCTCCAGACCCGGGCGCCGTCGCCCTAGGAGGGTCTCTGCAGACCTGGGCCATCACCCTGGGACGGTCTCTCCCTGAAGCTGTAGGGACTCTGTAATGTGTTGGGAGAGTGCCATCCAATCAGGAAAAGCCAGCAGGTGGTCACATCACAGTGTGGAGAGTTACTCCATGAATCGACCCAGTTCTTAAAACATCGCCCTGGCTTTGCTTTGTGTTTTCAATACAGTTTCCGTCCATGCTCACCGGGGAGAGGCGGGGTTTGCCCAGCGCAGCCCACGGCCCCCTCCCCTCAGCTGGTGGGCCCGGGGCAGGGCCGGTGTCTTGGGAGGGCGGCCACTCGGCCTTCCACACAGAACCACACCGTTGCGGTTGCAGGGGCGGCTCTTGTGGGTGGTGTGAGCTGTTGCAGCGTCCGTGTTAAACACCCCCGACTGTCGGGAGCAGCACAGCAGACAACAGCACCTCTGCCTCCCCGGTCGTGAGCTCCGCGCGGCAGGGGCTGGGGGAGCGGGTCGGTGTCGAGTTTGCCTCCCTTGTGCTTCCATCACAGCGTCCCAGTGTGGTGTTCACACATGCCACCGCCACAGGCTGCAGGCCTCGTTTGCGTGGCACACATGGATGACCCTGGGTCAATTTCCAGGGGTAACTGGTGAGGCTTCCCTGCGGCGCTGACGTGGCTCCTCCCCTCTGGAAGGTCCCCTGGTCGCTCTGTTGGACAGTTTGGCTCCGCCCCGTGCCGTGTGCGCTCAGGGCCTCTGGGTGAGCTCTGGAGGTGCGCGCTTCCTGCACCCCAGGGTCCCCGAGCTGTGTAGAAGTTCTCCCGTCTGTGTGCACTCCATTCACGCCCTGGGGATGCGTGGTCCTTCTGCTCCTCTCCCTGAGGGCCTTGCCCTCCCTGAGGCTGGCCTTTCATCCCAGCACCGCCTGCCCCCTCGGCGTGTGCAGCCCCGCTCACTGGCGTGCACCGCAGCCCACACCTGCCGCTCGTGACGCCCGCAGTCCCCCACTTCCTGAAGTGGCCAGGCCGTGGCTGCTGGCAACAGCGCGTAAGGTGGCATTCAGAAACCTTCCTTGTCCTGTAGGCAGCAGGACTGCCTCCTCTTGCTGTTGATCTCTGTGACTCTGCTCAGCTGTGGCCCCAGCCCCTGACATCTGTAAAGCAGGCTCTCACGGGGCCTGAGACGCTTCTGTCTGTGCAGTCCCTGTCCTGACATCCCCATGGGTGCATGCCCATGTGGCCTGAGGACACGGGGAGGATCCTGCCCGCACCGTGGCCCTTCATGGTGGTGCCGTCCCATGACAAGGGCGGTGCGGTGGCCGTGAGCTGCTAGCCTTGCCCTGGGCATCCCTCTGTTGCAGGGCACTGCCTGGCCTCACACAGGACCCCCAGCCTGACAAGAAAGTTGCAGAGGACCCAGTAGATGCCTCCAGGGGTAGCTCAGAAGAGCTGGGGTGCTCCCGGAAGGAGACAGCCTGCGTGCGTTGCAGCTGGGCCAGCTCAGCGGGGTCAGCCGGGCTGAGAGGTCTTTGGATCATCCCTAGAGCGGGCTGAGGGGTCCTAAGGGGACCTGGGGATGTGAAGGGATAAGGGGCTGACCCAGTGGACACGTCCCCCTTCTCAGTGCCGACGGCAGAGTCCAGTCACAGAGCCACACGCATGGGCACAGGGAGCACGGTCTGGAGATGTACCCAGTAAAGCCATCTCTGTGTTCAGGAGGAGCATGACAGACAGATGACGCAGAAGCTGCAGGACACCCTGGCGCTCATGGTGTGCCCGTTCTGTGGTATCTGGCAGTAAACGAGGACGTGCCGGCCCCTGTGATGGCCTGTTCTCGAGGCGTGGGCTGCTCACCTGCAGACTGAGGGGTGGTGTCTGCTGCTGGGGGGTTTCAGCCCACCCCAGGCCCTTGGTTTTTCCAGAATTTTCCGTGAACAGATTAATAGCCCAGGTTTAATGACTTGGCAGCCCTCCAGAATGCCCTGTCCCAGACCCAGCCCTGGGGCGGCAGTCTTCTGGAGGGGCAGGTTGACGAGGGCTCACACCCTGCCTGATAAAGCCCTCTCCTGCTCATCCTCAGAATTTGCTAAATGCAGTTCAGAAGCAATCAATACTTGGCAGAGAGTTTCCCACCTTTTCCTAAACAAGTGCATTCCTGAGGAGTTCGTTTATTCGCAGATTGCCACGAGCCTTAATGACCCCCCGAGTCTTGTCCTGCCAGTCACCCAGATGGCTGTTGATAAAGATTTAGCATCATGTTCTAAGTGTCAGGGCTGTCAGTGGGGCTGAACCATTTGACCAGAAGAAAAAAACGCACAGGGAGCTATTGATTACAGCTTCTCAGTGTCACTTGTTCACCAGGATTTAGGTATTGATGAGGCCGCAAGTGAAAACAAGCTCTTTCCCTTGTGGGCTGCTACCCACAAGAACAAAGGCAAAGCTGGAGAAAATATTCAGCCAGCACCAGAATCAGAGGGATTCCATTATTGATTGAAAGGCCCCTTCGTGTTATTTTTGTTGGAGACAAATCTATGGGTTTGGAAGTTTTATAGCATTTGAGAAAGGGTCTGTGTAAGTGATGGATTCATGTATTGGATGAATTAGATTTCACAGCATGAAGATTTCAATGCAGCTATGATATTATGAGCTACTTGGTTATTGATAAAAACTACATTTCATGCAGCACAGGCTTTGAAGGAGCGGGCACAGAGAATATGGACCCTTTGGAATGCCCTTAGGGGCGCGATGAATTCCAGCAGGTCTCATTATTCTAGCAGTCTGGGATCTGCCACTGAAATTAGCGTGAGCAGAAGCAGTGCTCCTGTTTCTGGGGGTGAGGATCGTGTGTGTTTGGTCAGTCACCAGTTCCCATCAAAGATGAAGACTGATCATAGCTATCTCTGTGATTGCTATTCCAGGCCAGCAGTCTGTTATCTGCATGGTGCTTAGAAAGAGAGGGTCACGTTACACACTCACAGTTTCGTGGCTTGTTGGGCAAGAGGGAAGAAAAGCAGAGCGTGTGTGTGAAGTCTGCTGTTTGGGAGGAAAATTGAATTGAGGCCTAAATGTTTATAAAACTAAATGGAATTAAGTGTCTACCTCCTTATAAGTCAAAAACTTGAATTGTGTACTATCTAACCGTGTCCTCTCAGCAGCTGACTACTGTGTCTGCTCCTGAAGCTCCCTGTCCCCCCGGTTGTGTGCTGTGCGCAGGCCCAGCAGTGTGGCCGCTTCTCGCTTGGTCAGAGTGTGCGGGAGAGGAAGCCCGAGCCCTCCTCAGCACGAGGGGCTAGAACTCCACAGACAGCACGCGTCACCATGGCAACCCAGACCCCCCCAAATCCGAGTCAGGGCTGGTCTGTGAGGCGTGGGAGGTCAGACTGCCACCTCCGGGCCCTTCCTCTGCGGTCCCCCGGGGCGGCGTGCGTAGTGCAGGCCTCCAAGCAGCTTTCGGACCCAGGCGAGAGGCTCGCTGCGCCCTCAGGCTGCGGAGTCTGGCCTGGGCTCCACGGAGGGCATGGGGTCTCAGCACGCGTGTCAGGCATGCTCTCCCTGCCGTGTCCTTACTGAGCAGCGTGTCCAGGACAGGACCTGGCCAGGACTCCAGCCACCCTCCCGGGACAGGGGCCACCGCACAGAGGGGCGCCCCCGGCAGGAATGTGTTATCGGGTGCCAGCAGATGGCAGCCTGCTCCACCCACAGTGAAGGCCTCAGGTGAGGGCAAAGATGACCTTCCGGGAGCAGAGGCGCCTGGTTACCTTGGGCAGAGGCCCCTCACTTGTGGGGTCTCTGAAGGCCTGCTCCCAGCTTCCCACCCTGGCCCCTCTCCAGACAGGACCCTCATGCTGGGGGGCAGGCGGTCCCTCTGCCGGACTCTGCAGGTGCTGGGTGGACACACTCCTGCCTTCCTCTGAGGATGGTTGCTCAGTGAGTTGCCCTCCCCTTGGGGGTGGGAGGAGGCCAGACCAGCCCAAGAGCCCCCCTCCGTCTGCAGTCAGAGCCCCGTGCAGACAGCAACCCTCACCTTCAGGAATGGACCCGGTGGGGCTGCCAGGGGCCGCTGGAGGGCAGGGTCCCTCCAGTGGGGTCGCCGTGAGGAGCCTAGGGCAAGGTGGAACTCACCCGTGTGGCTGCAGGGGGAGCCACAGCCCCTGCCAGAGTCGGGTCCAGCACCTGTGGGCTCTGCCGTCAGGTCCTGTCCACTCCGTGGGGCCTTGTGCTCCCGCAGGTCTGAGTGCGGCCGGCTCTGGGCCAGCCAGCGGTGTGCCAGCCCGCCTGCCCATCCAGCCTCCTGGGAACTGGGCCTGCCCCTCCCCCGTGGCCGGTGCGGCAGTGTGAGCTGCAGGTGAGCCTCTCTGGGAAGTGGTGCTGGGGCCGTGTTTCCTGGTGCGTCTCAAGGACGCTCAGCACCTGGGCGACTGTTGCCCCCAGGAGCCTAGCAGTAGAGCCTTCCTGACGGTCGGGTGGTTCTCCGTGCTTGTGTTTGCTTTCCGTGGAGTTACCCTGCTGGATTAGGCAGGCATCTAACTGTCCGCTTGTCTCCAGATGGGAAAGGCACAGGGCAGCTCTGCCTTCCTGTTAGGGTTTTTTGGGAGGTGGGGAGGACCCTGTGGGAGGAAGGGTGGGGGGCAGGGCCCCAGGGCAGAGGGTCCGTCCCAGCCTGGGATTCGGGGGTCTGGCGACCTCTTCTCAGATAGGAACAGATGAGAAGTGGAGCTTCTCAAACTTCTGTGTCAGAGCCTAAGGAGGGAAGCAGCACCGCTCAGCGCCCCCAAGCCCACTGGTATCTGGAAAGCAGGGTTGGCAAGCAGCTCCTGTAAAGGGCAGGACAATAAATGTTTCCGGTTTTGCAAAAGCAGCCACAGGTAGTAAGTGCCACGTGGGCACAGCTGTGTTCCAGTAAACCTCTGTTTACAAAACCGGTTGCAGACTGTGTCGGCCCCATCCGCAGTCTGCCAGCCTTGGAGTTAGAGTGGCCTCTGAGCACGGCATTCCCTGACGTTTCCTCTTCTCAGAAATGTTTGGGAACTTTGCGTGGCACTTAAACTTGGGAGTGTCTTTTTAAATTCTGTATGTATATATTTTAAGTCACTTACCAAGAGAAATTGTGTTCTCCTTCCAAATCCTAGCATGAAGGGATTCTCTAGAACCCAGCCTTTTTGGCACCAAGAACCAGTTTCATAAAAAACAGTTTTTCCACAGACCCGGAATAGGATGGGGGCTGGTTTCGGTTTCACCTGCTGCTCCCCCCATAGTGGGGCCTGGTTCCTCACAGACCACAGACCAGGGTGGGTCTGGGGGCTGGAGACCCCTGCTCTAGAAGATGCCCACATTTACCTTGGGCCTGCCCCCGCCCCCTAGGATGCTCAGAGGCCAGGGCAACTCGCGTTGAGACAGGGCCTGCATGTGGCTGGGCGGAGCTGCTGGGGTGGGCGTGGGGCCAGGCTGACGTGGCGCCTGTACGTGGCTGGGGGTAGGGGGCCGACAGGTGGGCATGGGGCCAGGCTGACGTGGCTCCTGCATGTGGCTGGGGATCTGCCAGGGTGGGTGTAGGGCCAGGCTGACATGGCGCCTGCACGTGGCTGGGTGGAGGCCACTGGAGTGGGCGTGGTGCCTGCACATGGCTGGGTGAGGCCACTGGGGTGGGTGTGGCACCTGCACGTAGCTGGGGGGACAGCCGGGGTGGGCCTGGGGCCAGGCTGATGTGGCCACCTTGCTCTCTTGCAGATCCCCATCCTCATCCCATGCCATCGAGTGGTTTGCAGCAGCGGGGCCATGGGCAACTACTCTGGAGGCGTGGGCGTGAAGGAGTGGCTGCTGGCCCACGAGGGCCATCCCACCAGAAAAGCGGCCCGTGGAGGGGGCTCCTGTGCCGCTGGATCCTGGCGCGGGGCCCTGGGCAGCACCGCCAGCTCCCAGCCCGCTGGCCGAGACTGAAGTGTGTGTGAGCAGCTCACTGGGCATGGGTTGTGTGCTGGGGGGTGGGGGTTACTAAGGGAGGGGTGAGGGGTGCTGAGGGGAGTTGTGTCTCATTAAAGGAGCCAGAGTCTCAGAGGTGTCATGTGTCTGCTTCTGTACGTTTTACCACGAAGAGAGCCCAGAGGCTGCCCCCGGTGGGTCCAGCTTGCTCATTTCTGTCACTGTGATTGTAGCCTTGCTGATTCTTTGAAGTCAGAGGTGAGAGAATGGGAGCCTGGCAAACGTAAGGGCAACTGCCCTTCAAGGAAGGGGCATCTGGTGCCCACCGGGAACCGCTGGCTGCCTCGGACACCGTGGCGGTACCCAGAGCCAGGTGGGCCCCAGGCCGCCAGACCCTCATGCAGGTCCATCCTCAGCAAATTGGCCTGCCTGCAGCGCACTCCATGCCTGCCCTTTCCTCTCAGCTGCCAAACCTGCTGGGGTGATGCT
>SJYW01044528.1:418390-433413 GCA_006410735.1 Raphicerus campestris | reverse complement strand
TTTTAAACACTCTTCCCCTGTTTCCCTTTGTCTATCGCATCTGCACGTGACTTCTGGCAATGGGGAATCATTAAGCAGAGACCAGAAGATCAACATTCAGCCTTCATTTATAGGAACTGAGGCAGTGGCGGTACAGGGAGGCAGTGCTAACCGGAAGTTAGAATCTGAAAAGTGAGCAAATAGTTTCATATCTGTTCCTTTCAGCCAGGGCTGCGAAGTCCTGCCTATGTAGGAAAAATGTGGTTCTTTATTTGTGGGTAGAACTGACCACTGGGAGTAGGGTACAGATCTCTCTTTGCAGAAGTAGCAGCCTGGCTCTGTATTGAATGGGAGCTAAAGAATTTAGAAGATCCCCTCTCCATCCACAGCTTGCTTCCAAGCCTGTTCTCTTGCTAAATTCTCCTGCCTTGGAGCTAAAAGCTTAGAGACTGCAGTATAAAAATGAGGGGAGAATTAAAATGCATTGGCTGAGTAGCTACAAAAATCATATTGTTAAGCTTTTGATAATATTGTGTGGCCAAAAAATTTGTTCAAGTTTTTTCATAAGATGTTACAAAAACCTGGATGAAATTTTTGGCCAACCCAATACCTCCCCATGTTATCATAGGCAAAAGAAGTTCTGTTCAAGTAGCTATAGTTGTGTGCCAAGTGTTATTTCCTTCGTCATTTCCCTGGAAAGAATGCGGAACAGGTTGAAAGCCCAGGGGCTTGGCATCTTCCTTCTATCAGGCCCAGGTAGTGAATGATTCAGACTTTGTGGATCACCTATTTTCACACTACTTAGCTGTGCTCTTGTTGCATAAAATCACCCACAGATAACACGTATGGGAAGGAGCATGGCTGAGTCATTACAGAAACAGGTGTTAACCTCTCGCCTATATGGTGTTTTGGTATTTAATTTACGTAAACTTCTGGAAGCTGGAAACACCCATGCACACAGTAGATGCACCATTTCAAAGTGAGAAATAAACCATTTTGAATACCTCAGCTTGATTTGGAAACAGCAAAAATCAGTAGGGCTTTACAAATCTCAGCACTCTTTAGCTGCTTTCATCAGTGTTGCGTGGGCACATCTCGAGAATTAGATGTATCTAGCTTAAACCTCAAGAGTTGAGAGAGAGAGAGAGAGAAAAAAAAACCTCTCTTAATCCTGTGCTGCCTCTTGTCAGAAGCCAGCTTGGAGTTCTCACCATGGAAAAATGCAGACCTAAACTTCAAGGATCCAAGATCAAAGCTTTGGAAGTAAATTCCCTTCAAAAGGGGCTCACAGCTGCATTAAAAATTGCTATTCTTTGCGTGCATGGCCCTCCCAGGAGAGCCCACTGGCCCAGCACCACCCTACTTACCCTAGAGGCCAGCCTGACCTTGGCCATCCATCTCTGCTTGAGAAAGCCAGGCTCCACAAATCACATGGCTTCCCATTGACTTTCTGTCAGGACAAGGTAACCAAACCTCTTCTTTAAGATGAGGGGCAGGAGGTGCAGCTCCTTTCTGCCCAGGTGCTCTAATGGAAACTTCTGGCTCAAGAGAACTCACATCTGGCACAGAGTGTACATGCCTGGCGAGGACAGGCATTTAAGGTGCTCCTCCTGTGCTCCAGGGCTTCCCTGGGAGTTCAGACCGTAAAGAATCTGCCTGCAATGCAAGAGACCTGGGTTTGATCCATGGGTCAGGAAGATCCCCTGGAGGAGGATGCTGTCACCAGCATGCAATTAAATCTCTGCCATGCCATTTATTAGCCTTTGACCTTGGGCAAGTCACTTAACCCATTTGTTACTCACTTTTCTAATCTGTAAAAATGGGGCAATTATAGTAACCATCTTATAGGCTGTGGTTAAGATCACATGAATACATGCAAACTGCTAATATGCATGTATGAATGCTAAGTTGCTTCAATCATGCCCAACTCTGTGCGACACTATAGATTGTACCCCTCCAGGCTTCTCTGCCCATGGATTCCCAGGCAAGGATACTGGAGTGGGTGGCCATGCCCTCCTCCAGGGGATCTTCCCCACCCAGGGACTGAACCTGCGTCTCTTAAATCTCCTGCACTGGCAGCCAGATTCTTTACCACCAGTGCAACCTGGGAAGCCCCAAGTGCTAGCATAATGCCTCAGTTCAGCTCAGTTCAGCGGCTCAGTCATGTCTGACTCTTTGCCACCCCATGAATNTGAGACGGCGCTTCAGTGTCAGCTGGGTTAGGAAAGGACAGAACGTGAAATTCTCTGCCGCAAGAGTAGAGAGAAGGGCACGCACACACTGAGCCAGGAAAAGCGCATTGCTGGACGCAGTCGGATAATGCTAAAATGCCCACACAGTTCCCCTTTGAGAAACTGACTGTGGGGGAGGGGGAGAGTCTTGCGTACACAAGGCTGCAGCTGCAGGGACACTTGTCACACCACTGCGTGACGGCAACAAGTGGGAAATGACGTGGAAGTCCCCTTAAGGACACGGGTTGATGAAGTTGTGATACAGCTGACCAACACCAAGACAGGCCTGCTGTGAAAAATGGCGAATGGACCTGTGTGTGTTGACGTGGGTGAGAGAGGGCCTTGACTCGCTGCTGAGTGGGGAAGGTGATGGGATAAAGCATCGGGTGTCCTCAGTGTTGTGGTGTAAGAGTTCCTAGTTGTGCGTGAAAGTGTAAGACGGGAAGAGGATCTGTCAGAGTGTTTACATGAAGATATCTTGGGCTCCCTTGGGGGCTCAGATGGTAAAGAATCTGCCTACAATGGGGGGTGTCTGGGTTCGATCCCTGGTTCAGGAATATCGCTGGAGAAGACGATGGCAGCCCACTCCAGTACTCTTGCCTGGAGAATCCCGTGGACAGAGGCGCCTGGCGGGCTACAGTCATGAGGCTGCAGAGAATCAGACACGACGGAGCGGCCTGATGCTGCTGTTGGCGAAAGAGTTGGGTGAGTTGCACTGTGGGGGTTGCTTTCCAGTGTTGTCAAACTTTTATATGACGTGTGTCTTTATTATACAATCGGAAAAGTAGGACTCATGACTCTGCTGTAAGGATACAGACTTAGGTACAGTCACACACAGGTAGACACACACGTGTCGGCATTACGTCATTTTTTTAAGACCAGCTGTACAGCAGAGTGCGGCAATGTTTGTCTCCATAGGAGGAAACTGAGCAACTGGATTGTGTGTGTGTGTGTGTGTGTGTGTGTGTGTGTGTGCGCGCGCGCGCTGCACGCTTGCGATGGAAGTGGCCTGTGTTTGGACTTAACAGAAGCATACCTGTTTGCTTGATGAGGAAGGGACCCCGACAGGTGCCGCGGGAGGACAGGAGCAGTCTGGTCTCGTGAGGGCATCGCTCGTAAGACAGCCGGCCGTCTTTCTCAGATGTCCTCTCCACGTGCAGGACAGTGAGGGCATGGAGCAGTGTGCACGTGCCCCCCAGCCGGGCCGTGTGACTCCAGCCTGCACACGGGGTCAGCCCAGGCTGTGTGTCTCAAAGTCATGGAAGGAGGTGTGGCTGAACTAGACAGTCAGAGGGGGCTTCCGGGGGTGAGGCGGGGCTCAGGCTGCACTGTCAGCACCTGGCAGGCTGTCGAGGGCATTCTGAGTAAACGGGCAGCCAGATGAGTGGGAGCAGAGGTGAGCACGGGCGACTCTGGCCTCCGCGCGAGGTGCGGGGCTGGAGAGGACAGGCACCCTCCGCAGCCCGGGACACGGGGGCGTCCGTTCTCAGCGGGTTTCGCGTGGTCGCCAGTCGGGGAAGCAGCTCACAGCGGTCAGCAGGCCTGTGCCGCCCGCTCCCTCGGGGGCTCGCCCTCCACCTCCCGGGGGCACCATGACCTGCTGAGGTGCCCTGTCTGCTGAGAGTGGTGCAGGACCTGCGATGTGGGGAGCTGTCTTGGGAGTGGACAGGATTCCTGGCAGGAGAGAGTCGGGGGAGGGGAGGCCCCCCAGAGAGGACAGGACAGACTGCGGGGGCCTTCTGTCCTCAGGGCACACTGTCCTCTCCTCCTTCCTGGGGCCATGAGAGCACAGGGCGGGCGGGCACGCACCTCTGCCTGGCAGAGCCGGCCTGAGCCAGGCGATGCCAGCCTTTCTCATCTCTGTGTCCATGTTTTACATAATTAGCGAAGTCAGTGTCACTGTGTCTTGTTAGAGATGCTACTAATCCTTAGAGCTANAGAGCCGGCCTGAGCCGGGCGATGCCAGCCTTTCTCATCTCTGTGTCCATGTTTTACATAATTAGCGAAGTCAGTGTCACTGTGTCTTGTTAGAGATGCTACTAATCCTTAGAGCTAACAGGACTAACTAATTAGTGTAAAACACTTTGAAAATGTAAGAAATTCAGATGTGAAGTATAATTGGCCAGTCCTCCTGGTATTGATACTGACACCATGTCTCCAACAGAACCGCAGGCTCGGCTTCATCAAGGGGACGTGGTCGTTCGAGGCGATGGTGGCGGGCAGACAGGCTGTCCTTGGCCCCAGGCTGGACAGCAGTGTGTGCTGGGCTCCCTCGGGGCAGGGCAGCAGGGTGCAATCCAGCCGGGTGCCCTGCCTCCCTGCCTGGGACCCTCAGGGCAGTGGCAACCTGTGGCCCAGGGGAACCGTGGGGGTGGGCCAGGTTGCCCTGAGGCTCCAAGGGGTGAAGGAATCCGCACCCACGGCCTGGTGGAGCCAGGGGGAGGAGCTCCCGGTGGTGGGGGATTGCCCTGGCGGCCAGGCTACTACAAGCCTGCCAGACCCCTCTCCAGGGCAGAGCCGGTGATGCCGCCCCAAGGTCCCTCCCAAAGGTGCAGACAGTGCGGGGAGGTGCCTGGCAGTCGCACTTGGCACCCTTTTCCTCCTTGAAAGACAAATGCAGGGTCTCCCTCTCAGTGAGTAGGTCGTTCAGAAAAGCTACTGAGCCCCAGAGCGACTAGTCCACCCGGTGTGGGCCTTCCACCGGCGTTCCCGGAGACAGGACGGCCAGGCACGCTTTGGCACGTTACTTCCTAAGGATATACGGAGCTGTCGGCAAATCATTAATCTCTCTCTGAACCACGGCGACAATATTTACATTCGAGATCAAGACAGTGATTATCTGAAGGACTCCCCTGGAAGCGCTCCTCACAAGTGGAGAAACAGCAGTCAGCGTGCAGAGCCTCATCCTGGCCAGAACTCACAGCGGCCAGTCCCGGAGACCCTGGCTTGTCAAGTGTGCTGCTGGTGGGCCAGCGCCCGGCGGGAGGGACTCCACCAGATCAGCGAAGGCCCAGCCAGGTGACTGGTGGCCCCACACACAGACCCAGCCTCGAAGGAAACTGCTTTGGGCACACTCCCTCCCAGAAGGCATTCCTGAAGGGAACTGGTTTTTGTTTGTAAAACAAGAATTTATGCCCAAAGGGAGGAGAGGACCAGGGCCCAGCGGAGGTGAAAAGCCAGCTTTGCAAGTGTCATCCCAGCAGCTCCTTGGCCCCGAGAGCCCTCGGGGCCTCCTGTGGTCCCGTGGGGCCTGTCTCTGCTCTGGGGCTGAGTGGTAACAGTCTCCACAGTCAGCCCCTCCTGCGGTTGCTGGGTCCCCACGTCTCTGCTGTGGAAATGACTTTGTCACAGCGTCACCATATCCACCAAGCCGGCGCCTGCGGTCCTCACCGCACCCCGCTGTGGATGGCTTTTCCCCCCAAGACAAGTGTGTATCCTCAGTCGTGAAGCCCAGACTTGAGCCCGGGGCCCTCGCCTCACAGTCGGTGTGACCCGCTGGGCTCCATGCCCCTGCTGCTCATTCTCAAGTCAGGGCTGGGGAAGCCCACACGTGTCCATCCTAACTTAGCCCCGAGAGCCTTCGAGCCGCAACTGCAGCAGCCACTGAGAGTCCCCTGGGTGTTTCCACCCTCGCTTCTGACCGCAGTGTGCCCCCCGCCACAAGCACACGTCCCAGGAGCTGGGCCAGAGTGTTCCCGCGCCTGCCATGTGCAGGCACCCGGACAGGAGCACACGTGTGCCTGGTGGTGTGTTCACAGGGCAACAGGCTGTGCGATGGTGAAAGTGAGCACAGCCAAGTGCTGTGACAGATGCGACATGGAACTGCAAGTAAACAGCAAGTAAAGTGGGGGGCAGCAGCGTGCAGACGTGGCGTTTACAAAGCTCACAAACACGCATGCACACAGGCACATCGGTTCAGTCGCTCAGTCGTGTCCGACTCTTTGTGACCCCATGGACTGCAGCACATCAGGCCTCCCTGGCCATCACCAACTCCCAAAGTTTACTCAAACTCATGTCCATCGAGTTGGTGATGCCATCCAACCATCTCATCCTCTGTCGTCCCCTTCTCCTCCTGCCTTCAATCTTTCCCAGCATCAGCGTCTTTTCCAGTGAGTCAGTTCTTCGCATCAGGTGGCCAAAGTATTGGAGTTTCAGCTTCAGCATCAGCCCTTCCAGTGAACACTCAGGACTGTTTTCCTTTAGGACGGGCTGGTTTGATCTCCTTGCAGTACAAGAGACTCTCAAGAGTCTTCTCCAACACCACACCGAGGATCAAATCTTTAAAAAGATACAGGCATAGTGAAGGCGGGTGGAAGGTGTTGCCTCTGGAGCAGAGGTGGGGAGTGGACGCGCCCCTCCCAGGAGGGCCCAGCTCACCTCTTAAAGTGGGTGTGGCTTCCCTGGAGTCCTGTGACACTGTGTCATGACCTGTGTGCTGCCCACCCTCCCCCTTCTCTCCTGTCCGGCATTCCACAACGTGGAGCTCGGAAGCAGGCTGGTGAAAGCCACCGTTCTGTGCACTGTCTGCCTGCTCCTAGGGAGCCTCCGAGCCTGAGTGACTCCAGAAAGGGCTCACGCTGATGCCCGTGAACTAGTCTGAGGGTGGCACTCGTGGTACTCCTGTTCCCTGGGCTGGGGGATCCCGCAGGCTCTCCTGCGGGAGGGGCCAGCCTGGGCGCCCTGGGGCCGCAAGCAGGGCCAGAGGCCGTGCGGGAGGAGCCCGCTTGCCCCCACTGCTTATGGGCTGCAGTCGAGCTGTGGGAGCAGCTGAGCCCCACGCGGGCTCTGCCAGAACAGCCCCGCCCGGGAACTCACATCCCCCTGCATCCCAGATGAGCGAGCGGGGGTCAAGAGCAGGGCCCGTGCCCCTCAGGGCTTTGACCTTGGGCTCCCACCTGCAGGCCTTGGCCCCCACGAGCTTCCAGACCCCTGGCACAGCAAGATACCCAGGCAGGACTTTAACCCCACAGACCCTCTGGGGCTCAGAGCACCAGCTCAGTGCAGAGAGCTTCACTCACTCAAGTGAACGCGGGAGACCCGAGCTGCAGAGAGGATTTCCGGNGGCCGTGCGGGAGGAGCCCGCTTGCCCCCACTGCTTATGGGCTGCAGTCGAGCTGTGGGAGCAGCTGAGCGCCACGCGGGCTCTGCCAGAACAGCCCCGCCCGGGAAGTCACATCCCCCTGCATCCCAGATGAGCGAGCGGGGGTCAAGAGCAGGGCCCGTGCCCCTCAGGGCTTTGACCTTGGGCTCCCACCCGCAGGCCTTGGCCCCCACGAGCTTCCAGACCCCTGGCACAGCAAGATACCCAGGCAGGACTTTAACCCCACAGACCCTCTGGGGCTCAGAGCACCAGCTCAGTGCAGAGAGCTTCACTCACTCAGTGAATGCGGGAGACCCGAGCTGCAGAGAGGATTTCCGGGGGCGGGGCTGGGCGGGCTTCTGCTGCTCAGGAGCGAGCTCGTGGGCCACCATCCCAAGGGTCAGACTTAGGCTTGCTGCACATTCTCTCCACCGCGAATGGGGACTCCCCTGCTGGTCCAGGGACTCAGGGCTCCTGATGCAGGGGGCCCAGGCTCAGTCCCTGGTCAGGGAGCTAGATCTCACACGCAACTCTCACATGCCCCAATGAAGACCCTGCACAGCCAAATCAGTAAGTGTTTTTCAAATGAATGAACTGACTCTGACTCTGTCCCTTCAAGGAGGACAACTCATGATATTTGTTACCAATGATAAAAATCTGTATTTGAACAAAAATTAGAATTTTTGGAAACTTGCATCTGCCACTGTGA
This sequence comes from Raphicerus campestris, assembly GCA_006410735.1. Lineage (NCBI taxonomy): Eukaryota > Metazoa > Chordata > Mammalia > Artiodactyla > Bovidae > Raphicerus > Raphicerus campestris. The sequence goes on along the minus strand of SJYW01044528.1, from coordinate 425,414 downwards.
GCTTTACAGTTCCTGGATACGTGGGCTTTTCTGACAAGATTAGTGATGTAAATAAATGTTAACTTTCGCAACATTTTGTAAAGAAACATGTCAGTGTTTGGAAGATGTGAGCTAACTTCCAGATGACCAGTGCACAGTGTCGCAAACCCGCCGTGAGTCAGGGGACCCGCCGTGAGTCAAGGTACCTTGCACAGGACAGCATGGATGGGCTAGGTTCAGCGAGAGGTTCGCTGCGGGACTCAGGCCTGCACTGCAGCCAAACGTGAAGAATTCTGTGCTGTCTGGTTTGGATACATGTTCAGAGGAGAGTATCTGCAGTTTTCTGAAAAGGCTGTTCGAATCTTCCTCCCTTAGCAACTGTGAGGCCAGTTCCTCACCCAAGCGGACAAAGCTCAGTGTTTGAAGAAAGCAGGGGAGTCGGACTGTCTCCCTGAGCTCAGGCGTCTCCCTGAGCACAGGCGTTGGGAGATCAGCATGAATGCGAAACAGCACTACCCTTCTCACTCTTTTTTTTATTTGCTTTGGGAAATACAGATTTTTTAAAATAATGTATTTCTGAATGTAGGCTTAGATGTAATGGAGGTCTTGCTATTTTGAGACAAACTAATAAGTAATTTTAAATTTCTATTGCATTTCCTAATTTGCTAACCATCAGCAGATGTAACCCACGTATCTATTGTTGAAGCCTCAGTAACTTTTCCACCTGTAAAGGTGAAGAGAGCACGCATTCTGTAAAGGGTCCCAGGGCATGGATGGGGCTATGGATCAGCCTTGGTAAAGAATTTCATTCAGAGGGTGTGTCCAAAGAAACGACTGTGTGAGGGCAGCCGAGGGAGCTTATTTCTCAGTTAGCATGCAACACCAGGAGCTCGTCCTGTTCCCACGTCTCATTTTGTGCTGTTGACTTCCCCAAGCCACCTCCGAGAGGAGGGATAAAGCCAAGCTATTACTAGGCTGCGTTATGTTGATAAGTCAGAGATGGATAGTTTATAAGCCAGCTTTTATCCTTTTGTGCTAAGACTGAAACACCGCCACTAAAAAAGAAATAGATTGGGGGGGGGGGGGCTCGAATTGCAGATGGACGGAGCTTTCAGCATGCTCTCCATCCTGATGTTCCCTGAGCTGCTGAGGGGGACTGCCAGCTGTGAGCCAGTGATTCAGGTTTTTCTTTTCACTTCGTGTTTTATGAGTGGTGTTTAACCAGGCCCCCTTAAAATGTGTTATTGTTAGAAGACAAACCAAGAAACGGAATAGTAATNTGCTGAGGAGGACTGCCAGCTGTGAGCCAGTGATTCAGGTTTTTCTTTTCACTTCGTGTTTTATGAGTGGTGTTTAACCAGGCCCCCTTAAAATGTGTTATTGTTAGAAGACAAACCAAGAAACGGAATAGTAATTTAGTTCCAGGAAGTTAATTCTGGAGACCCCCCGACCTTTGAGCAGTCACGTGGCTATTGATTTCCAATACCATGAGGTGGCGTGCCACCCTAAGCGTGGGGTCCAGCAGACCCCAAACAGTTTCTCCCTCATCAGTCGAGTCCCTGAGTACTTGAGCATTAAGACAACAAATGTCCACAGTTAACGGCGTGTCACATGGAGCGGGGTGGACGTGCCAATTTTCTAATGAAGGCGGGCTGTTGGCAAACACACCAGTCATCATATACTGGAGGAGGCCGCCTTTATGTGTATTTCCAACACTCTTGAGTGCTTCGAAAGATACCAGTTACAGCATTGTCTAAGGGCCAGGTGCCGAGGGAGAAACATCCACGCTCTGCCAAGACAGAAACAAGCGGGACCAGAGTTAAGAGCAAGATGGGGCTGGCTTTTGTAGGAGGCGTGAGAAATAGCTTTTCCAGCCATACTCAGTGGAAGGAGCATTCCGAATAAAAGCAGCGGCTCGGATGCCCTCACTTCTTCACAAAGAGGCATCTCTGGAAATCCCTCAGCCCCAGCCGAACTCGCTCCCTGTGTGGAAGGATCGGCATCATTTTTCTCCATATCTAGGGAAGGAAAGCAGGCGATGCCTTTGGGTCTGAACCCAGAGAACCTGGTCGCCCACTCAGCCGTGACGTGAGGAGCTGGCGAGTCATCCGAGGCACTCTCACACCTTGGCACCGCCTTACCAGCTGTGCCTGCCCCACCCCTGCCCGCAGTGAATTATGGCTGCCGTCTTGTATTGATTATTGAAAATGTTATATTCGTGGGAAGAAAATGCCATTGCTTTAAATATCAGCCTTACTAGGGATTTTAAAGTTATTTTTTACAGAGACATGTGGAATAAAAAAAATTTTTTAAGCAACTGCAAGGGGTGAGGGGGGAACCAAATTATTAAATCACAAAAAAATCAATTCTCAGTTCGGTCTCGCCAGATGAGCGTTTCTCGGCTCAGGTAAGTAGTTTAAAGTCAGACACGTCTCACACTGGACTTTTTACAAGAATGGAGAAATTTATAATGAAATTCAACAAGGAAACTGGAAAACCAGCCAAATTGGTGCAACAAAGTGGTTAATAGGATCATTAGCCTACGCGCTGTATTTTTTTGGACACTGTGTGCCTGTACTGTGGTGCTCGGGACCAGATTGCGGGAACAGGCTGACAGTTAGTAGCTAACTCAGCAGTGCTGGGTACAAACTGCCATCTTCCTGTGGATTTACAGCTGCCACTTCTGCTACTTCAATTAGTTCTATAGCACACAGATGTTGCTTAAATGTTGCTGCTAATGATACTGCAATAAGCGTAAGATTCATGCCATATTTTGAGGCACGTAAATTTCTCAAGTGGCACAATTAAAGTGGAAATATTAGGTGGGGAGAACTTGGCAGTCTCTCCAACTTGGAAGGCACACCCGCTATGCAATAATGGGTCAAAAATTCATTCAAGTTTTACTGCTGTTCCGAGTTTTAAAAGACTTTTCACAGTTGAATGCAAAGTAGTAAAAACCGGGGTATTAGGAAATGAGGATGCAGCTCTGTTATTCAGACATGACTTTTAATTTCAAATTGAAATCACATGCTCGCCTTTCTGGAGCCGCCCAGAGGGAGCAGGTACGGGCTGCAGGGACATCGTCTCCAAGCCTCGGAAGCCCCAGGTCGAGGTGTGTTCACTGCTGGGCCGGCAGCTAAGTCAGGCCCACCAGGACTCAGGCGGCGGGGAGTGTTGCTGTCCCCCACAGCTGGGGCTACAGAAGCAGGCGCCTGGAGCAGCCCCCACCCCGGTCCGCACGGTGTGTGCACGCACGGTGACGTGGGCGTGCACGTGTGCGTGCTGGGCCTGTGCCTCCGACTCGGGGCATGGAGGGCAAGGGGCCCCCTAGCCTCCCCCCAGCCCACAGGGCCCCTCAGAGTTCCTCTCCCACTTGTGGTCCTTTGTCTTCCCAGCACGGGCTCCTGCCAAACTGCCAAATCTCCTTTCCCAAGAAAAACCTCTCCTGTGGAGAAGAGCTCCCTGACGGGTTGTCACGTCCGCTTCTGACTCCCTCTCACCCCACTTAAGGAAGGTGGTGTTCGTGGCAGGGGAGGGCTCCCAGCCGGCCATCCACCTCCTGAGCCTCTTATGGGGCACGGTGACCCCAGTCCATCTCACTTGGTGATCTGGACCTATTAGGACTGTTAGGACTCGAGGCCATGCGCCGGGTGGCAGGGACATGGGCCCCTGTGTCTCTGCTGGGTTCCTTTCCCTGCACATCCTGTTCCGGTGGCGGGGACCATCTCCAGTGGGCCGTCCACACAACATTGTCTTGTAGACATTTGCCAAGTACCTACTACCCTCCCATTAGATGATGCAACTCATTTGGTGAAGCCTTCGCCAGGCAGGTCCAGGACTGAATGGTCTAGCCCTCAGGAGACTCCTCCACGTCTGACTGTCCATCTGTCTCTCCCTGCTCCTGGTCTCACCTCTGCTCCCCAGCCCCGCCACCACCACGGGCCCATCTCTCTGAGCCTGTGGCACCTGGATTGCATACAGCAAATCTTACAGAGGTCAGGATGGCCTTGCTGTGAAGCGAAAAGGACAGTGAGTTCCTGCTGGCCCCCGCACAGCGGCTCTTGCTGGAGCACAGCCTGTGTTTTCTCCTGGCGGTGGAGCGCCCGCAGGTAATTGACGGAGAACAGAAATGTCGTGGGAGCGCTTGTGTTGACCCTGCTCTGTGCGTGGAGGGACGCCCAGCCCGGCGGTGAGCTGAGCACGAGCCCGGGAACTTGGAATTTAGCGAGGACGAGGCGGAGAGACCAGTCTGGTCAGACTCCCCAAGTCCTGATGGGCTGCCCCGGGACCGTCGAGCCCTGTGTGCACAGACGCCCCCGGCAGCAGAGCTGGCCGCTCCCCAGTCTGCTCCCAGCCCTGTGCTGCCTCCACGACGCTTAGTGTGCTGTTTGTGTGTGTTGTCCTTGCCGTATATTTGATGTGCTCTCATATATTTTACTCATCTCTGGCCTCCACAAACGCAAGCTCCCAGCAAAACTGAGGCTCGTCTCTTGCCGCTGTCAATCAAGTGTCTGTGTGGCCGGCACCTCATGGGATGGACTTGATTTTAAGTACAAATGTAACTCCTGCTCTTCGGCGCCGTTTCATTCTCTGTCCCTGGTCTGTTGAGGGGTTGTCTGGATGCTGTGGCCTTCCTGGAGGGACAGACAGCCAGGCCAGAGCTGCCTGTGGGTCAGCACATTCTCAGGACCCCTAGAGGGGAGCCGCTGGCACTTTCAGGCTTCTTGGGATTGCAGCAGGAGAAGGGGGAGCTCTTGTGGTGTAAATCGTAGACAAGGACTAGATGAGTTTGCTAATGCACTGTGTTGCCCAAGGAGGAAGGGGGCTCGGGGGCGTGGGGCTGTCACAGTCCACGCAACCCTGGTGCCCACCTGGAAGGTGGTGCTGAGCCCTTGGGGCCTGGGCCAAAGCTCCAGCTCTTTCCTGGGCACCAAAGCCAAAGGTAGAACATTCCATCCCTGGTAGCGGGGGAGGAGGGTCTGAACTGGAAGAGATGCCGGGAGGGGTGGGGACCGCGTCCCTGCCACAGCCCTCGGGCGCCTCCCGTCTCTGGTGCACAGCCTCACCTTCAGGCTGTACCGTCTGCAGTGGCTGTTTGACAGCCACGCCTCCTCCCCAGGGCTGGCTGCATCCCAGGATGACTACGCCTGGACTCTGCCTTGCTCGAGGGTTCTGGGGCAACACATCCCTGAGTTAACCCCGTCCTCGATGACGGGCTCCTGGGCCAGTGGTGGTGCCTGCGGTCAGAGCGTGTGTCCGCGTGTCTGAGTCCATGCGTGTGAGTGTGTGTGCGCAGGCGTGCTCTGCAGAGCACGCTGTGCTGTCTCCAAGTTCAGGTGAAGGGGACATGGAGGTTAAGCAGTGAAGACAAAGGCGTCCCCTTCCCTGGCGGCAGGTCTTTAGCAGATGGGAAAATATTAGCAGATGGGAAATCAGCAGATACATTTAGATCAAGATGCAAATTTAAAAGCCGCCAACCCCTGCACTAAATATTTACACTCAACATCTCTACTCCATCAGCTCTCTTCTACTGTTGATGAGCCTGTACAACTGCTCTTATTACAAAGTCATGTAAAAATTGAAGGGAAAAAGCTCCACACTTGAAATTCATTGTGAATTAAATTTCAGCATTGAAACAGAAGAAATTTCCAAATTTTTGTCACCTTTTGGACTTGTATTCCGAAAGAATTCATATATATCCTTTCATGAGTAGGTTGTTACTATAAATTAGTTGGTACTCTGGAAGAGAAAAGTTTTTCTTTTTTCTCCAGAATAGCTTATAGTATTGAAACCTCTGTTGTGGAGCAGGTTTTTTAAATGCAACCTCAGCCCTTTTGTAATAGATTTCAATACAAAAAGAAGAAAAATCCCCAAATAACAACATCACGCCTGAGCCCCAGTGAGCAGTTCCCTCCATTGACTGTGAGGTCCTGGGCCAGCACGTCGACCTTGCGGACGGCCCTTCCCTCCGCATTAAGACTGAAACCATGCCTCACGTCTGCAGAGACCCTCAGCAGCACTTTTGACTTCATGTTTTCTCACCCTATTCTCCAGGGCTGTGAGGCAAGGACTATTCTATCCAACTTACAGCAGGGAAACAGGCTCGGGTGTAAAAACATGCTGGGACCTATAGGTTCTAGCAATGGGGGAGCTCAAGTCAGGCCTTTGGACCAAAGTCTCAAGGTTTCCCCCAAGGCAGTTGCACTGGGTACCTCTAAAGGAACCCGCAGGGTACAGATCTCAATAACTGCTGTCTTTTCCAGGAATGAATGAATTTACTCCTTCAATAAGGGGTTGAGTGTGTGCCATGGGCCAGGCCGTCTGGGCGCTCAGGATATAACATGAACAGGAGAGGTGGAGTCCTTGCCCCATGGTGTTTATATTCTGGAGAAGACAGTTATGAGGAAGTGGAAAGCAGAACCATTCAGATCATATGGCACCATGGAAACGGAGTACAGCAGGTGGGGCTGAGGCCTGATTGGAAGTTGATTGTGATCTAACATCTCCCAGTTTACAAATAGGGCTCAGATTCTGGAGACGAGAGTGTGTGGGGTCTCCATAGACTCCCTTGACCTCCAGAGTGAGCGAGCCTGGCTGTGCATCCAAGGGCCAGATCTGCTTGTGTTTACCTGGTCACTGATTCAACTAGGAGAACCAGAGTGCATGATAAGATTGCCCTTATGTCTTTCACACTGAAAATTAGAAGTGTGGGACCCACCTAGCTGGCCAGCACAGAGAGTCAAGAAGCTGGTAGTCTGAGGAAGTTACCCAAATCTCGGGCCCTAATTAGTTTTACTGCTGTAGAGTGTTGTTACCCTGGCAACTGCTAGTGGGTGACTGCGGTGCCAGCTTCTGCAGCCTCAGCTCCAAGAGCCGCACAGCAGGTGTCAGAAGGGCAGGCAGGATGCAACCCCCCCCCCCCCCCCCCCCCCCCCCCCCCCCCCCCCCCCCCCCCCCCCCCCCCCCCCCCCCCCCCCCCCCCCCCCCCCCCCCCCCCCCCCCCCCCCCCCCCCCCCCCCCCCCCCTCCCCCCACCCCCCGCCCCC
>SJYW01044528.1:391906-416382 GCA_006410735.1 Raphicerus campestris | reverse complement strand
CCCCCCTCCCCCCCGCCCCAGGAGCTCAGAGCAGAAGAGCACAGGGCTCCCTGCAGACCCGTGGTCCAGACTGCAGGCCCTGCCCCACCACCCCTCTCCAGCCGCCAGTTTCCTTGGTGGTCAGCTGTCCGGCACTGTCTCGCCTGACTCCTCTCCCCTGCACCCGGCCTCCCGCGCCCCTCACCCTCTGATGCTGCTGGTCCCGCTTCCCGCCCCCTCCTCCTGCCTGTCCCCACAGGCTGGGCTCCCGGTCCTGTGCCAGGTCAGGGCCCCTCTGTGCTCACTGTCAGCCACCAGCCCCATCACCACCCCCACTGGGCCCTAGGCTGCTGAGGAGCAGGGCTGGGCATCCAGGTCTCTGCCTGCTGATGCCCAGCCCTTTCATGCATACAGTAGGCCCTCAGCATGTTATCTTCTGTGAAGACCGATAATGCTCAATATGGAAATTTTAGTCGCCTTTAAAGTGCCATTATTACATAAGGTATTTATTTGATATGACTTAGTTTCAACATTTCCCAGATTTAATTAGTTTTAACTCGAGAAAATGTAACTGTTTTTCCAGTGGCTTCCATTGTAACTGGAAAAGTGATTCCACCTAAAAATCTGACAAGAGGAAAGCTTTGCGGAGACGAGTAAGAAGTCAGGCTTCACAGACGGGGGAGTGAGGAACCCCAGCACTGTCTGACCACAGTGCACATCTCTCCCACGACCCTTCTCATTCGGCTTTATCCTCTCTTCCCCCCCTTTTTAGCTTTAGGATGTGGCAGTGTTCCCAGTGCAAAAAACACACACACTGCCATTGTAATAACAAACATTTTCTCTTTTCTGCCTATATTTACATCTAACTCAACATAAGTGAAAACTTGAACGATGTATATTTGAAATATTAATAACTAATATCAGCCAAAACCTGACAAAGACATTATAAGAAATATGAACTCTCTTTCACAAACATAGACACAAAAAAAAACTTTAACAAATGTTAGCAAAGAAAAGCAATGATCGAGTGGCTTTATCCAAGAAAGCGAGGTTGGTTAAGTGTTCAAAAATCAGTCAGTATAACTTACCATATTAACAGAATGAAGGAGAAAGAAGGGGTTATTTCAAGGGATGCAGAAAAAGCATTTGGAAAAATTGAACACTTAACTCTCAGCAAAGCAGGAATAAAGAGGGGTTCTCAACCTGATGAAAGTCATCTGTGAAAAACCCACAGCTGATAGAATGCTTGAAAGTAACATGGTGCCAAGGTTTGCTCCTAAGATAAGGATGGGCAGTGTCTGCTCTCAGCACTTCTGGCCAAGACTCACCTGACGTGCCAACCTGTGCTGTGAGACAAGTGCAGCTCACGACAGCAGGAAAGAAGTGAGCCCATTCTTCTCTGCAGACGGCTTGACTCTGTACCTAGGAAGTACTGATGAACGAAAAAACGACAGAATTCAGTCATAATGGACATAGCACAGAAGTGTAAAAACCAGTGGTGTTTATAGACCATCAGGGAACAAATGGAAACAAGTGAAAAATTTTACAGCCATACTATTTATCAAAACCCAAAATACTTAGAAACAGGCTTACTGAATGATGTTGAAGATCTCTCTATTAAAATATTCCTTAGAGAAATAGAAATAACCTAAATGAATAGAGGGGTATACTATATTCATGGATTGGAAAATGCATGTTGTTACATTGTCAGTTCTCTGAAAATTGGAAGGAAATGCCAGAGTAATTCCAATCATAATCCCAACAGGCTTTTATAGAAATTGACAAGATTTTTTTAAAAATTCTGAGTAGAGAGGCAAAGAGCCCAGAGGAGTTCAAACAGCCTTGAGCGAAGTTGGAAGACGTGAGCCTTTGTAATCATGATGCTAAAACGTTGGAAGCACCCTGAATGATACCTATGAGAAAGGATGAACAATGATGTGTTATATGTTCATACAGTAGAATACTGTGGAGCAACAAAAAGAAAAATGTCTGGGTGCATAACGCAGGCGAGTCTCATAGATGTTATGCTGAGTGAAAGAAGCTGAACACGGGAGTGTTCTCATTGTTATAATCTGAAAGATGCAGAGCTAATCCATAGGAAATAATTTGGAAGGCTCGTGCCTGGAGAGAAGTGACTAGGTTAACTAGGGAAAAACAGAACTTTCCGGGATGACAATGAAAAACTATCCTGATAGGGGTGTAGTTTAATGAATGCACCTATTATATGTTACATATGTTGAGATTTGTGTGATTCAGTATATATAAACTTCATCTCCAAAAGGGGTAGCAGTTGGAGGGTGGGCAGAACAGAGAAACCAAGACAAGCAGAATGTTGATGGGTGTGGAAGCTGGCTTGTAGGTATATGGGACTTACTGTGCTAACTCTGTTTTACTTCATATATGTTTGAGATTCTCCATAATAAAACACTAGTTTTTAAATTAGCACATTATGTAAGAAATAATGCAAGATAAACATTTTAGCAAGGCTTCACTTTATGTACAAAACTTAAAAATAATGTGTCTCCTCCCAAATATTTTTGTTTCCAAAGTCGCTGGTTTGTATCTGGTGGGCTGATCTGTGTCCCTGTCTTTGAGCCTTTGTCCCTTACGGTGCCCCTTGATAGGTGAATAAATACACCATGCCCGTCTCCTTCGCCAGGTGCCTCTGAACAGAGGTGGTGTCTGGGAATGACTGGGGAGATGGCTGTGCTGCTTTCCTAACATCCGCTGTTACTTGGCGTCTTTCCCAGAGGCAAGAGCACCTTCTCCCTGCACGCTCACTGCCGAGGGGGGTGCACCTGCCTTCCAGAGGGCAGCTACGCAGCATCCAAGCAGCTGCTAGGCTCTTCCCAATTAACGTAACATCCAAACAGCTGCTAGGCTCTTCCAGGAAGTTCTCAGGGAAGAATATAAACTTCTCAACGCTATGCTGAAAAAATAAAGTCAGTGTAAAAAGTAGGTACATCTTTCATTTCCCAACACCCCAAAATAATAACATGCAAGCAAGAAAATTAGGGGAAAGTGGGCTGAGTGGAACACCCCCAGTGTGGCTGTAAACCACAGAGGGCGCGGGTTTATGGAGCCGAGACCGCTCTGTCCCTGTCTGCGGTGCCGCGCATCTCCCGGCAGGCAGCCTCGGTCACTCGCTGCGAGTGCTGTCTGAACTTGACCTGTGCAGCTTGGCTGCCATGGTGCGGAATGCCCGTGGGAGCCAACCCAAAGCACCACTCCCGACATGCCCAGCCTCTCCTCCTCAGGTTTCTGACTTCGGTAAACGGTTTCATCCATGATCTCTTTTATGTAATTGGTGAATTTTAAATGGGCACCCTATGTTCTTTTATTTTTTTTTTCTTTACAACATCAAGAAAAGTTCTGTGGGCTTACAGTATTAATACAACCTACCGTCATATTGAATCATTTTATTTTTAAAAGGCCTTCCTTTGAAATTTTTTACACTTACGGTACTATTTCCAAATTGAACCCTAATATTGATACAGTTTATTAAGTCAGGAATCAAATTGCCAACATTTGTTGGATCATAGAGAAAGCAAGGGAATTTCACAAAAATATTTGCTGCTTCAGTGACTGCACTAAAGTGACTGTGTAGATTTGACTTTGTGGATCACAACAAACTGGAAAATTCTGAAAGAGACGGGAATACGAGACCACCTCACCTGCCTCCTGAGAAGCCTGTATGCAGGTCAAGAAGTGACAGTTAGAACCAGACATGGAACAACTGACTGGTTCAGAACTGGGAAAAGAGCACAGCAGGGCTGTTCATGTCACCCTGCTTGGTTAACTTCTGTGCAGAGCACATCATGCGAAACGCTAGGCAGGATGAATCCCAAGCTGGAATCAAGCTGGGATTGGTTCAGCCCCAACCTCAGATATGCAGATGATACCATTCTAATGACAGTGAAGAGGAACTAAAGAGCCCCTTGATGATGGTGAAAGAGGAGAGTGAAAAAGCTGGCTTGAAACATTCAAAAATCTAAAATCATGGCACCCGGTCCCATCATTTCATGGCAACTAGATGAGGAAAAAGTGGAAGCAGTGACAGATTTTATTTTCTTGAGCTCTAAAATCACTGAAGACAGTGATCACAGCCATAAAATTAAAAGATGCTTGCTTCTTGGAAGAAAAGTTATGACAAACCTAGACAGCATATTAAAAAACAGATTACTTTGCCAACAAAAGTTCATATAGTCAAAGCTATGGTTTTTCCAGTAATCATGTACAGATGTGAGAGTTGGACCATAAAGAAAGCTGAGCACTAAAAAATTGATGCTTTCAAATTGTGATGCTGGAGGAGACTCTTGAGGGTCCCTTGGACTGCAAGGAGATCAAACCAGTCCATCCTAAAGGAAATCAGTCCTGAATATCCATTGGAAGGACTGATGCTGAAGCTTGAATAATCTGACCACCTGATGTAAAGAGCCAACTCATTGGAAAAGACCCAGATGCTGGAAAAGATTGAGGGCAGGAGAAGAAAGGAGTGATAGAGGATGAGATGGTTGGATGGCATCACCAACTCAATGGAAATAGTTTGAGCAAACTCCAGGAAATAGTGAAGAACAGTTAAGCCTTGTGTGCTGCAGTCCATGGGGTCAGAGTCAGATATAACTTTGTAACTGAACAGTAATGTGTGTGTGTATACATACACACACACACACACACATATACACACACACATATGGACTCCCTGATGGCTCAGATGGTAAAGAATTCACCTGCAATGCCAGAGACTCAGGTTCGACCCTGGGTTGGAAAGATCCCCTATAGGAAGGTATGGCAACCCACTCTAGTGTTCTTGCCTGGAGAGTCGCCATGGACAGAGGAGCCAGGCAGGCTACAGTCCACGGAGTTGGAAAAAGTTGGACACGACTGAGCAACTAAGCACAACATGTATACACACAAGCACACACACGCGCATACATAATATACATAATGCAGTCCTCCCAGGTATATGTACAAGAATGTAACTTTGTAGACACTTCTAGTTTTCCAAAGTGGTTGTACCATATTAGACAAATAGATTCAAGGGATTAGATCTGATAGAGTGCCTGAAGAACTATGGATGGAGGTTCATGACATTGTACAGGAGGCAGTGATCAAGAACATTCCCAAGAAAAAGAAATGCAAAGAGGCAAAATGATTGTCTGGCAAGGCCTTACAAATAGCTGAGAAAAGGAGAATAGCTAACGGCAAAAGAGAAAAAGATGCACACATCTGAATGCAGAGTTCCAACGAATATCAAGAAGGGATAAGAAAGCCTTCCTCAGCGATCAGTGCAAAGAAAGAGGAAAACAATAGAATGGGAAAGAATGGAGATCTCATCAAGAAAACTAGAAGTGCCAACGGGAACATTCCATACAAAGATGGGCACAATAAAGGACAGAAATGGCAGGGACCTAACAGAAGCAGAAGAGATTAAGAAGAGGTGGCAAGAACACACGGAAGAACTCTACAAAAAAATATCTTCATGACCCAGATAATCACGATGGTGTGATCACTCACCTAGAGCCAGACATCCTGGAATGTGAAGTCAAGTGGGCCTTAGGAAGCATCACTACAAAGAAAGCTAGTGGAGGTGATGGATTTCCAGTTGAGCTATTTCAGATCCTAAAAGATGATGCTGTGAAAGTGCTGCACTCAGTATGTCAGCAAATTTGGAAAACTCAGCAGTAGCCACAGGACTGGAAAAGGTCAGTTTTCATTCCAATCCCAAAGAAAGGCAATGCCAAAGAATGCTCAAAGTGAAGTGAAGTGAAGTCACTCAGTCGTGTCCGACTCTGCGACCCCACACACTGTAGCCTACGAGGCTTCTCAGTCCATGGGGTTTTCCAGGCAAGAGTACTGGAGTGGGTTGCCATTTCTTTCTTCAGGGGATCTTCCCAAGCCAGAAATTGAACCTGGGTCTCCCGCATTGGAGGCAGACGCTTTACCCACTGAGCCACCAGGGAAGCCCCAAGAATGCTCAAACTACCACACAATTGCACTCAAGCCAGCCTTCAATAATACGTGAACCATGAACTTCCAGATGTTCAGGCTGGAATGAGAAACCAGAGATCAAATTACCAACATCTATTGGATCATCAAGAAAGCAAGAGAGTTCCAGAAAAACATCTGCTTCATTGACTATGCCAAAGCCTTTGACTGGGTGGACCACAACAAACTGGAAAATTCTGGAAGAGATGGGAATACCAGGCCACCTGACCTGCCTCCTGAGAAATCTGTATGCAGGTAGAGAAGCAACAGTTAGAACTGGACATGGAACAACAGACTGGTTCCAAATAGGAAAAGGAGTACTTCAAGGCTGTATATTGTCACCCTGCTTATTTAACTTATATACAGAGTACACCATGCGAAATGCCAGGCTGGATGAAGCACAAGCTGGAATCAAAATTGCCAGGAGAAATATCAGTAACCTCAGATCTGCAGATGACCCCACCCTTATGGCAGAAAGTGAAGAGGAGCTAAAAAGCCTCAATGAAAGTGAAAGAGGAGAGCGAAAAAGTTGGCTTAAAGCTCAACATTCAGAAAGCGAAGATCACAGCATCCGGTCCCATCACTTCATGGCAACTAGATGGGGAAACAATTGAAACAATGACAGGCTTTATTTGGGGGGCTCCAAAATCACTGTAGATGGGGACTGCAGTCATGAAATTAAAAGACGCTTGCTCCTTAGAAGAAAAGCTATGACCAACCTAGACAGCATATTAAAAAGCAGAGACATTACTTTGCCACCAAAATTCCATATAGTCAAAGCTATGGTTTTTCCAGTAGTCATGTATGGATGTGAGAGCTGGACTATAAAGAAAGCTGAGCATCAAAGAATTGATGCTTTTGATCTGTGGTGTTGNCTGAAGCTTGAATAATCTGACCACCTGATGTAAAGAGCCAACTCATTGGAAAAGACCCAGATGCTGGAAAAGATTGAGGGCAGGAGAAGAAAGGAGTGATAGAGGATGAGATGGTTGGATGGCATCACCAACTCAATGGAAATAGTTTGAGCAAACTCCAGGAAATAGTGAAGAACAGTTAAGCCTTGTGTGCTGCAGTCCATGGGGTCAGAGTCAGATATAACTTTGTAACTGAACAGTAATGTGTGTGTGTATACATACACACACACACACACACATATACACACACACATATGGACTCCCTGATGGCTCAGATGGTAAAGAATTCACCTGCAATGCCAGAGACTCAGGTTCGACCCTGGGTTGGAAAGATCCCCTATAGGAAGGTATGGCAACCCACTCTAGTGTTCTTGCCTGGAGAGTCGCCATGGACAGAGGAGCCAGGCAGGCTACAGTCCACGGAGTTGGAAAAAGTTGGACACGACTGAGCAACTAAGCACAACATGTATACACACAAGCACACACACGCGCATACATAATATACATAATGCAGTCCTCCCAGGTATATGTACAAGAATGTAACTTTGTAGACACTTCTAGTTTTCCAAAGTGGTTGTACCATATTAGACAAATAGATTCAAGGGATTAGATCTGATAGAGTGCCTGAAGAACTATGGATGGAGGTTCATGACATTGTACAGGAGGCAGTGATCAAGAACATTCCCAAGAAAAAGAAATGCAAAGAGGCAAAATGATTGTCTGGCAAGGCCTTACAAATAGCTGAGAAAAGGAGAATAGCTAACGGCAAAAGAGAAAAAGATGCACACATCTGAATGCAGAGTTCCAACGAATATCAAGNAACATTCCCAAGAAAAAGAAATGCAAAGAGGCAAAATGATTGTCTGGCAAGGCCTTACAAATAGCTGAGAAAAGGAGAATAGCTAACGGCAAAAGAGAAAAAGATGCACACATCTGAATGCAGAGTTCCAACGAATATCAAGAAGGGATAAGAAAGCCTTCCTCAGCGATCAGTGCAAAGAAAGAGGAAAACAATAGAATGGGAAAGAATGGAGATCTCATCAAGAAAACTAGAAGTGCCAACGGGAACATTCCATACAAAGATGGGCACAATAAAGGACAGAAATGGCAGGGACCTAACAGAAGCAGAAGAGATTAAGAAGAGGTGGCAAGAACACACGGAAGAACTCTACAAAAAAATATCTTCATGACCCAGATAATCACGATGGTGTGATCACTCACCTAGAGCCAGACATCCTGGAATGTGAAGTCAAGTGGGCCTTAGGAAGCATCACTACAAAGAAAGCTAGTGGAGGTGATGGATTTCCAGTTGAGCTATTTCAGATCCTAAAAGATGATGCTGTGAAAGTGCTGCACTCAGTATGTCAGCAAATTTGGAAAACTCAGCAGTAGCCACAGGACTGGAAAAGGTCAGTTTTCATTCCAATCCCAAAGAAAGGCAATGCCAAAGAATGCTCAAAGTGAAGTGAAGTGAAGTCACTCAGTCGTGTCCGACTCTGCGACCCCACACACTGTAGCCTACGAGGCTTCTCAGTCCATGGGGTTTTCCAGGCAAGAGTACTGGAGTGGGTTGCCATTTCTTTCTTCAGGGGATCTTCCCAAGCCAGAAATTGAACCTGGGTCTCCCGCATTGGAGGCAGACGCTTTACCCACTGAGCCACCAGGGAAGCCCCAAGAATGCTCAAACTACCACACAATTGCACTCAAGCCAGCCTTCAATAATACGTGAACCATGAACTTCCAGATGTTCAGGCTGGAATGAGAAACCAGAGATCAAATTACCAACATCTATTGGATCATCAAGAAAGCAAGAGAGTTCCAGAAAAACATCTGCTTCATTGACTATGCCAAAGCCTTTGACTGGGTGGACCACAACAAACTGGAAAATTCTGGAAGAGATGGGAATACCAGGCCACCTGACCTGCCTCCTGAGAAATCTGTATGCAGGTAGAGAAGCAACAGTTAGAACTGGACATGGAACAACAGACTGGTTCCAAATAGGAAAAGGAGTACTTCAAGGCTGTATATTGTCACCCTGCTTATTTAACTTATATACAGAGTACACCATGCGAAATGCCAGGCTGGATGAAGCACAAGCTGGAATCAAAATTGCCAGGAGAAATATCAGTAACCTCAGATCTGCAGATGACCCCACCCTTATGGCAGAAAGTGAAGAGGAGCTAAAAAGCCTCAATGAAAGTGAAAGAGGAGAGCGAAAAAGTTGGCTTAAAGCTCAACATTCAGAAAGCGAAGATCACAGCATCCGGTCCCATCACTTCATGGCAACTAGATGGGGAAACAATTGAAACAATGACAGGCTTTATTTGGGGGGCTCCAAAATCACTGTAGATGGGGACTGCAGTCATGAAATTAAAAGACGCTTGCTCCTTAGAAGAAAAGCTATGAACAACCTAGACAGCATATTAAAAAGCAGAGACATTACTTTGCCACCAAAATTCCATATAGTCAAAGCTATGGTTTTTCCAGTAGTCATGTATGGATGTGAGAGCTGGACTATAAAGAAAGCTGAGCATCAAAGAATTGATGCTTTTGATCTGTGGTGTTGGAGAAGACTCTTGAGAGTCCCTTGGACTGCAAGGAGATCAAACCAGTTTATTTTCTAAAGGAAATCAGTCCTGAATATTCATTGGAAGGACTGATGCTGAAGCTGAAACTCCAATACTTTGGCCACCTGATGTGAAGAACCGACTCATTGGAAAAGACTCTGATGCTGGGAAAGGTTGAAGGTGGGAGGAGAAGGGATCAACATAGGAAGAGATGGTTGGATGACATCACCAACGCGATGGACGTAAGTTTGAGCAAGCTCCAGGAGTTGGTGATGGACAGGGAGGCCTGGCGCTCTGTAGTCCATGGGGTTGCGAAGTCGGACACGACTGAGCAAACTGAACTGAACTAGGGTTGTCATTCTTTATAATCCTGCTGGTATATATACATGTGGAGTGAAATCTCATGGTGGTTTTACTTTGACTTCCTGGTCTGCATCTTGCCTTTTCATTTTCTTAGCCATGCCTTTTGCTGTTTAAGCAAGAGATTTGTTACAGATTATTAGGTAGCTGCAGAGCCGTTGGAGGGAAGTTTGAGGACGGAGCTCCCAGTAACAGCTTCCGGGCCCGCGGGAGCCTGGCCTGGTAGAGTAGCTGCAGCCCGAGCTGTGTTGCTTCTGACTCTTCCAGGAAGCCTCCAGTGATGTTTCCAATGATGCTATTTTGGCATAACTTTAGCCTTAAAAAACAGTTGCATAGACAGTACAGAGTCTCCATATGCCCTTGACCCAGCATCCAGTTTGCTATTACTGCATAATATTAATAGTGGCACAGAGGTCAAAACTAACATTGGTAAATACTATTAACTGGATTACAGACTTGATTCGGCTCTGTCCAGTTCTCCCACGGGTGTTCTTTTTCTGATCAAGAATCCATCCCGAGGCCACGCTTTCATGCACTCACTGCTCCTCCTCCGCCGCCTCCGGGTTTTGACAGTCTCTCACACTTTGCTTTTCCTTCATGACCTTGACTCAGTTACCACTTTAGTTTGTCCTTGAATTTCACACAGTTGAGAATTTTGCTCATTTATCCTGGTTGTTGTCTTTGAGGTTATTTAGGATTTTTCCCATATATAATCATGTCGTCTGTGGAGAAGGAAAGAGCTTTGCTTCTCCTTTTTATGCCTTTCGTTTCTTTTGCTTATCTTATCCCACTGGTTATGACTTCCAGTCAGCTGAATAAGCCTTCTTGTCCCGGTCCCCATCGTGGCGAGAAGTCACTCAGGTCATTGCCACTGAGCATGATGTTAGCTGTAGGTTTCTCATAGGTGCCTCTTATCTCATTGAGGAATTTCCTTCCATTCCTTGTTTGTTGAGAGTTTTCGTAATGAATGATTTGAATTTATCAAATGCTTTTCCTGTACTTACTGAGCTTTATTTGATGGTGGTTCTCCTTACTCTGCTAAAGTGGTGAATTACACTTGATCTTCAAATGTTGAAATTGCCTTGCATCCCTAGAATAAACTCACTCAGTCATGACGTATTCTCTTATGTTATTAATTTAATTTGCTAATATTTTCTGATTGATTTTTGTGTCTCTGGCTTTCAATTTTCTTTCCTCTTTCGTCTTTCTGCAGTTTTGGTGTCAGATTTAGGCTGCACTTATAACATGTGTCGGAAAATGCTGCCACTTTCTTCTCTGAAAGAATTGATATGAAATTTGTCTTCTTTCTCCTTCAAGTATTTTGTAGAGTTTACCAGTGAANCTCTGATGCTGGGAAAGGTTGAAGGTGGGAGGAGAAGGGATCAACATAGGAAGAGATGGTTGGATGACATCACCAACGCGATGGACGTAAGTTTGAGCAAGCTCCAGGAGTTGGTGATGGACAGGGAGGCCTGGCGCTCTGTAGTCCATGGGGTTGCGAAGTCGGACACGACTGAGCAAACTGAACTGAACTAGGGTTGTCATTCTTTATAATCCTGCTGGTATATATACATGTGGAGTGAAATCTCATGGTGGTTTTACTTTGACTTCCTGGTCTGCATCTTGCCTTTTCATTTTCTTAGCCATGCCTTTTGCTGTTTAAGCAAGAGATTTGTTACAGATTATTAGGTAGCTGCAGAGCCGTTGGAGGGAAGTTTGAGGACGGAGCTCCCAGTAACAGCTTCCGGGCCCGCGGGAGCCTGGCCTGGTAGAGTAGCTGCAGCCCGAGCTGTGTTGCTTCTGACTCTTCCAGGAAGCCTCCAGTGATGTTTCCAATGATGCTATTTTGGCATAACTTTAGCCTTAAAAAACAGTTGCATAGACAGTACAGAGTCTCCATATGCCCTTGACCCAGCATCCAGTTTGCTATTACTGCATAATATTAATAGTGGCACAGAGGTCAAAACTAACATTGGTAAATACTATTAACTGGATTACAGACTTGATTCGGCTCTGTCCAGTTCTCCCACGGGTGTTCTTTTTCTGATCAAGAATCCATCCCGAGGCCACGCTTTCATGCACTCACTGCTCCTCCTCCGCCGCCTCCGGGTTTTGACAGTCTCTCACACTTTGCTTTTCCTTCATGACCTTGACTCAGTTACCACTTTAGTTTGTCCTTGAATTTCACACAGTTGAGAATTTTGCTCATTTATCCTGGTTGTTGTCTTTGAGGTTATTTAGGATTTTTCCCATATATAATCATGTCGTCTGTGGAGAAGGAAAGAGCTTTGCTTCTCCTTTTTATGCCTTTCGTTTCTTTTGCTTATCTTATCCCACTGGTTATGACTTCCAGTCAACTGAATAAGCCTTCTTGTCCCGGTCCCCATCGTGGCGAGAAGTCACTCAGGTCATTGCCACTGAGCATGATGTTAGCTGTAGGTTTCTCATAGGTGCCTCTTATCTCATTGAGGAATTTCCTTCCATTCCTTGTTTGTTGAGAGTTTTCGTAATGAATGATTTGAATTTATCAAATGCTTTTCCTGTACTTACTGAGCTTTATTTGATGGTGGTTCTCCTTACTCTGCTAAAGTGGTGAATTACACTTGATCTTCAAATGTTGAAATTGCCTTGCATCCCTAGAATAAACTCACTCAGTCATGAGGTATTCTCTTATGTTATTAATTTAATTTGCTAATATTTTCTGATTGATTTTTGTGTCTCTGGCTTTCAATTTTCTTTCCTCTTTCGTCTTTCTGCAGTTTTGGTGTCAGATTTAGGCTGCACTTATAACATGTGTCGGAAAATGCTGCCACTTTCTTCTCTGAAAGAATTGATATGAAATTTGTCTTCTTTCTCCTTCAAGTATTTTGTAGAGTTTACCAGTGAAGGCCTCTTACGCCTGGAGTTTTCTTTGTGAGAGATCTCTAATTACAGATGCAACTTTTAAAACTACTGTGAGGCTATTCACACTTTCTATTTGTTTTGTGTCCGTTTTATATTTCAAGGACGTTTTCCCTTTTCTCTAAGTCATTAAATTCTGGGCGTAATGGAGCTCACGGCAGCCCTTCAGCAGCCCCTTCGTGTACGGCGTCTTTCTTCACTCCGGCATTACTGTTTCATGTTCCTTTTTGGTGGTTTCTTCATCAGTCATGTTAGATAGTGGGCTTCCCGCGAAGCTCAGATGGTAAAGAATCTGCCTGTGATGCAGGAGACACTGGTTTGATTCCTGGGTTGGGAAGTTCCCCTGGAAAAGAAAATGGCAGCCCTCTCTAGTATTCTTGCCATGGACAGAGGAGCCTGGCCCGTCCAGTTCATGGGGTCGTAAAGAGTTGGACACGACTGAGTGACTAAGCACATGTGCTAGATATGACTGTTTTCTATCGCTGCGTAATAAGTTGTCTGGAAATTTAGTGCCTTAAAACAATAATGTGTGTTAAGTCACTTCAGCCATGTCTGACTCTTTGTGACCCTGTGGACTGTAGACCTCCAGGCTCCTCTGTCCATGGGATTCTCTGGACAAGAATACTAGAGTGGGTTGCCATGCCCTCCTCCAAGGGATCTTCCCAAGCCAGGGATCAAACCTGCGTCTCCTGCCTCTCCTGCATTGCAGGCAGTTTCCTTACCACTGAGCCCCCAGGGAAGCCCAGACAAGAGGAGTTTACTCTTTCTCATTTTCCCGCAGGCTGGCTGGTGAGTTCCTCCACTGTTCCCCCTGGGCCCACCCCGTGGCTGCAGTTAGCTGGCAGGAGGTCAGGTTGGAACGTGAGTTAGCCTTGTTCGCGTGCTTCATGCTGGACCCTGGCCATTGACTGGAGCGCCTCAGTCCTTAGTCGCGTGGCTTCTCATCCTCCCGTAGGTCAGACGAGCTTCCTGGTCTCAGGTAGGATGCGGAGAGGGCAGAGCAGGAGTCCTCAGGCCACCTGAAGCCTAAGCTCAGAGTGCCCTCAGTCTCACTTCTGCCATGTTCTGCTGACCACGGCAAGACCCCCGAGCAGCACTGGTGAACACAGTTGAGAAGTGTACGGCACCTTGGCAGAGTTCCATTTGCACAGCGGCTTGTCTTCCGTGAAGGAAGAGTTTGTGTCCATGTAACAGTCTGTCATAAATTATTTTCTTCCCACCTGTACTGTATTATCGCTCCCATCCCAGAATACTGGAAAGGCATATTCCAAGCTGGGCAACAGACTCATAGTCTGGCCCTCACCGCCTGCATCAGACCCAGCTAGACAGAAGTGCAGGGCTTCTCTGGTGTGGCCCCTCCCGATCCACAGATCTGCAAGCTGACAGAGCAAGTTACCCCACAGAGCCAGGATGCCCGCGACAGTCACTCCCGTAAAAAAAGAGGAGGAGCATGAGACGCATGGAGATGCCCAGCCCTCCCAGTGCTGAGACCAGGTGGGCCAGGTTGTCAGAGCCCCGACTCTGAGCGTAGGAGCTGCTCCTGAACTGAGGCCACTCTCTGCCCCCAGGGGGGCTTCTCCTCTCCAGTGTCCTCTTGCTTTGCTCTCTCCTGCTTCTTTCCATCAGAAATGACCTGCATTTGCAGATCAGCCCCTTCCTCTGTCTTCTTGCTGCTCATAGAAATAGAGAGGCCCAGAATCATGTTTTCATTTTGAGTGGGGTCAGCACCCCCTCCCTTAGTCCAGCTGACAGTGCTCTTGTTAATATAATTCTCTTAAAAATTTTGTAGGTCTCTTATGAATCTTACAGGAGCTTTCTCTATGCGCCCCCCCTCCACCACCAAAGTCACAACTATAATTCTTTTCAAGGCACACCTCTCTGCTTTGGCTGTCAGGATTCTGTGAGACAGCGCCCCTCAGTCTTCAGGAGCCCTCTTTCCTTGCTGAGAGGGTCTGTAAGGCGCTTCTTTGAATCTGTCTCATGCCCTCGAGCCAGTATTTGCTGTGAAGCCTCTGTTGATCTGGAGGTGGCCTGCTGACGCTGGCTGGCGGCGCTTTTGCTCTCTGCGTGCCGCCCTCTGGCTGTGCCGGCCTCCACTGCTGTGCGGGCCTTCTCCAGGTGAGGCAAGGGAGCCCTTTCTGGTGCTGCCTGGGCTGCTTGAGGCGGCTTCTCCTATCGCGGAGTGCGGGCTCCCGGCACGCGTCTTCAGCGGCTGTGGCATGTGGGCTTAGTTGCCCTGCAGGATGTGGGATCTTCCTGGAGCAGGGATCAGACCTGCGTCCCCTGCAGTGGCAGGCAGATTCTGAACCACCAGACCACCGTGGAAGTCCTGTTTGGGGATTTAAACTCATCCCTACATTCTCTGTCTTATGCTAGTCCGCTATAGGAAGCTAATTAACCCTTTAAACAGTCTACCTAGAAATACTTTAACGTGTACTTGTATATAGTATAGTGAAGTTGCTCAGTCGTGTCCGACTCTTTGTGACCACACAGACTGTAGCCCACCAGGCTCCTCCGTCCATGGGATTCTCCAGGCAAGAATACTGGAGTGGGTTACCTTTTCCTTTTCCAGGGGATCTTCCCGACCCAGGCATCGAACCCGGGTCTCCTGCATTGAAGGCAGACACTTTAACCCCTGAGCCACCAGGGAAGCCCCAAGTGCTTTAAATGTGTTTCTGTTCTCCATGTCAACTTCTCCTGATGGTGCTACCCCTTCTGACACCACCTGATACAAATCACTCTTTCTCCAGCTCTGAGAGTCATCCCTCACAGCTCAGCCAACTCTCCTAAAAGTCCTCTGAATACCTTTCCAGCCTCCACCTGCTGCCTAAAATCAGTGCTTCCTGTTCCAGGCTTTTGTTAGATCAGCTCCCTCCCAATTCCAGAGGTTAATTTCCATTTTAGGCTTCACCGTGTAACAAGCCACCCAAACACTTACAGCAGCTGTGGTCTGCTATTTCGCGTGTCTCTATGGGTTGACTGGGCTCTTCTTACTCACGTGGTACATTCAGCTCAAGGGTCCTTAGGGTAGGGGGCCCAGTGGACACGTGGCCCGACTCACGTGTCCAGCCATCGCTGCTCCTGTGGATAGGGTGCCTCCATTCTCCCCTGTGCCCCCGGGTGCCTNTGGTTCTCCTTACTCTGCTAAAGTGGTGAATTACACTTGATCTTCAAATGTTGAAATTGCCTTGCATCCCTAGAATAAACTCACTCAGTCATGACGTATTCTCTTATGTTATTAATTTAATTTGCTAATATTTTCTGATTGATTTTTGTGTCTCTGGCTTTCAATTTTCTTTCCTCTTTCGTCTTTCTGCAGTTTTGGTGTCAGATTTAGGCTGCACTTATAACGTGTTGGAAAATGCTGCCGCTTTCTTCTCTGAAAGAATTTATGTGAAATTTGTCTTCTTTCTCCTTCAAGTATTTTGTAGAGTTTACCAGTGAAGGCCTCTTACGCCTGGAGTTTTCTTTGTGAGAGATCTCTAATTACAGATGCAACTTTTAAAACTACTGTGAGGCTATTCACACTTTCTATTTGTTTTGTGTCCGTTTTATATTTCAAGGACGTTTTCCCTTTTCTCTAAGTCATTAAATTCTGGGCGTAATGGAGCTCACGGCAGCCCTTCAGCAGCCCCTTCGTGTACGGCGTCTTTCTTCACTCCGGCATTACTGTTTCATGTTCCTTTTTGGTGGTTTCTTCATCAGTCATGTTAGATAGTGGGCTTCCCGCGAAGCTCAGATGGTAAAGAATCTGCCTGTGATGCAGGAGACACTGGTTTGATTCCTGGGTTGGGAAGTTCCCCTGGAAAAGAAAATGGCAGCCCTCTCTAGTATTCTTGCCATGGACAGAGGAGCCTGGCCCGTCCAGTTCATGGGGTCGTAAAGAGTTGGACACGACTGAGTGACTAAGCACATGTGCTAGATATGACTGTTTTCTATCGCTGCGTAATAAGTTGTCTGGAAATTTAGTGCCTTAAAACAATAATGTGTGTTAAGTCACTTCAGCCATGTCTGACTCTTTGTGACCCTGTGGACTGTAGACCTCCAGGCTCCTCTGTCCATGGGATTCTCTGGACAAGAATACTAGAGTGGGTTGCCATGCCCTCCTCCAAGGGATCTTCCCAAGCCAGGGATCAAACCTGCGTCTCCTGCCTCTCCTGCATTGCAGGCAGTTTCCTTACCACTGAGCCCCCAGGGAAGCCCAGACAAGAGGAGTTTACTCTTTCTCATTTTCCCGCAGGCTGGCTGGTGAGTTCCTCCACTGTTCCCCCTGGGCCCACCCCGTGGCTGCAGTTAGCTGGCAGGAGGTCAGGTTGGAACGTGAGTTAGCCTTGTTCGCGTGCTTCATGCTGGACCCTGGCCGTTGACTGGAGCGCCTCAGTCCTTAGTCGCGTGGCTTCTCATCCTCCCGTAGGTCAGACGAGCTTCCTGGTCTCAGGTAGGATGCGGAGAGGGCAGAGCAGGAGTCCTCAGGCCACCTGAAGCCTAAGCTCAGAGTGCCCTCAGTCTCACTTCTGCCATGTTCTGCTGACCACGGCAAGACCCCCGAGCAGCACTGGTGAACACAGTTGAGAAGTGTACGGCACCTTGGCAGAGTTCCATTTGCACAGCGGCTTGTCTTCCATGAAGGAAGAGTTTGTGTCCATGTAACAGTCTGTCATAAATTATTTTCTTCCCACCTGTACTGTATTATCGCTCCCATCCCAGAATACTGGAAAGGCATATTCCAAGCTGGACAACAGACTCATAGTCTGGCCCTCACCGCCTGCATCAGACCCAGCTAGACAGAAGTGCAGGGCTTCTCTGGTGTGGCCCCTCCCGATCCACAGATCTGCAAGCTGACAGAGCAAGTTACCCCACAGAGCCAGGATGCCCGCGACAGTCACTCCCGTAAAAAAAGAGGAGGAGCATGAGACGCATGGAGATGCCCAGCCCTCCCAGTGCTGAGACCAGGTGGGCCAGGTTGTCAGAGCCCCGACTCTGAGCGTAGGAGCTGCTCCTGAACTGAGGCCACTCTCTGCCCCCAGGGGGGCTTCTCCTCTCCAGTGTCCTCTTGCTTTGCTCTCTCCTGCTTCTTTCCATCAGAAATGACCTGCATTTGCAGATCAGCCCCTTCCTCTGTCTTCTTGCTGCTCATAGAAATAGAGAGGCCCAGAATCATGTTTTCATTTTGAGTGGGGTCAGCACCCCCTCCCTTAGTCCAGCTGACAGTGCTCTTGTTAATATAATTCTCTTAAAAATTTTGTAGGTCTCTTATGAATCTTACAGGAGCTTTCTCTATGCGCCCCCCCTCCACCACCAAAGTCACAACTATAATTCTTTTCAAGGCACACCTCTCTGCTTTGGCTGCCAGGATTCTGTGAGACAGCGCCCCTCAGTCTTCAGGAGCCCTCTTTCCTTGCTGAGAGGGTCTGTAAGGCGCTTCTTTGAATCTGTCTCATGCCCTCGAGCCAGTATTTGCTGTGAAGCCTCTGTTGATCTGGAGGTGGCCTGCTGACGCTGGCTGGCGGCGCTTTTGCTCTCTGCGTGCCGCCCTCTGGCTGTGCCGGCCTCCACTGCTGTGCGGGCCTTCTCCAGGTGAGGCAAGGGAGCCCTTTCTGGTGCTGCCTGGGCTGCTTGAGGCGGCTTCTCCTATCGCGGAGTGCGGGCTCCCGGCACGCGTCTTCAGCGGCTGTGGCATGTGGGCTTAGTTGCCCTGCAGGATGTGGGATCTTCCTGGAGCAGGGATCAGACCTGCGTCCCCTGCAGTGGCAGGCAGATTCTGAACCACCAGACCACCGTGGAAGTCCTGTTTGGGGATTTAAACTCATCCCTACATTCTCTGTCTTATGCTAGTCCGCTATAGGAAGCTAATTAACCCTTTAAACAGTCTACCTAGAAATACTTTAACGTGTACTTGTATATAGTATAGTGAAGTTGCTCAGTCGTGTCCGACTCTTTGTGACCACACAGACTGTAGCCCACCAGGCTCCTCCGTCCATGGGATTCTCCAGGCAAGAATACTGGAGTGGGTTACCTTTTCCTTTTCCAGGGGATCTTCCCGACCCAGGCATCGAACCCGGGTCTCCTGCATTGAAGGCAGACACTTTAACCCCTGAGCCACCAGGGAAGCCCCAAGTGCTTTAAATGTGTTTCTGTTCTCCATGTCAACTTCTCCTGATGGTGCTACCCCTTCTGACACCACCTGATACAAATCACTCTTTCTCCAGCTCTGAGAGTCATCCCTCACAGCTCAGCCAACTCTCCTAAAAGTCCTCTGAATACCTTTCCAGCCTCCACCTGCTGCCTAAAATCAGTGCTTCCTGTTCCAGGCTTTTGTTAGATCAGCTCCCTCCCAATTCCAGAGGTTAATTTCCATTTTAGGCTTCACCGTGTAACAAGCCACCCAAACACTTACAGCAGCTGTGGTCTGCTATTTCGCGTGTCTCTATGGGTTGACTGGGCTCTTCTTACTCACGTGGTACATTCAGCTCAAGGGTCCTTAGGGTAGGGGGCCCAGTGGACACGTGGCCCGACTCACGTGTCCAGCCATCGCTGCTCCTGTGGATAGGGTGCCTCCATTCTCCCCTGTGCCCCCGGGTGCCTAAGGCTCCCTCACGCGGGAGCCTCGGGTCCGTGTGTCCAAAGAGCAAAGCGGATGACGCACTGGCTGGAGGCTGGGGCTCCTGGGCTCACAGAGCCTCCTTCAATCCTGTCGCCGGTCCAAGGGATTCCAGGGTGATGGCTCTAAGAGAAGGGGACGCGGACCCCACGGCTCACAGGCGGTCGTGGCAAACTCACGTCTCCGAGGAATGCGGTAAGCGCCTGCAGGCCAGGTGTTCCTCTCTTGCCTGGCTTTCCAGGGCCTAGAGGATCTCCACTTCACACGCTCAGCCCCCTCCCTGGGTCCATCACAGAGCCTAGTAAGGAAGGTCGCTTCTTGGAGGGGAGCCTCTTCCCTGTGTGAGCCTCAGGATGGTGACAACTCCTGAAAGTGCTGTTCTGCACGGGGACTGCCCGGCCCTCTGCCCTCTGGGGTCTCAGGTCACGGGGTGGCGGCGGCCAGCTTCAGGAACAAGTGTGTGCTCGTCTCCATCGACCAGCAGCATGCTGGCTCTCAGCCCTCTCTCCACGGCCCCGGGCCCTCCTTTCCCTTTTCTTCTGAAGGGGGCTATGTGACCTCAGACGAATGTGTCCTTCAGGGCCCCTTCCCCAAAGTGGAGCTGCAGACAGAGGAGGCTGGGCGGAGCTGCTGGCCCACAGGCCTTGAGGCCCTGGCCTGGCCCTGCAGCAACAGAAGCCCCAAGCAGACCCCAGACTCAGCCCAGAGCACATGTCCCCAAGGCCCCACTTGCTCTGCACACACAGGACGGGGGCCCCAGCTGCCTGGGGGGCACCAAGCCCCGAGGGCACAGTGCCCTGGCCAGAGGCCCCACCCAGGAGCCACAGGGCCAGGCCTGGCTGGTCAGCGTCGACTGTTCCATCTGCAGACTCTGCACTACACACGGTCCTGCTCCCTCCCTCCACTCCCAACTCTTTCTCCACATGTTACCAGAGGCAGGGAAGGGTGAGCAGACAGCTGTGTTCAGGGGCTTCTCTGCCTCCGAGGGCTTCCCTGGACGCCACCCAGGGCCTGTGAAGCTGTTTACGGGCCTCCATGGGGGAGGTGGTCCCAAGAACGGAAGGAGATCACTTTTAATGTTGATCTCTGTCAAGTTGACCAACCTAGACAGCATATTGAAAAGCAGAGACATTACTTTGTCAACAAAGGTCCATCTAGTCCAGGCTGTGGTTTTTCCAATAGTCATGTATGGATGTGAGAGTTGGACTATAAAGAAAGCTGAGCGCCAAAGGATTGATGCTTTTGAACTGTGGTGTTGGAAAAGACTCTTGAGAGTCCCTTGGACTGCAAGGAGATCCAGTCTATCCTAAAGATCAGTCCTTGGTGTTCATTGGAAGGACTGATGTTGAAGCTGAAATTCCAATACTTTGGCCACCTGATGCAAAGAGCTGACTTATTTGAAAAGACCCTGATGCTGGGAAAGATTGAAGGCGGGAGAAGGGGACGACAGAGGATGAGATGGTTGGGTGGCATCACTGACTCAATGGACATGAGCCTGAGTGAACTGCGGGAGTTGGTGATAGACAGGGAGGCCTGGCGTGCTGCGGATCACGGGGTCACAAAGAGTCAGAGCGACTGAACTGAACTTGTCAGGTTTGCTCTCGGCCAAAAGTGAAGCAGACTCAGCATGCTTGCTCATTGTTGAGGCTGCAGGTGAGACTCAGATGGGAGCTGGTCTCCTGAGCCTTGAGCCAAGGGGCCAACGTCCAAAACCTGTGTTGCAGAGAGACATGAGCCCTCTGCCCTCCCCACGCCCGCTCCAGGAGCGCCTTCAAGTGGGTGGTCGTGGGCCTGATCCCTTCAGCGGCGGTGCTGCTGTCTATGGGCTCCAAACCCACGTGGCCACATGGAGACAACCTAGGCGGACCTGGTCCCCATGTCTCTAGGAGGAACCACAGGCACCTCTGGCCCAGCAGCCCAGGGGGACAGCTGCCGTGCAAACATGGAGCTTTCTTCAAAAGCATCAACATCCGAAAAGACAGAGGCGCTGAGAATGTTCCAGATGAAAGGAGACTAGAGTCAGGGTATCCGACTGCAGCCCTGCTCCTGGACCAGGTCTGGACCAGAGGGGCGATGTGGGTAGGGCATTGCTGCGTTGACCAAGTAATGTGTCCTCACTGCTGAGACGCGCCCTGAGGGTCTGGGATGAACGCCCTCCATGTGTGCCTCCCAAGAGGCTCTGAGAGAACGGCAGGAGGTCTGTCCAGGCGAGGGGTGGTGGGTGTGCCCTGCGTGCTTCTGTCCTGGAAGTCCGAAACTGGTTCCAGGTAGAAAGGTTTTTTAGAAAACGGTTTTGTTTTCTGAGGGCCTGGGTGTCAAGTGAGCGCCCAGGGCAGCCTGCAGGGTCTGGGGTGGGAGCCCAGGGCAGGCAGCTATGGGGAAGGGCAGCGGCCCCCTGNGCCTCCCAAGAGGCTCTGAGAGAACGGCAGGAGGTCTGTCCAGGCGAGGGGTGGTAGGTGTGCCCTGCGTGCTTCTGTCCTGGAAGTCCGAAACTGGTTCCAGATAGAAAGGTTTTTTAGAAAACGGTTTTGTTTTCTGAGGGCCTGGGTGTCGAGTGAGCGCCCAGGGCAGCCTGCAGGGTCTGGGGTGGGAGCCCAGGGCAGGCAGCTATGGGGAAGGGCAGCGGCCCCCTGGAGGCTGGTGGCTGAGGGGCCCGGGGTGCCGCCCCCGTGAGTGTGCAGACCCCCCTCAGCCATCCCCCGAAGGCCCGCTGTCCGCTGCTAGTGTACAGACACTAACGTCTTAATTTGGGTTTTCCTGTGAGGCAGCGGCCTGCTACAGAACAGAGAGGCAGAGAGTCTGCCTTAAGCGCTGGGAGCTGGGCGGGCTGAGGACCTGGGGTGTCTCTCTGTGTGCTCCGCAGCCCTGAGCCGCCCTCCACGTTTGAATTGATTCTCCTTGTTGGGCCCGTCTTCGTTTGGTCTCAGGCACTTTCCAATAAGTGCATGAAGTGCTCTGGGAAGTCCAGAGGGGCTCTGAAGAAATCAATACGCGTTCATCACCATCGCGGTGCAGACGGGAGCCGGCGTCCCCAGAGCCAGGCCCGCCCCTCCGCCCCAGCACAGCCCCCCGGGCTGCCTCCCCGCGGGCGGCCGGCAGCTCCGTCTCCGCGAGGCCAGTGTCACCACCTCAGGGCCTCGCGGTCGCGGTGGGCGGCAGGGCTCCAGCCCTCCAGCTCCTCTCTCAGGACAGGAATCACAGTCCTTCTCTTGCCAGTGGAGTGTCCGGATGAGAGCCCGGGACCTGGCCCACTTCCCGGGGGCTTGCTGTCCTGTGGGGCTGGGGGTGCACACCCTCCAGGATTCCAGCCGCGCGGTAGTCTCCTACATCTGTCTTGCAGGGTCCTGCCTACCTGGGTAGTCTCTGGCTTGTTCTGAGAAAGGATGGGCGTCACGTGTGGAAACAAGACTAGTCTGGAGCATGCCGCACGCGAGCCCTTGCAGAGCCCCTGTGTGGACACCGCACACCTCTGGGGAGCTTGCAGCCACCCCTCGATGCCCCAGGTCTGAGTGCTGAGCACCACGCCCCACCCCGAGCAGCCAGGCGCATCCATCCGCCTGGGGGCTGCAGGGGGCACCGAGGGTGGGAGCCCCCTGCCTTAACGGGTGTCGGGGAAGGGAGGTGAGCTCCCGTCCCGTCCGCTCGTTGTCAGAGTGGAGCGTAGACGGTCCTGTGCATGCCCTGGCTCTCTGCTCCAAGTCCCCGCAGGGCTTTCCCAGCAGGAATGGTGCTGATTACGTTGTGACTCAGTGATGCTGACCTGGCGCTGTCCCCCGAAGAGTCACACTGGCCGGAGGGCGTGGCCTCCCTCACAGCCTGCGCCCCGTCCACCCCTATCACCGCCGCCCACGCCACGGCCCGAGTTCCCCCAACTCCGTCACAGCTGGTCTCTGCCGCCCAGTTTGGGTGGTTAATGGCCCAGGAGGAAAAGGTGGGCGTCCCGGCCTCCCCAGGGCTCCTGCCCGCCCCCCGGGACCCAGCCGGGCCCTCCCTGCCCCTGTGCGGCCCCCAGCTGGTGCTCCCCTCAAAGGCCATCTCTCCTGCCCTTCACTTCCAGGCGGTGGGGAGGACACGGTGCCTCCTGACAACCCCCGGGACACCCCATGATGGGCAGCATCCAGGTAGGTCACCTGGGGGTCATCCCTGGGGTGGTGGAGGCCAGTGATCCCAGGAACTGGAAACAAAGGGAGCTTATTCTGACCCTGATGAGGGCTTCCTGAGGAACAGGCCTTGCCTGGTGAATAAACAGACCCTGGTGAGCGCAGGTGCAATGCTCTCAGCTCCCGCGACCTACAACCTCTGACCTGTGAGTGAGCGCAGCCCATATTTGCGGCTTCAGGAGGGCCGGGTTATGGAATGCTATTGACGAGGCATTTATAAATGTTTGATCTTCACATTAAAAATATGGAACAAAGAACCATTAGTCGCTGACAATAAAAAAGCTTTCTCTTGCCCATCGTGAGGCAGAAGACGAGGAGGACAGGTTGAGATCAGGCCCCGTGGCTGTAGGCTGGGGACACGTGAACGTGTGCCATTTACCAGGCAGCCACGGCTCCCACCCGCCGTCGGGATCTAACCAGCCTGTCGGTTCCTCAGCGTCTGCACAGTCCAGACTGTTCATACAAAACAAAATGGATGGTTTATTTATGTCTGGTGCCATTAAGAATGGAGGAGAAAAGTTCAGCCCAGGATAAAAAGCTTAAATCTTGATTTTTTTTTTCCCCTACCCCCTCTCAAAAAGAATGGATTCCTTGCCTTGTAAATTATCCAGGCCTTGTCCTTGGGTTGGCAGCTACTTCGGGCGGGTACGGACATTGCATAATCTTAAATATTGATTCCTGTTTGACTAAAAAAAAAAAAATCAAGTCCAAGTGCACCAGGCCCACCGTCCACATAGCCAGGAAATTGCCTTGGCCATAGCTCACCTCTGATGGCCGCTAGCCTTCTTGACAGTAAGATCCATTCTGATTAGGAAAGTTCCAGGAAAAAAAAAACAACAGTCGGAATTACTCTCTCCATCCTAGCCGTTGCTGGCTTGGCTCCTGCCACATCTGCCTCTCGACTGCCCCCAGAACGGAGCAAACCCTGAGTGCCCGAGGCTCTGTCGTCCCCTCCCGCCTGGGGCTCCCCTGTGTGGGCTCAGAGCAGTCCACCCCAGGGCTCTGC
>SJYW01044528.1:345282-391795 GCA_006410735.1 Raphicerus campestris | reverse complement strand
AAGTGTACGGCACCTTGGCAGAGTTCCATTTGCACAGCGGCTTGTCTTCCATGAAGGAAGAGTTTGTGTCCATGTAACAGTCTGTCATAAATTATTTTCTTCCCACCTGTACTGTATTATCGCTCCCATCCCAGAATACTGGAAAGGCATATTCCAAGCTGGACAACAGACTCATAGTCTGGCCCTCACCGCCTGCATCAGACCCAGCTAGACAGAAGTGCAGGGCTTCTCTGGTGTGGCCCCTCCCGATCCACAGATCTGCAAGCTGACAGAGCAAGTTACCCCACAGAGCCAGGATGCCCGCGACAGTCACTCCCGTAAAAAAAGAGGAGGAGCATGAGACGCATGGAGATGCCCAGCCCTCCCAGTGCTGAGACCAGGTGGGCCAGGTTGTCAGAGCCCCGACTCTGGGCGTAGGAGCTGCTCCTGAACTGAGGCCACTCTCTGCCCCCAGGGGGGCTTCTCCTCTCCAGTGTCCTCTTGCTCTGCTCTCTCCTGCTTCTTTCCATCAGAAATGACCTGCATTTGCAGATCAGCCCCTTCCTCTGTCTTCTTGCTGCTCATAGAAATAGAGAGGCCCAGAATCATGTTTTCATTTTGAGTGGGGTCAGCACCCCCTCCCTTAGTCCAGCTGACAGTGCTCTTGTTAATATAATTCTCTTAAAAATTTTGTAGGTCTCTTATGAATCTTACAGGAGCTTTCTCTATGCGCCCCCCCCTCCACCACCAAAGTCACAACTATAATTCTTTTCAAGGCACACCTCTCTGCTTTGGCTGCCAGGATTCTGTGAGACAGCGCCCCTCAGTCTTCAGGAGCCCTCTTTCCTTGCTGAGAGGGTCTGTAAGGCGCTTCTTTGAATCTGTCTCATGCCCTCGAGCCAGTATTTGCTGTGAAGCCTCTGTTGATCTGGAGGTGGCCTGCTGACGCTGGCTGGCGGCGCTTTTGCTCTCTGCGTGCCGCCCTCTGGCTGTGCCGGCCTCCACTGCTGTGCGGGCCTTCTCCAGGTGAGGCAAGGGAGCCCTTTCTGGTGCTGCCTGGGCTGCTTGAGGCGGCTTCTCCTGTCGCGGAGTGCGGGCTCCCGGCACGCGTCTTCAGCGGCTGTGGCATGTGGGCTTAGTTGCCCTGCAGGATGTGGAATCTTCCTGGAGCAGGGATCAGACCTGCGTCCCCTGCGGTGGCAGGCAGATTCTGAACCACCAGACCACCGTGGAAGTCCTGTTTGGGGATTTAAACTCATCCCTACATTCTCTGTCTTATCCTAGTCCGCTATAGGAAGCTAATTAACCCTTTAAACAGTCTACCTAGAAATACTTTAACGTGTACTTGTATATAGTATAGTGAAGTTGCTCAGTCGTGTCCGACTCTTTGTGACCACACAGACTGTAGCCCACCAGGCTCCTCCGTCCATGGGATTCTCCAGGCAAGAATACTGGAGTGGGTTACCTTTTCCTTTTCCAGGGGATCTTCCCGACCCAGGCATCGAACCCGGGTCTCCTGCATTGAAGGCAGACACTTTAACCCCTGAGCCACCAGGGAAGCCCCAAGTGCTTTAAATGTGTTTCTGTTCTCCATGTCAACTTCTCCTGATGGTGCTACCCCTTCTGACACCACCTGATACAAATCACTCTTTCTCCAGCTCTGAGAGTCATCCCTCACAGCTCAGCCAACTCTCCTAAAAGTCCTCTGAATACCTTTCCAGCCTCCACCTGCTGCCTAAAATCAGTGCTTCCTGTTCCAGGCTTTTGTTAGATCAGCTCCCTCCCAATTCCAGAGGTTAATTTCCATTTTAGGCTTCACCGTGTAACAAGCCACCCAAACACTTACAGCAGCTGTGGTCTGCTATTTCGCGTGTCTCTATGGGTTGACTGGGCTCTTCTTACTCACGTGGTACATTCAGCTCAAGGGTCCTTAGGGTAGGGGGCCCAGTGGACACGTGGCCCGACTCACGTGTCCAGCCATCGCTGCTCCTGTGGATAGGGTGCCTCCATTCTCCCCTGTGCCCCCGGGTGCCTCAGGCTCCCTCACGCGGGAGCCTCGGGTCCGTGTGTCCAAAGAGCAAAGCGGATGACGCACTGGCTGGAGGCTGGGGCTCCTGGGCTCACAGAGCCTCCTTCAATCCTGTCGCCGGTCCAAGGGATTCCAGGGTGATGGCTCTAAGAGAAGGGGACGCGGACCCCACGGCTCACAGGCGGTCGTGGCAAACTCACGTCTCCGAGGAATGCGGTAAGCGCCTGCAGGCCAGGTGTTCCTCTCTTGCCTGGCTTTCCAGGGCCTAGAGGATCTCCACTTCACACGCTCAGCCCCCTCCCTGGGTCCATCACAGAGCCTAGTAAGGAAGGTCGCTTCTTGGAGGGGAGCCTCTTCCCTGTGTGAGCCTCAGGATGGTGACAACTCCTGAAAGTGCTGTTCTGCACGGGGACTGCCCGGCCCTCTGCCCTCTGGGGTCTCAGGTCACGGGGTGGCGGCGGCCAGCTTCAGGAACAAGTGTGTGCTCGTCTCCATCGACCAGCAGCATGCTGGCTCT
Source organism: Raphicerus campestris (assembly GCA_006410735.1). NCBI lineage: Eukaryota > Metazoa > Chordata > Mammalia > Artiodactyla > Bovidae > Raphicerus > Raphicerus campestris. The sequence continues at coordinate 389,270 of SJYW01044528.1, read as the reverse complement.
CAGCCCTCTCTCCACGGCCCCGGGCCCTCCTTTCCCTTTTCTTCTGAAGGGGGCTATGTGACCTCAGACGAATGTGTCCTTCAGGGCCCCTTCCCCAAAGTGGAGCTGCAGACAGAGGAGGCTGGGCGGAGCTGCTGGCCCACAGGCCTTGAGGCCCTGGCCTGGCCCTGCAGCAACAGAAGCCCCAAGCAGACCCCAGACTCAGCCCAGAGCACATGTCCCCAAGGCCCCACTTGCTCTGCACACACAGGACGGGGGCCCCAGCTGCCTGGGGGGCACCAAGCCCCGAGGGCACAGTGCCCTGGCCAGAGGCCCCACCCAGGAGCCACAGGGCCAGGCCTGGCTGGTCAGCGTCGACTGTTCCATCTGCAGACTCTGCACTACACACGGTCCTGCTCCCTCCCTCCACTCCCAACTCTTTCTCCACATGTTACCAGAGGCAGGGAAGGGTGAGCAGACAGCTGTGTTCAGGGGCTTCTCTGCCTCCGAGGGCTTCCCTGGACGCCACCCAGGGCCTGTGAAGCTGTTTACGGGCCTCCATGGGGGAGGTGGTCCCAAGAACGGAAGGAGATCACTTTTAATGTTGATCTCTGTCAAGTTGACCAACCTAGACAGCATATTGAAAAGCAGAGACATTACTTTGTCAACAAAGGTCCATCTAGTCCAGGCTGTGGTTTTTCCAATAGTCATGTATGGATGTGAGAGTTGGACTATAAAGAAAGCTGAGCGCCAAAGGATTGATGCTTTTGAACTGTGGTGTTGGAAAAGACTCTTGAGAGTCCCTTGGACTGCAAGGAGATCCAGTCTATCCTAAAGATCAGTCCTTGGTGTTCATTGGAAGGACTGATGTTGAAGCTGAAATTCCAATACTTTGGCCACCTGATGCAAAGAGCTGACTTATTTGAAAAGACCCTGATGCTGGGAAAGATTGAAGGTGGGAGAAGGGGACGACAGAGGATGAGATGGTTGGGTGGCATCACTGACTCAATGGACATGAGCCTGAGTGAACTGCGGGAGTTGGTGATAGACAGGGAGGCCTGGCGTGCTGCGGATCACGGGGTCACAAAGAGTCAGAGCGACTGAACTGAACTTGTCAGGTTTGCTCTCGGCCAAAAGTGAAGCAGACTCAGCATGCTTGCTCATTGTTGAGGCTGCAGGTGAGACTCAGATGGGAGCTGGTCTCCTGAGCCTTGAGCCAAGGGGCCAACGTCCAAAACCTGTGTTGCAGAGAGACATGAGCCCTCTGCCCTCCCCACGCCCGCTCCAGGAGCGCCTTCAAGTGGGTGGTCGTGGGCCTGATCCCTTCAGCGGCGGTGCTGCTGTCTATGGGCTCCAAACCCACGTGGCCACATGGAGACAACCTAGGCGGACCTGGTCCCCATGTCTCTAGGAGGAACCACAGGCACCTCTGGCCCAGCAGCCCAGGGGGACAGCTGCCGTGCAAACATGGAGCTTTCTTCAAAAGCATCAACATCCGAAAAGACAGAGGCGCTGAGAATGTTCCAGATGAAAGGAGACTAGAGTCAGGGTATCCGACTGCAGCCCTGCTCCTGGACCAGGTCTGGACCAGAGGGGCGATGTAGGTAGGGCATTGCTGCGTTGACCAAGTAATGTGTCCTCACTGCTGAGACGCGCCCTGAGGGTCTGGGATGAACACCCTCCACGTGCGCCTCCCAAGAGGCTCTGAGAGAACGGCAGGAGGTCTGTCCAGGCGAGGGGTGGTAGGTGTGCCCTGCGTGCTTCTGTCCTGGAAGTCCGAAACTGGTTCCAGATAGAAAGGTTTTTTAGAAAACGGTTTTGTTTTCTGAGGGCCTGGGTGTCGAGTGAGCGCCCAGGGCAGCCTGCAGGGTCTGGGGTGGGAGCCCAGGGCAGGCAGCTATGGGGAAGGGCAGCGGCCCCCTGGAGGCTGGTGGCTGAGGGGCCCGGGGTGCCGCCCCCGTGAGTGTGCAGACCCCCCTCAGCCATCCCCCGAAGGCCCGCTGTCCGCTGCTAGTGTACAGACACTAACGTCTTAATTTGGGTTTTCCTGTGAGGCAGCGGCCTGCTACAGAACAGAGAGGCAGAGAGTCTGCCTTAAGCGCTGGGAGCTGGGCGGGCTGAGGACCTGGGGTGTCTCTCTGTGTGCTCCGCAGCCCTGAGCCGCCCTCCACGTTTGAATTGATTCTCCTTGTTGGGCCCGTCTTCGTTTGGTCTCAGGCACTTTCCGATAAGTGCATGAAGTGCTCTGGGAAGTCCAGAGGGGCTCTGAAGAAATCAATACGCGTTCATCACCATCGCGGTGCAGACGGGAGCCGGCGTCCCCAGAGCCAGGCCCGCCCCTCCGCCCCAGCACAGCCCCCCGGGCTGCCTCCCCGTGGGCGGCCGGCAGCTCCGTCTCCGCGAGGCCAGTGTCACCACCTCAGGGCCTCGCGGTCGCGGTGGGCGGCAGGGCTCCAGCCCTCCAGCTCCTCTCTCAGGACAGGAATCACAGTCCTTCTCTTGCCAGTGGAGTGTCCGGATGAGAGCCCGGGACCTGGCCCACTTCCCGGGGGCTTGCTGTCCTGTGGGGCTGGGGGTGCACACCCTCCAGGATTCCAGCCGCGCGGTAGTCTCCTACATCTGTCTTGCAGGGTCCTGCCTACCTGGGTAGTCTCTGGCTTGTTCTGAGAAAGGATGGGCGTCACGTGTGGAAACAAGACTAGTCTGGAGCATGCCGCACGCGAGCCCTTGCAGAGCCCCTGTGTGGACACCACACACCTCTGGGGAGCTTGCAGCCACCCCTCGATGCCCCAGGTCTGAGTGCTGAGCACCACGCCCCACCCCGAGCAGCCAGGTGCATCCATCCGCCTGGGGGCTGCAGGGGGCACCGAGGGTGGGAGCCCCCCGCCTTAACGGGTGTCGGGGAAGGGAGGTGAGCTCCCGTCCCGTCCGCTCGTTGTCAGAGTGGAGCGCAGACGGTCCTGTGCATGCCCTGGCTCTCTGCTCCAAGTCCCCGCAGGGCTTTCCCAGCAGGAATGGTACTGATTACGTTGTGACTCAGTGGTGCTGACCTGGCGCTGTCCCCCGCAGAGTCACACTGGCCGGAGGGCGCGGCCTCCCTCACAGCCTGCGCCCCGTCCACCCCTATCACCGCCGCCCACGCCACGGCCCAAGTTCCCCCAACTCCGTCACAGCTGGTCTCTGCCGCCCAGTTTGGGTGGTTAATGGCCCAGGAGGAAAAGGTGGGCGTCCCGGCCTCCCCAGGGCTCCTGCCCGCCCCCCGGGACCCAGCCGGGCCCTCCCTGCCCCTGTGCGGCCCCCAGCTGGTGCTCCCCTCAAAGGCCATCTCTCCTGCCCTTCACTTCCAGGCGGTGGGGAGGACACGGTGCCTCCTGACAACCCCCGGGACACCCCGTGAGGGGCAGCGTCCAGGTAGGTCACCTGGGGGTCACCCCTGGGGTGGTGGAGGCCAGTGATCCCAGGAACTGGAAACAAAGGGAGCTTATTCTGACCCTGATGAGGGCTTCCTGAGGAACAGGCCTTGCCTGGTGAATAAACAGACCCTGGTGAGCGCAGGTGCAATGCTCTCAGCTCCCGCGACCTACAACCTCTGACCTGTGAGTGAGCGCAGCCCATATTTGCGGCTTCAGGAGGGCCGGGTTATGGAATGCTATTGACGAGGCATTTATAAATGTTTGATCTTCACATTAAAAATATGGAACAAAGAACCATTAGTCGCTGACAATAAAAAAGCTTTCTCTTGCCCATCGTGAGGCAGAAGACGAGGAGGACAGGTTGAGATCAGGCCCCGTGGCTGTAGGCTGGGGACACGTGAACGTGTGCCATTTACCAGGCAGCCACGGCTCCCACCCGCCGTCGGGATCTAACCAGCCTGTCGGTTCCTCAGCGTCTGCACAGTCCAGACTGTTCATACAAAACAAAATGGATGGTTTATTTATGTCTGGTGCCATTAAGAATGGAGGAGAAAAGTTCAGCCCAGGATAAAAAGCTTAAATCTTGATTTTTTTTTTCCCCTACCCCCTCTCAAAAAGAATGGATTCCTTGCCTTGTAAATTATCCAGGCCTTGTCCTTGGGTTGGCAGCTACTTCGGGCGGGTACGGACATTGCATAATCTTAAATATTGATTCCTGTTTGACTAAAAAAAAAAAAATCAAGTCCAAGTGCACCAGGCCCACCGTCCACATAGCCAGGAAATTGCCTTGGCCATAGCTCACCTCTGATGGCCGCTAGCCTTCTTGACAGTAAGATCCATTCTGATTAGGAAAGTTCCAGGAAAAAAAAAAAAACAGTCGGAATTACTCTCTCCATCCTAGCCGTTGCTGGCTTGGCTCCTGCCACATCTGCCTCTCGACTGCCCCCAGAACGGAGCAAACCCTTAGTGCCCGAGGCTCTGTCGTCCCCTCCCGCCTGGGGCTCCCCTGCGTGGGCTCAGAGCAGTCCACCCCAGGGCTCTGCGCCTGGGGGGAGGGGAGAGGCGTGTGTGCTCGCCCCCGGGGGCCTGAGCGTGTGCACTGGCGTAGAGTCGCCTTTCAGAACGAAAGTCCATCTCACAAGGCAAAGCGCCATGGCCTGGTGTTTGCAGCTGTACCCACAGGGCCCCAGACACCGCGATCATTAGGGCTCGGGCTTCAGAAAATGAAGAGGCCGGTCGCTGTGCGAGTCCATTGGGGTGAAAATGAAGCCCCTCTCTGTCCTCCCACTGCACTGGCCCCTGAACGCGGGCGGGAAGGCCGCAGGCAGCACCCGGGAGCCGCTCCGCCGCCTCGACTGCACGTGGAAGGAAAGCCGGCTGTGAAGTGTGGCTTCTCTCTGGCAACTTGTGGTCCAGTTGCACGAAATGCAATTAATTTTTCCAGTTCTCTGCGGCAACAAGCCTCATTGTCTGTAACCTAAATGGTCGGCTCTGGGTGCCTGCCAGGGCCATCAGAGGCGGGACGCCTGTTGATAGATTTCTTCTGTCTGATGCTCCAGAGGGCGTCCTGTGACTTCTTCTGGCTACTCCAGCTTCGGCGGAGTCACATCAAGCACGTGGCGTTTGCGATGGAGTTTTGTGTCCAGGTGGGGCCCTGAGCGTTTATGAAGCAGCAGAACGTCCTGCTGGCCACTCTGCAGGGTCCAGGAGCGACCTGGGCTTTGCAGGCGTCTCACGCATTTGGGTTCCTGCCTCTGTCCAGCCCCCGGCCCCTGACGTCTCCAGTGCCCCCAGCAGAAGCACCCTTCCTGATGGTCTGCGCTTCCGAAGCTGTTCTCTAGCTGCCTCGGGAGAAGCTCACTTTTGTCAAGGAGATGCTGTCACTGTTCTGTTGATAAGTCATGCCTGACTCTTTGCAACCCCATGATCGCAGCACACCAGGCCTCCCTGTCCATCACCAACTCCCGGAGTCCACCCAGACTCACGTCCATCAAGTCGGTGATGCCAGCCAACCACCTCATCCTCTGTCGCCCCCTTCTCCTCCTGCCTTCAATCATTCCCAGCATCAGGGTCTTTTCCAGTGAGTCAGCTCTTCGCATCGGGTGGAGATGCCCTACCTGCCCATAAAAACTGAAAAAGTCATGTAATTCCGTTTCTCTGCACAGATCAGACCTTGGCGAGAAGTGGCCAAAAGCCACCCAAGGTCCCAGAGAAGCGGCCCCGTGCCCCTAACACGCCGCAGGGGTGCGACACGCTACAAGGGTCCCAGGGGCCAGACGTTGCATGTCCTTCGGGCTGCCCCTACCAGGGTGATGCTATCTCCATCTTGGAGGTGGGGGTCTCGTCTCAGGGTTTCCTAGGGCCCCGGCTCTTCCCTGGACCCCGACCAGGTCCTGTGACCTTAAGCCCCAGCCGTGCCCAGACCTCTCCCTGCTCCTCAGAAGTGCTGGGCTCGGGGTCTGGCTTGTGGAGGAACTGGGGGGAATCTGTGTGGACCAAGACACCGAGTGCCCCCAGCGCTCAGTGCTGAGGGCGGGTTTGGCGTCTTTTCCATTCACTGCGCTGGAGCTCCTACTGTGCCCTGAGCTCCTGCCAGGTCTGGGCCCCTTCCAGGCTGGGCTGGCCTCCCTCGTCTGTGAAGCGTTAGCCCCTCGGTGCAGATGGACACGAGGCCTGGCTGGTGCTGGTGATGCCTCTGCGGGGGGGATGGAGGTGCCGCGGCCTCCATCTCAGAAGACAGTCGCGGCCCCTGTAGACCCGAGCTTTCTCTTGCCACCCAACTGAGCAGTCGTGCTCTGGATTTCTACCCACAGAGCTAAAAACGCAGAAACCTGCCTGGGCACTCCACGGCAGCTTTATCCACAGCTGCCAAAACTCAGAGGCAACCAGGAGGCCCTGGAGCAGATAGATGGCTGAGGGGACTGTGGAGCGTGCAGACGATGGGTAGCATTCAGCACTGGAGAGGAATGAGCTATCGAGATACAAGAAGACAGGGAGGGAACCTAAGTGCCTGTTGCCAGGACGGAAGCCGTCTGTGAAGGCCACTTCCGGTCTGATTCTGCCTATGTGACCCTCTGGCCTTCGTGATGCATTCACCCACTTTGTGAGGCCTTCTTCCCGGGCTTTATTAAGGGGAGATGGGCAGAGGCGGGTCAGCATGGCCTCCTCAAGGCCCNATAAGTGCATGAAGTGCTCTGGGAAGTCCAGAGGGGCTCTGAAGAAATCAATACGCGTTCATCACCATCGCGGTGCAGACGGGAGCCGGCGTCCCCAGAGCCAGGCCCGCCCCTCCGCCCCAGCACAGCCCCCCGGGCTGCCTCCCCGTGGGCGGCCGGCAGCTCCGTCTCCGCGAGGCCAGTGTCACCACCTCAGGGCCTCGCGGTCGCGGTGGGCGGCAGGGCTCCAGCCCTCCAGCTCCTCTCTCAGGACAGGAATCACAGTCCTTCTCTTGCCAGTGGAGTGTCCGGATGAGAGCCCGGGACCTGGCCCACTTCCCGGGGGCTTGCTGTCCTGTGGGGCTGGGGGTGCACACCCTCCAGGATTCCAGCCGCGCGGTGGTCTCCTACATCTGTCTTGCAGGGTCCTGCCTACCTGGGTAGTCTCTGGCTTGTTCTAAGAAAGGATGGGCGTCACGTGTGGAAACAAGACTAGTCTGGAGCGTGCCGCACGCGAGCCCTTGCAGAGCCCCTGTGTGGACACCACACACCTCTGGGGAGCTTGCAGCCACCCCTCGATGCCCCAGGTCTGAGTGCCGAGCATCACGCCCCACCCCGAGCAGCCAGGTGCATCCATCCGCCTGGGGGCTGCAGGGGGCACCGAGGGTGGGAGCCCCCCGCCTTAACGGGTGTCGGGGAAGGGAGGTGAGCTCCCGTCCCGTCCGCTCGTTGTCAGAGTGGAGCGCAGACGGTCCTGTGCATGCCCTGGCTCTCTGCTCCAAGTCCCCGCAGGGCTTTCCCAGCAGGAATGGTACTGATTACGTTGTGACTCAGTGGTGCTGACCTGGCGCTGTCCCCCGCAGAGTCACACTGGCCGGAGGGCGCGGCCTCCCTCACAGCCTGCGCCCCGTCCACCCCTATCACCGCCGCCCACGCCACGGCCCAAGTTCCCCCAACTCCGTCACAGCTGGTCTCTGCCGCCCAGTTTGGGTGGTTAATGGCCCAGGAGGAAAAGGTGGGCGTCCCGGCCTCCCCAGGGCTCCTGCCCGCCCCCCGGGACCCAGCCGGGCCCTCCCTGCCCCTGTGCGGCCCCCAGCTGGTGCTCCCCTCAAAGGCCATCTCTCCTGCCCTTCACTTCCAGGCGGTGGGGAGGACACGGTGCCTCCTGACAACCCCCGGGACACCCCGTGAGGGGCAGCGTCCAGGTAGGTCACCTGGGGGTCACCCCTGGGGTGGTGGAGGCCAGTGATCCCAGGAACTGGAAACAAAGGGAGCTTATTCTGACCCTGATGAGGGCTTCCTGAGGAACAGGCCTTGCCTGGTGAATAAACAGACCCTGGTGAGCGCAGGTGCAATGCTCTCAGCTCCCGCGACCTACAACCTCTGACCTGTGAGTGAGCGCAGCCCATATTTGCGGCTTCAGGAGGGCCGGGTTATGGAATGCTATTGACGAGGCATTTATAAATGTTTGATCTTCACATTAAAAATATGGAACAAAGAACCATTAGTCGCTGACAATAAAAAAGCTTTCTCTTGCCCATCGTGAGGCAGAAGACGAGGAGGACAGGTTGAGATCAGGCCCCGTGGCTGTAGGCTGGGGACACGTGAACGTGTGCCATTTACCAGGCAGCCACGGCTCCCACCCGCCGTCGGGATCTAACCAGCCTGTCGGTTCCTCAGCGTCTGCACAGTCCAGACTGTTCATACAAAACAAAATGGATGGTTTATTTATGTCTGGTGCCATTAAGAATGGAGGAGAAAAGTTCAGCCCAGGATAAAAAGCTTAAATCTTGATTTTTTTTTTCCCCTACCCCCTCTCAAAAAGAATGGATTCCTTGCCTTGTAAATTATCCAGGCCTTGTCCTTGGGTTGGCAGCTACTTCGGGCGGGTACGGACATTGCATAATCTTAAATATTGATTCCTGTTTGACTAAAAAAAAAAAAATCAAGTCCAAGTGCACCAGGCCCACCGTCCACATAGCCAGGAAATTGCCTTGGCCATAGCTCACCTCTGATGGCCGCTAGCCTTCTTGACAGTAAGATCCATTCTGATTAGGAAAGTTCCAGGAAAAAAAAAAAACAGTCGGAATTACTCTCTCCATCCTAGCCGTTGCTGGCTTGGCTCCTGCCACATCTGCCTCTCGACTGCCCCCAGAACGGAGCAAACCCTTAGTGCCCGAGGCTCTGTCGTCCCCTCCCGCCTGGGGCTCCCCTGCGTGGGCTCAGAGCAGTCCACCCCAGGGCTCTGCGCCTGGGGGGAGGGGAGAGGCGTGTGTGCTCGCCCCCGGGGGCCTGAGCGTGTGCACTGGCGTAGAGTCGCCTTTCAGAACGAAAGTCCATCTCACAAGGCAAAGCGCCATGGCCTGGTGTTTGCAGCTGTACCCACAGGGCCCCAGACACCGCGATCATTAGGGCTCGGGCTTCAGAAAATGAAGAGGCCGGTCGCTGTGCGAGTCCATTGGGGTGAAAATGAAGCCCCTCTCTGTCCTCCCACTGCACTGGCCCCTGAACGCGGGCGGGAAGGCCGCAGGCAGCACCCGGGAGCTGCTCCGCCACCTCGACTGCACGTGGAAGGAAAGCCGGCTGTGAAGTGTGGCTTCTCTCTGGCAACTTGTGGTCCAGTTGCACGAAATGCAATTAATTTTTCCAGTTCTCTGCGGCTGCAAGCCTCATTGTCTGTAACCTAAATGGTCGGCTCTGGGTGCCTGCCAGGGCCATCAGAGGCGGGACGCCTGTTGATAGATTTCTTCTGTCTGATGCTCCAGAGGGCGTCCTGTGACTTCTTCTGGCTACTCCAGCTTCGGCGGAGTCACATCAAGCACGTGGCGTTTGCGATGGAGTTTTGTGTCCAGGTGGGGCCCTGAGCGTTTATGAAGCAGCAGAACGTCCTGCTGGCCACTCTGCAGGGTCCAGGAGCGACCTGGGCTTTGCAGGCGTCTCACGCATTTGGGTTCCTGCCTCTGTCCAGCCCCCGGCCCCTGACGTCTCCAGTGCCCCCAGCAGAAGCACCCTTCCTGATGGTCTGCGCTTCCGAAGCTGTTCTCTAGCTGCCTCGGGAGAAGCTCACTTTTGTCAAGGAGATGCTGTCACTGTTCTGTTGATAAGTCATGCCTGACTCTTTGCAACCCCATGATCGCAGCACACCAGGCCTCCCTGTCCATCACCAACTCCCGGAGTCCACCCAGACTCACGTCCATCAAGTCGGTGATGCCAGCCAACCACCTCATCCTCTGTCGCCCCCTTCTCCTCCTGCCTTCAATCATTCCCAGCATCAGGGTCTTTTCCAGTGAGTCAGCTCTTCGCATCGGGTGGAGATGCCCTACCTGCCCATAAAAACTGAAAAAGTCATGTAATTCCGTTTCTCTGCACAGATCAGACCTTGGCGAGAAGTGGCCAAAAGCCACCCAAGGTCCCAGAGAAGCGGCCCCGTGCCCCTAACACGCCGCAGGGGTGCGACACGCTACAAGGGTCCCAGGGGCCAGACGTTGCATGTCCTTCGGGCTGCCCCTACCAGGGTGATGCTATCTCCATCTTGGAGGTGGGGGTCTCGTCTCAGGGTTTCCTAGGGCCCCGGCTCTTCCCTGGACCCCGACCAGGTCCTGTGACCTTAAGCCCCAGCCGTGCCCAGACCTCTCCCTGCTCCTCAGAAGTGCTGGGCTCGGGGTCTGGCTTGTGGAGGAACTGGGGGGAATCTGTGTGGACCAAGACACCGAGTGCCCCCAGCGCTCAGTGCTGAGGGCGGGTTTGGCGTCTTTTCCATTCACTGCGCTGGAGCTCCTACTGTGCCCTGAGCTCCTGCCAGGTCTGGGCCCCTTCCAGGCTGGGCTGGCCTCCCTCGTCTGTGAAGCGTTAGCCCCTCGGTGCAGATGGACACGAGGCCTGGCTGGTGCTGGTGATGCCTCTGCGGGGGGGATGGAGGTGCCGCGGCCTCCATCTCAGAAGACAGTCGCGGCCCCTGTAGACCCGAGCTTTCTCTTGCCACCCAACTGAGCAGTCGTGCTCTGGATTTCTACCCACAGAGCTAAAAACGCAGAAACCTGCCTGGGCACTCCACGGCAGCTTTATCCACAGCTGCCAAAACTCAGAGGCAACCAGGAGGCCCTGGAGCAGATAGATGGCTGAGGGGACTGTGGAGCGTGCAGACGATGGGTAGCATTCAGCACTGGAGAGGAATGAGCTATCGAGATACAAGAAGACAGGGAGGGAACCTAAGTGCCTGTTGCCAGGACGGAAGCCGTCTGTGAAGGCCACTTCCGGTCTGATTCTGCCTATGTGACCCTCTGGCCTTCGTGATGCATTCACCCACTTTGTGAGGCCTTCTTCCCGGGCTTTATTAAGGGGAGATGGGCAGAGGCGGGTCAGCATGGCCTCCTCAAGGCCCACTCGCCTTGTTGAAGCTCCTCTGAGGCTGTATCTCCCTTTGGACTATTACTGCCTGAACCAGTTCACAGCAAATGCTGGTCTGGGAAAATCAGGCGGAATGACTGCACGGAAGAGAAGATGTGCTGGGGGGACCCGCTCTGCAGAATGTGCTGTTTGAGCTTGGCGCCCTGCCTGTGACTATGGTGGCAAGGACTGCCCCCCAGCCTAGCTCCACACCAGCTACCCAGGAGCAGCCCATGCCCGGGGAGGAAGCTGCCACCTGGATGACAAGCTTCCTGGTGCCGTTTCCTGCCTGGGTAGGTGTCCGAGTACAGAGACCTCTTGCAAGTAGGTGCTGGACAGCGGCTGTGGAACCACCACCCAGAAAGCTCTCCTAGGGGTGGGAAGGGGAGCTCTCAAAGCACAGGAATANGCAGATGTCTGAGTACAGAGACCTCTTGCAAGTAGGTGTTGGACAGTGGCCGTGGAACCACCACCCAGAAAGCTCTCCTAGGGGTGGGAAGGGGAGCTCTCAGAGCACAGGAATAAAATATACACGAATTTTGCTTTTAAATCTTGGGATGGAAACTATCATCTGAAGCAAAGCCCCAGAAACCATAAAAGAAAAAGAGTGACCTACAGGCGCCCAGAAGCAAGGATGCGGCTGAGGAGAACCCTAAAGCTAGACTGATGGAAGCAATGGGATGGGAGACACCAGAGGCCTCCCCAGGAAAATCAGGGACCCCAAGGGGACACTTCTTGCAAAGATGGGCACAATAAAGGACAGAAACGATATGGACCTGACAGAAGCAGAAGATATTAACAAGAAGTGGCAAGAATACACAGAAGAACTCTACAAAAAAGATGTTAATGACCCAGATAACCACAATGATGTGATCACTCACCTAGGGCCAGACACCCTGGAGTGTGGAGTCAAGTGGGCCTTAGAAAGCATCACTATGAACAAAGCTAGTGGAGGTGATGGAATTGCAGTTGAGCTGTTTCAAATCCTGGAAGATGATGCTGTGAAAGTGCTGCACTCAGTGTGCCAGCAAATTTGGGAAACTCTGCAGTGGCCACAGGACTGGAAAAGGTCAGTTTTCACTCCCATCCCAGAGAAGGGCAATGCCAAAGGCAGTTCAAACCACCACATAATTTGCAACGGGAAAAGTGAAAGTGGAAGTCACTCAGCCGTGTCGACTCTTTGTGACCCCATGGACTATACAGTCCATGGAATTCTCTGGGCCAGAATACTAGAGTGGGTAGCCTTTTCCTTCTCCAGGGGATTTCCCCAACCCCGGGATCAAACCCAGGTCTCCTGCATTGTGGGCGGATTCTTTACCAGCTGAGCCACAAGGGAAACTCAAGAATACTGGAATGGGTAGCCTATCCCTTCTCCAGTGGATCTTCCCAACCCAGGAATCAAACCAGGGTTTCCTGCATTGCAGGCAAATTCTTCTCCAACTGAGCTGTCAGCAAAGGTGTGAGTGTATGTGTGTGTATGAGAGAGAGAGAGAGAGAGAGGGAGAGAGAGAGAGAGAGAGAGAGAGTTGCTCAGTCATATCCAACTCTTTAAGACCCCATGGACTGTAGCCCTCCAGACTCCTCTGTCCAGGGAATTCCCCAGGCAAGAATACTGGAGTGGGTAGCCATTCCCTTCTCCAGGGGATCTTCGCAGCTCAGGGATTGAACCCGAGTCTCCTAGGTTGCAAGCAGATTCTTTACCATGTGAGCTATAGGTAAGTCCCAGGGAAGCTATAAATAGACAAAAGCAGTAACAGCCATCATATACAAAGGGCTCTTACAAGTTAATAAGAAAGCCCAATAGAAAGAACAAGCAAATGCTAACAGGCACTTCCCAGAAGAAATACGAGCAGTGCACGAATATGTGAAAGCACACTAAGCCTACTAGCAGTTAGAAGAATGCCAGTTAAAGTGGAAAGATACCATGGTCACCAATTATATTAGCAAAAATGTTGACTAATAACAACTCACCTGGATTATAGGTCTAGGATATAAGTCTCTGGAGCAGGAAACGTTCATCTCTGATTCACAGCTGTATTCCCAGCATGAAGAACAGTGCCAGGCACCTAACAGGCACTCAATAAATTTTTTTTAATTTAATTTGATAAATATACACAACATATGCCATGTTAACCATCGCCAAGAGTACAGTTCGTGGGAGGCACATCCACATCTTTGTGCAACACTCCCCACCCTCCAACTCCAGACTTCATCTTGCAAAGCTGAAGCTTCATCCTTGTTAAGCTGTGACTCTCTCCCGCCTCCCAGCCCCTGGCAGCCACCATCAACTTTCTGTCTCTATACATTTGACTCTTCTGGGTTCCTGATAGAAGTGGAATCATCTTCAGCCTTCATGACAATGTGCCCTGCGTACTCAGCCATGTCCAACTCTTGGTGACCCCGTGAATGGCAGCTCACCAGACTCCTGTCTCTGGACTTCTCCAGGCGAGAACACAGGGGCAGGCTGTCATTTCCTTCTCCAGGGGATCTTCCTGACCCAAGGTTTGAACCCACATCTCCTGCATTGGCAGGCGGATTCTTTATCACTGGGAAGCCCTTTTATGACAATAAACTAATTCCAAAGGGATGACTTATTTACTATGAGTAGAGGTATGGTAAAATGTATATTTTCTTTTTTCCACTTCTGCAGTTTTATTGAGNTGGCAGGCGGATTCTTTATCACTGGGAAGCCCTTTTATGACAATAAACTAATTCCAAAGGGATGAATTATTTACTATGAGTAGAGGTATGGTAAAATGTATATTTTCTTTTTTCCACTTCTGCAGTTTTATTGAGACACAGCTGACATATGATGCTGTATAAGTTTGTGTATAACCATGATTTGATGTATGTGTATGCTATGAAATATTATAATAAGTCTAATTAACATCTGTCACTTCACATAATTAAAAGTATTTTTTCCTTTTCATGAAAATGTCTAAGATCTACTCTTTTCAGTTTGGTTCAGTGGCTCAGTCGTGTCTGACTCTTTGCGACCCCATGAACCGCAGCACGCCAGGCCTCCCTGTCCATCACCAACTNTTATCTCTTCTTGCTATTCTTTGGAACTCTGCATTCAGATGCTTATATCTTTCCTTTTCTCCTTTGCTTTTCATTTCTCTTCTTTTTGCAGCTATATATAAGGCCTCCCCAGACAGCCATTTTGCTTGTTTGCATTTCTTTTCCATGGGGATGATCTTGATCCCTGTCTCCTGTACAATATCATAAACCTCTGTCCATAGTTCATCAGGCACTCTATCAGATCTTAGCAGCTTTCAAATATACAAAATGATATTGCTGGGAATTCCTGGGTGGGCCAATGGTTAGGATCCTTTGCTTATACTGCAAGGGGGGGGAAAGGTATTATTAGCCATAGTCAACATATTATATATTATGTCCTCAGAACTCATTTATCTTGCAACTTATAAAAAGGAAGTTTGTACCATTTGACTGCCTTCATCCAGTTCCCCAAGTCCCCTACCTCTGGCAACCACAAATCTGATCTGTTTCTATGAGTCTGGTCACATATCAGGAGACCGTATTTGTCTTTCTCTCTCTGACTTATTTCATTTAGCATAATGCCCTCAAGGTCCATCCATATTGTCACAAATGGCAGAATTTCCTTATTTTTATGACTGAATAGTTCCATTATTCCATTATATATTTATACTGGGATACTGTAATGAAATACTAGTATTCCATGATCTGGATATAGACCTATATATCAGATCTAATCCTTTGAGTATATTTGTCACTTCCACTGTATAATCATAAGGGATTTGATTTAGATCATACCTGAATGGTCTAGTGGTTTTCCCTACTTTCTTCAATTTAAGTCTGAATTTTGCAAGAAAGAGTTCGTGATCTGAGCCACAGTTAGCTCCCAGTGTTGCTTTTGTTGACTGTATAGAGCGACTCCATCTTTGGCTGCAAAGAATATAATCAATCTGATTTCGGTCTTGACCATCTGGTGATGTCTGTGTGTAGAGTCGTCTCTTGTGTTGTTGGAAGAGGGTGTTTGCTGTGACCAGTGCGTTCTCTTGGCAAAACTCTATTAGCCTTTGCCCTGCTTCGTTTTGTACTCCAAGGCCAAACATTCCAGATATCTCTTCACTTCCTACTTTTGCATTCCAGCCCCCTATGATGAAAAGGACATCTTTTTAAAGTGTTAGTTCTAGGAGATCTTGTAAGCCTTCATAGAATCGTTCCACTTCTTCAACATCACTGGCATATACTTGGATTAATTACCTGAAGAACTATGGACAGAGGTTTTGTAACGTTGTACTGGAGGCCATGACAAAGCCATCCCCAAGAAGCAGAAATGCAAAAAGGCAGCCTGGTAGCCTGAGGAGGCCGTACAGACAGCGGAAAAAGAAGAGGGGCTGAAGGCAGAGGAGAAAAGGGAAGCCACACCCGTCTGAATGCAGAGTTTCGAAGAAGAGCCAGAGACATGAGAAAGTCTTCCTACGTGAACGATGCAAAGAAATAGAGGAGAACAGCAGTGTGGGAAAGACCAGGATCTCTCCAAGAAAATTAGAGATACCGCGGGAGCATTTCATGCAAAGATGGGGTCACATTGAACCTGTAGAAAGCTCTGCATAGTATGAACATTTTAATAGTATTAAGTCTTCCAGTTCATGAACACAGGATATTTTCTTGTATATTTACATCTTCTTCACTTTCTCTCATCAATAATAATTTTCAGGGTAAAAATCTTTCACCTCCTTGGCTTCATTTATGCCTATGTATTTTATTGATTTTGATGCTGTTGTAAATGGGATTATTTGTTCATTTTTCAGATCGTTAGTGTGCAGAAATGCTAATTTTTGTTTGCTGATTTTGTATTCTACAATTTTCCAAATTTGTGGATTAGATCTATCAGTTTTGAGGGTGGGGTCTTTAGGGTTTCCTATACACAAAATCATGTCATCTGAAATAGTACATTTTCCTTCTTTCTTCCAATCCTGCTGCCTTTTTTCTCTTTCTTCCCTGATTGCTCTGACTAGGACGCCACTAATAGGTGTCTTCTTCCATTTTGGTGACTGAGAGTATTTGGTAATACCTATCCAAATTTAAAGTCCATAAAAAAAAAATACCTGTGGGATTGCTGAGTGTTCAGTCATAGGAGATGCTGCCTAGAATGTGTGTCAGTTACACAACCACCAGCAGCGCGTGAGAATGTTATCTCTGATAATTATCTGATATTATCACTGACACAAAGTGTTATCTACTTCTATCGTTAGCCATTCTGGTGGAGGTATCACTTTGTGGTTTAATTTTCAGATTTATGTTCGTCTTCAGGCTTACGTTCGGTGACGCCATCCAACCATCTCGTCCGCTGCTGCCTCCTCTTCTCCCGCCTTTAATCTTTCCCACCATCGGGGTCTTTTCCAAAGAATCAACTCTTCGCATCAGGTGGCCAAAGTGTTGGAGTATCAGCTTCCGCATTAGTCTTTCCAGTGAATATTCAGGGTTGATTTCCTTCAGGATGGACTGATTGGATCTCCTTGCAGTCCAAGGGACTCTCAAGAATCTCCCCCAGCACCACAGTTCGAAAGCGTTAATTTTTCAGACCTCAGCTTTCCTTACGGTCCAACTCTCACACCCATATATGACTACTGGAAAAACCATAGCTTTGGCTAGATGGAGCTTTGTCAACAAAGTCATGTCTCTGCTTTTTAATATGCTGTCTAGGTTTGTCATAGCTTTTCTTCCAAGGAGCAAACGTATTTTAATCTGCAGTGATTTTGGAACCCAAGAAAATAAAATCTGTCACCGCTTCCACTTTTTTCCCATCTGTTTGCCATGATGTAATGGGGCTGGATGCCATGATCTTAGTGTTTTGGATGTTGAGTTTTAAGCCAGCTTTTTCACTCTCCTCTTTCATCCTCCTCAAGAGACTTCTCAGTTCCTCTTCGCTTTCTGCCATAACGGTGGTGTCATCTGCATATCTGAGGTTATTGCTATTTCTCCCGGCAGTCTTGATCCCAGCTTTTGATTCACCCAGCACAGCATTTTGCATGATGTACTCTGCATAGAAGTCAAGGCAAGGGGATGATATATAGCCCTGACATAGTCCTTGCCCGATTTTGAACCGGTCAGTTGTTCCATGTCCAGTTCTAACGGTTGCTTCTTGGCCCACATGCAGTTTTCTCAGGAGGCAGCTAAAGTGGTCTGGCATTCCCCTGCTGAAGAATTTTCCACAGTTTGTGATCCAGACAGTTAAAGGCTGAGTCAGTGCAGCAGAAGTAGATGTTTCTCTGGAATTCCCTTGCTTTCTCTGTGATCCAGTGAGTGTTTAGCATCTCTTTCGCATTTATCAGCCATGTGAATGCCGGGGTTTGGGCGCCTTATTTGCCTTTTCAAGTCTTTCTCCATCTTTCTATTAGGCTGTGTGCAGAGGTCTTCTTTATACTCTCGTCTTATATTTTTGTTGATTGTGTATCTTGTAAATATCTTCTTGCACACGGTGGCTTGCCTCTTTATTCTCAAAGGTATCATTTTGAAGAGAAGATTCTAATCTTAGGTGGTGAAATCCATCAGTGTTTTTAATTTATGGCTGAAGGTTTCGTGTCCTGTTCGGTGTGTCTATCACAAGCTAAAGATATTCTCCTGTGTTTTTAATCTGGAAGCACTATTGTTTTATCTTCCACATTCAGCTACAGATCTCTGTAGACTTGATTTCTGGGCGGCGTGTGGGGCAAGGGTCAGCTGGCCAGCCCAGGGCCACATGTGGACCCGGCTTCNTATTCTCCTGTGTTTTTAATCTGGAAGCACTATTGTTTTATCTTCCACATTCAGCTACAGATCTCTGTAGACTTGATTTCTGCGCGGTGTGTGGGGCAAGGGTCAGCTGGCCAGCCCAGGGCCACATGTGGACCCGGCTTCACTTGTCACTCATGGGCTTCTCTTTCTGTCCTTGCCCCAGTCACATGGTGACATGATTATTGCCATCCTAAAGAAAGCCCTGAGAGCTGGTGGGCTCCCTGGTGGCTGAGATTGTAGAGAATCTGCCTACAGTGTGGGAGGCCTGGGCTCAGTCCCTGGGGTGGGAGGACCCCCTGGAGGAGGGCGTGGCAACCCACTCCAGGATTCTTGCCTGGAGAACCCCATGGACAGAGGAGCCTGGCAGACTACAGCCCCCGGGGTTGCAAAGAGTCGGGCACGACTGAGCGACGAACACTGAGAGCTGGTAGTCTAAGTTTCTTCAAGATCACCCTGATCATCCTTGGCCTTTTGCACATCCATGTAAATTTTATAATCAGCTTGTTAGTTTCCACAAAAGTAAGCCTGCTGGTATCTTCATTGTGTTTGGGAAGAATCTACCTCTTTGTAGTATAGTTTTTGCAACCCATGAATATGATAGATCTCTATTATTATCTAGACCTTTCCATCTTTTCTCAGTTATGTTCTGTGGTTTTCAGTTTACCAGGTTTAAAGAACTTTAAAAAAATAATGTCTTTAAACTGTATACCTTTTGTTGCTCTAGCGTTGTTTTCAGTAGCAAAGAACAGGAAACTTAGCCCAGGGCTGGTTGAATAATGTGCTTTCATCTCTACTAAGCAGAGTTCTCTAAGCTCTCTGCAAGGAACGAGGTAGTTCCCCATGTATGGTCAGGGAAGACTGTTGAGGAAATGTGATGCAGAGCAATAGAAAAATCATAGCCCATGCTGTTTGGTTTTTTCTTAAGCTATATGGAAATGTCTGTTTCTAAAGTCCTTAAAACAAGGTTTAAAGAGACTGACAGCTAACTGGTAAGAATGAGTCTGCTTTGCAGGAGCAGAGGTTTAGGCAGACCTGGGATGGGGGAGGACTGACCCTGTCTCTCCAGTCCACGTCCATTGCTTTTATTTTTACAATAAGCCTGGATTACAAGAAAGCAGGAAAAATGGATTATCATCTGCCTAATGCCTGTGGCACGGTGGCCCAGGACCTGGCCCACAGCGAGGCCTGCAAATTCTGGAGCCCAGGTCGGCCCAGGGAGGCTGTTGATCTAAGTCAGGAGTTCTCTTCTCCTCGTTCTGTTACTTTGAAAAGTGTCTACTGCAAACGAACTCTAAACCTGTACGCTGCAGAGCAGAACTGTAGCAGATCATGAGAAACCCTGAAATCTCAGTGGACCGGTGTGGACTCAGACCGTGTCCCAAGCACGGTGCATGCTTGAGACAGCGTAGACGCAGGCGCCTCTGCCAGGGCCATCTGTCTCTTCCGGCGCGGACCCCTGTGCCAGCCTGGCGGCGGCCCCGCACCCCTTCTCGGAGCAGTGGGCTGCTGTGTGTCTTTAGGCTGTGCTGGGCCTTGGTGGCGGGGCACGGACCTCCTCCAGTTGTGGCGAGAGGGGCCGTCCTCCCGCGTGGAGCGAGGCTTCCCTGCCCCGGCGGAGCGTGGGGCTCAGGCTTAGTTGCCCCACAGCATATGGAATCTTCCTGGACCAGGGATCGAACTCATGGGCCCTGCAGTGGAGGGCAGATTCTTCCCCACGGGACCACCCCGGAAGTCCAGAACAGTGTTTTTAATGCATAAGATAAAATGCAAAGGATCACAAAGAAAATCAACTATATTGAATAGTTATCGAAACTTTAAAAAATCCCATCTCTGGTACTGCTCCTTAGGTGCTTCCTCAGTATTGACGCGTTAAATAAAACCTCACAGTGGGGCTTCTCGCTACCGGAATTCTGAAGTCGTGATAACCACTGACAACCTGAAAGTCTCTGCAGAAAGGCCCTAGAACTACTGACAGCACCGTGGTTTGCTGTCTACATTCATTCCTGGAGGGAAAGCTAACCCTTGCGGAACTTAGTGAAGGTATTAAAGACGCGGTTTCTTTCCCATTCAGGTTCCTGGGCCTCCGCCGTGGTGGACAGTGCAGGGAAGAGTGCTGTTTCCTTGAAAGTCTGGATTTCAAAAGCTGGGGCACAGGGTGAAGCAGGAATCCAAAAAGATCAGCACTGCCCCCCAAGGCTTATGAACTGGTGGGAGACAGTCCACAAGCTAGCTAGCTAAAGCTTCGCTCGTGGCTCAGGGGTAAAGAATCCGCCTGCAATGCAGGAGACCTGGGTTTGCTCCCTGGGTCGGGAAGATCCCCTGGAGGAGGGCATGGCAACCCACTCCAGCCTTCTTGCCTGGAGAGTCCCATGGACAGAGGAGCCTGGAGGGCTGCAGTCCACAGGGTCGCACAGAGCCGGACACGCCTGAGACGAAGCACAGGGCGGCACGCGCTTGGGTAAACGGTGCAAACGCCGAGGGAAAGTGGCAGGAAAGGGAGAGGAGAGGTGAATGTGTGGTGGTTGGAATGGCGTGTTCATTTCAGGCGGGGCAGGCGGGACGCCCCTCCAGGGATGGGGGCCAAGAGCTCGGGGAGGGGCATAGGGCAGGTGTTTTGCAGAAGAGCGTTTCGGGAGAGAGAGCCGCGAGTATGATGCCCCAGCAGGGCTTTGCATCCGGGGGCTGCCTGCCCAGGCAGGGTTGCCAGTGCCCTGGGGCTTGGGCAGCGGGATATGGTGGGGTGACCCCACAGCCCTGAGGGGGCCCAGGAGGGCTGCGGTGAGGGCGGTCCACCCTCCGTTGTGAAGGGCCCGCTGGCAGCTGTGCTGAGGACCTGCAGGACTGGAGAGGGAGCCGCGGGGCCGCTTTGGGGGCTGCCCCTTGAGCCGGGGTGCCGGTGCACCTCAGACCCGGTGGCCGTAGTGGGATCCCCTGAGATTCCTGATATCCAGCTCAAGGAGACAAGTTGTAAGCCGATTTAAGAAACTGGGCTGTGAGGTTTAAAAAGTAGGACTGAGCCTTCTGGAATGGTTTGAAAATATTGGAATCTTTTTTTAAAAAGACTCCTCAAAGGAAACTTTTTCCTTTAAGAAAAAGTTTTTTCCTACCTTAGGAAATGACCTTGGTTGAGAAGCCGTGTGTGTGTGTCTGTGTGTGTGTGTTCCACAAGTAGCCTCAAAAGGAACCAGGCAAAATGTAGGCCAGGGCTGTGGCAGGCGCCCCACCTGGGCCAGGTAGGGCCAGCATCGGGGGCGGGGGCCCGGCTCTCTCCACGCCTCGCCCCAGCCGGGAACCAAGGACTGTCACCTCGGCGCCCATGGCCTGGAGATGCCGAGTAGGGTCTCGTGTGACTGCCTCCCACTTCTGGGGTGTGTGGACACCGAGCGGCCACCCCTGGGGCAGGGGGCTGGCAGGGACCCTCACCGCACTTGGCCAAGCTGCCAAGGGCTCCGGTGGCTGCCACNAGAAAGGCCCTAGAACTACTGACAGCACCGTGGTTTGCTGTCTACATTCATTCCTGGAGGGAAAGCTAACCCTTGCGGAACTTAGTGAAGGTATTAAAGACGCGGTTTCTTTCCCATTCAGGTTCCTGGGCCTCCGCCGTGGTGGACAGTGCAGGGAAGAGTGCTGTTTCCTTGAAAGTCTGGATTTCAAAAGCTGGGGCACAGGGTGAAGCAGGAATCCAAAAAGATCAGCACTGCCCCCCAAGGCTTATGAACTGGTGGGAGACAGTCCACAAGCTAGCTAGCTAAAGCTTCGCTCGTGGCTCAGGGGTAAAGAATCCGCCTGCAATGCAGGAGACCTGGGTTTGCTCCCTGGGTCGGGAAGATCCCCTGGAGGAGGGCATGGCAACCCACTCCAGCCTTCTTGCCTGGAGAGTCCCATGGACAGAGGAGCCTGGAGGGCTGCAGTCCACAGGGTCGCACAGAGCCGGACACGCCTGAGACGAAGCACAGGGCGGCACGCGCTTGGGTAAACGGTGCAAACGCCGAGGGAAAGTGGCAGGAAAGGGAGAGGAGAGGTGAATGTGTGGTGGTTGGAATGGCGTGTTCATTTCAGGCGGGGCAGGCGGGACGCCCCTCCAGGGATGGGGGCCAAGAGCTCGGGGAGGGGCATAGGGCAGGTGTTTTGCAGAAGAGCGTTTCGGGAGAGAGAGCCGCGAGTATGATGCCCCAGCAGGGCTTTGCATCCGGGGGCTGCCTGCCCAGGCAGGGTTGCCAGTGCCCTGGGGCTTGGGCAGCGGGATATGGTGGGGTGACCCCACAGCCCTGAGGGGGCCCAGGAGGGCTGCGGTGAGGGCGGTCCGCCCTCCGTTGTGAAGGGCCCGCTGGCAGCTGTGCTGAGGACCTGCAGGACTGGAGAGGGAGCCGCGGGGCCGCTTTGGGGGCTGCCCCTTGAGCCGGGGTGCCGGTGCACCTCAGACCCGGTGGCCGTAGTGGGATCCCCTGAGATTCCTGATATCCAGCTCAAGGAGACAAGTTGTAAGCCGATTTAAGAAACTGGGCTGTGAGGTTTAAAAAGTAGGACTGAGCCTTCTGGAATGGTTTGAAAATATTGGAATCTTTTTTTAAAAAGACTCCTCAAAGGAAACTTTTT
Source organism: Raphicerus campestris (assembly GCA_006410735.1). Classification (NCBI taxonomy): domain Eukaryota; kingdom Metazoa; phylum Chordata; class Mammalia; order Artiodactyla; family Bovidae; genus Raphicerus; species Raphicerus campestris. Next base: position 366,976 of record SJYW01044528.1, on the reverse strand, counting down.
CCTTTAAGAAAAAGTTTTTTCCTACCTTAGGAAATGACCTTGGTTGAGAAGCCGTGTGTGTGTGTCTGTGTGTGTGTGTTCCACAAGTAGCCTCAAAAGGAACCAGGCAAAATGTAGGCCAGGGCTGTGGCAGGCGCCCCACCTGGGCCAGGTAGGGCCAGCATCGGGGGCGGGGGCCCGGCTCTCTCCACGCCTCGCCCCAGCCGGGAACCAAGGACTGTCACCTCGGCGCCCATGGCCTGGAGATGCCGAGTAGGGTCTCGTGTGACTGCCTCCCACTTCTGGGGTGTGTGGACACCGAGCGGCCACCCCTGGGGCAGGGGGCTGGCAGGGACCCTCACCGCACTTGGCCAAGCTGCCAAGGGCTCCGGTGGCTGCCACACACAGACCTGGGACTCAAGTCCTAGCAGCTTTCTCCAGGAAATAGTTTCCCCAGAAAACCAAAAACCTTCAGAGCAGTTCTCCATAGGAAGCAATGTTGATTTTTTTAAAAAATGCTTTGATAAAACCACAATATTTTCTTATAACAGTTTATTGAGAAATAATTTACACACCATACAATTCGCCCATTTAAAATGTACAGCCCAATGGTTTTCAGTACACTCACAAATGTGAAGAAACATCGCCTTAGTCAACCTTAGAACATCTGTCTTGTCTCAGAAAGAACACGCCCATGTTTCTTTAACTGTCATCCCCTAACCCCCACGTCCCCCGACTCTAAGTGATCACTAATCTACTTTGCATCTGTGTGGATTCACCTGTGCTGAACATTTCCTACGACATATTTTTTGTGACTTAGCACAGTGTGTGTGTTCAAAGTTTGTGTTGTAGCGTGACTCAGGGCTTCCTTCCCTTTATGCCTGAATAATGCTGTGTTGTATGAATATAACAAATTTTAAAAATCCATTCATAATGGACATTGGGCTGTTTACACCTTTTGGCTCATGAATAATGCTGCTACAAATGCTCACATGAAGCTTTTTGTATGTTTGCTCATTTCTCTCGGGGTGTCCCTAGGAGTGGAAATGCTGGTGACTCTATTTTTAACCATTTCAGAAACCTCTGGACTGTTTAAAGTGGCTGCACCGTCTTATATTCCCACCGACAGGATGTAAGGCTCTCGTTTCTCTGCATCCCCATCAGCACTTGTCGTTGTCTGACGTTTTCACTGTAGCTGTCCCAGTGGGTGTGAAGTGGAAGCTTACTGTGGGTCTGACTTGCATTCCCCTGATGACTAGGGGTATTGAGCATCTTCTCATGTGTTTATTGGCCATCTGTATATTTTATTTAAATATAGTCTATTTTAAGTGTCTATGCAGATCATTTGCCTATTTTTAAACTGAGTGATTTGTCTTTATATGACTTTGCAACCCCATGAACAATAGCCCGCCAGGCTCCTCTATCCATGGGATTCTGAAGGCAAGAATACTGGAGTGGGTAGTCATGCCCTTCTCCAGGGGATCTTCCTGACCCAGGGATCAAACCCAAGCAGGTCTCTGGCATTGCAGGCAGATTCGTTACCATTTGAGCTACTTGGGAAGCCCCTTATTATTTGTAAATGTTTGTAATCAAATTGCCAACATCCATTGGATCACAGAAAAAGCAAGAGAATTCCAGAAAAACATCTACTTCTGCATCATTAGCTATGCTAAAGCCTTTGACTGTGTGGATTGGATCACAACAAACTGGAAAATTCTTAAAGAGATGGGAATACCAGACCACCTTACGTGCCTCCTGAGAAATCTGTATGCAGGTCAAGAAATAACAGTTGGAACCAAACATGGAACAATGGACTGGTTCCAAATTGGGAAAGGAGTACATCAAGGCTGTATATTGTCACCCTGCTTATTTAACTTATATCCAGAGTACATCATGAGAAACGCTGGACTGGATGAAGCCACAAGCTGGAACCAAGATTGCAGGGAGAAATATCAATAACCTCAGATACACAGATAACAGCACCCTTATGGCAGAAAGCGAAGAATAGGAACTAAAGAATCTTTTGATTAAAGTGAAAGAGGAGAGAGAAAAAGCTGACTTAAAACTCAACATTTCAAAAACTTAGATCATGGCATCTGGTCACATCACTTCATGGCAAATAGATGGGACAACAGTGGAAACACTGGCAGACTTTGGGGAGGGGGCAAAATCACTGCAGATGGTGACGCAGCCATGAGATTAAGACGCTCGCTCCTTGGAAGAAAAGCTATGACCAACCCAGACAGCATATTCAAAAGCAGAATATACTTTGCCGACAAAGTTCCATATAGTCAAAGCTATGGTTTTTCCAGTAGTAATGTATAGATGTGAGAGTTGGACCATAAAGAAAGCTGAGCGCTGAAGAATTGATGCTTTTGAACTGTGGTGTTGGAGAAGGCTCTTGAGAGTCCCTTGGACTGCAAGGAGATCCAACCAGTCCATTCTAAAGGAAATCAGTCCTAATATTCATTGGAAGGAATGATACGGAAGCTAAAGCTCCAATACTTTGGCCATGTGATGAGAAGAACTGACTCATTTGAAAAGACCCTTATGCTGGGAAAAACTGAAGGTAGGAGGAGAAGGGGACGACAGAGGATGAGATGATTGGATGGCATGAGTCCATCACCAACTCAATGGACATGAGTTTGAGTAAGGTCCAAGAGTTGGTGATGGACAAAAGCGTCAGACATGACTGAGTGACTAAAATGTTCTTTGTATAGTCTGAATACAAGTCCCTGATCAGATATGTGATTTTCAAGCAGTTCCCCCATTGGTTGTCTTTCTGCTCTCTTGACACGTCTCTTGAACCTGGCGCTTCCGGTTCTGATGGAGTCCAGTGTGTCTGTCCTCTGGGGACTCATGCTTTTGGTTTCCCACCTAGGATGTGTCACGTGTACTGTGTCTTGTACAATTGCCAAAGTGCCACCTCCAGTGTCAGATATGTTTTCCTCTAAGAGTTTTATAGTTTCAGCTCTTACATTTGGGTCTTTGATCCATTTTGGCTTAATGTTTGTCTATGGGGTGAGTCCACTTTCATTCTTGTACTTTGTGGCTTTTCTGTTGACCATTTGTTGAAGAGACTATTCGCTTTGCATTGAGTGGTCTTGGCACCCATTTGAAAATCAGATGGCCGTAGACACGTGGGGTCGTTTCTGACTCTGTTCCGTTGCTCCGTAAGTCTGTCCTGTGCCAGCACCATGCTGCCTTTGTCTTTGTTTTTGGCTGTGCTGGGTCTTCGTAGCTGCACAGACGTTTCTCTAGTTGCGATGAGTGGGGGCTACTCTCTGCTGTATGCAGGCTTCTTGTTGCAGCAGCTTCTCTCGGGCTGGAGCCCAGGCTTGAGGGTGTGTGGACTTCAGTAGCTTCAGCTCCTGGGCTCTGAGGCACGGGCTCAGGAGTCGTGGTGCATGGGCTTAGCCGCTCGAGGCTTGGGGGATCTTCCCAGACCAGGAACCAGAGCATGCCTCCTGCTCTGGCAGGTGAATTCTTTATCACTGAGCCACCAGAGGAGCCCCCTCACCACACTGTCTTGACTTCAGATTTTTTGTAGGAAGTTCTGAAATGGGAAAGTGGGAATCCTCTAGCGTTGTCCTTTGGCAAGATGGTTGGCTGTTTTCGGGCTGTGGAATCGGTACCGAATCGGTACCGCATGAACTTTAGGATCCGCTGTCAGTTTCTACAAAGAAGCCGGCTGTGTTCCGGCGGGGACTGCGTTGAACCTGTGGATCAGTCAGGGGGATTGTCATGTTAGCAGTATTGCCCAGTCCATGGATAGGATGCTTTGCAATTTCTTTCAGTGATAAAGATGTTCAATATGTCTTTTTTAAGGCGTCTGGAGTGCTCTGGACAGCTGAGTTTTCCAGGGTGCCGGCCCCCCCAACTCCCTGTAGACTACAAGTTCTCTGCCCTTCTGTGGAACTGACACAGCCAAGGAGAAGGAGCCCAAGGAGTCAGATGGGAGGGGGCTGGGAGTCAGTTTTGTTTTAACTTTTAAATGCCCTCCTGCAGGACCCACTCTTACCACCCACCTAGACAGATGGCTTCTCATCACTCCATCTTACTGCCACTTCCATGCGGAGGCCCAGGGTGTTCTCTTGGCTTTAACGATGCCTCTTCCGTCTGTCCCTGAAACTATTCCTCTCTCTCTCGCTGCTGGGGATTCATCGCTTCTTAGGGTCACTTCATTGCCAGGCGCGTGTCCGTGCACTCGGCACAGCTCTTTGCAAAGCCCCGCTCCTCTCCATGCGCAGCAGCGGCACCTTTGCCACAGATCAGATAACCACGCGTGTGAGGGCGGCTTCTGACGTTTATATTCCATTAGATTATCTGTCTAGTCTTATTCTAATGCTTTAATTACTATGACCTCATAAGAAATTATTTGCATAGTGTTATGGACTGAATGTCCCCCAGAATTCATTTGTTGACTCCCCAGTCCCCAGTGTGATGGTATTTGGAGTGGGGACTGAGATTTCACTGAATCTCTAGATAATTCTCCTTATCACTGAAGAAGGAAATGGCAACCCACTCCAGTACTCTTGCCTGGAAAATTTCATGGACAAAGGAGCCCGGTGGGCTACAGTCCACGGGGTCACAAAGAGTTGGACATGACTGAACAACTTCACTTTCTTTCTTTCTAGATAATTTTAGGGAGAATTGGCATCTTTTCAGTATGCAGTTTTCCCATCCATGAATATGGTATTTTCATTTATTAATGTTTTCAAAAATTTCTGTCAGTGATCTTATGGTTTCCTGTGCAGACATCTTCGTTACTTTGACCTTCTTTTTAGCTTTTGATACTTTTACAATATTGTAAACTGCATAACTTTTAAAATTCCATTAGTTACTCATCATTGTTATAGAAACATGATTGTGAGTTGACCTGGTGTTCATCAGTCTTGCTAAATCATTTCAGTGTAAATACTTTGAAAGTTCTTTTGGATGTTTTATAATGCTAATTGGAAAATAATGTTTTTCCCTAATTTGGTCAGTAATTCTTTGGATGCAAACAACAGAAGTTCCTCCGAGGAAGTTGCAGTCGAAGGCAAGCTGGTCTGGGCCCCGCAGGGTGCTGGGAAAACCAGGGAGGGTGTCCAGCTGGCCTTGGCGGGGCCTCCCTCAGTCCCAGGGCCCTTGAACCTGCAGCCACAGGCCCCGCCCCCACCCTGCGCTCCCGGCGGGGGGGCCTGCTTCCGCTTCTGGGTCTCTGGTCCCCGCCTCCATGTTGGCCTTGCTCTGCATCCACGTGGCCTTGCAGCTCCAGCACCCCCGCTCCTCTGGCCTCAGTGTCCAGGACGACCGGCTGGGCTCCGGACGGGGGCCCCTGCCTCCCCGGGACCCCGGACAGCACACATTTCCTATAGGACCCTGCACGTCTGGCAGAAAACTTGGAAAGCATGCCTGTCACGTGGACGCATTCACCTCCCAAACATGCCTGCTATTGCTATGATTCCATTTTTCCTACATATATGTTTTTCTTTCTCGCTACATAGAAATTTACAAATTTGAATTGTTATATACACCACATTATATGCTTGCTCAACTCAATTTTATGTTTTAGTATTTCATTAAATATACTTCAAAAACATGATCTTAATAGCTTAATAGAATATACAGTATTACATTATATAGCCACACCATAATTCCACTAAGAATTCCTATTTTTAGATTTTTGGGTTCTCTCCAGGTTTTGTTTTCGCTTTTTTTTAATAAATACAGCAGTGAGCAGTCTTGCACTTAAAATCTTGTCTTATCGCTGCTAATTTCCTTAGGATTGATTCTTAGACGTGGAATTAGTGGCTCAAAAGATATGAACATTGTCAAATCTCTTGATACAATGTCAGGTTTGTTTCTAGAAGGGCTGTACTTGTTTCCTTTCCTTTCCACAACTCTAAGAATACCCGTTTCTCATCGACAGGATTGAGTATTAGCTTTTACAAGAAATCTTTTCTAATTTAATAGGTAAAAAAAAATTGCTCTATTTTAATGTGCTATACATTTTTAAGTGAGGTTGAATATATGTTCCAAACTTACTAACCACTTGTTCCCTTGTGAGCGGACTGTGAATTTGCCCATTTTTCTCCAGAATGTCCATCTAGTCTTATTGATTTAAAAAAGCTCATTGTATATTGAGAATATAAACCCCTTGTTGCAGGACCCTTTCTCGCTCCCCTGGTAGCTGCAGCCGCATGTCAGCCTGCTGGTCGTGGAAGGAGGCAGTGGTGAGCGCAGTCCTTGGGAAGAGGAGCGAGAGGGACACCCCACCATCAGGTGCGTGGGTGGGGGTCCATGGCCACTGTGAGCACAGCAGTGGGTGGGGGTGAGGGGCCTGGGGTGCCCGGGCGTCCCATGTCTCCAGCCATGTGTGTCCACACGTGGACCTGAGAACGGCAGGGATGGCGCGCTTGGGAGCCCTGCTCTGGCAGCCTCCTGGGTGTTGAAGGCCCCAGTTTCAAGTCAGGAGCCAGTGACACTGGTCATGCCCTGGGCCCCAGCTAATGTCAGCTGAGTGAGCCAGTTTCTGTGTGACAGCCTGTCCAGGTGACGGGCTGAGCCATGCCCCCAAGGCACATGTCCTTCTGATGCACCAGAAGAGAAGTGTGGTGGTTCTCACTCCATCCAGAGGACCACACGCTCTTGTTAATCCTGAAGGTCTCTACAGCAGAAAGAGGTCAGGGGGAGGGTTTGGAGACCGGAGGGTGTTCAACACCTGGCCTTGATCCTTCCAGCCTGGTGACTTTGGGCCGGTCGCCTGCCCTCTCTGGACTGCAGTGTTGTCACCTGAGAGAGCAGAATGAGATCCCGTGAAGAGCCCTGGTTGCTGGCGGGAGCAGGGCCAGGTGTCCCCCAACCCTCAGGTACACGTGTGGGTGAGGCACAGCACTCCCCTGGGGTCAGAAGAGGTGGTTTCTGAGGAACTTGAGTCAAAAATGATGTTCACGTCCCTCCTGAAGTAGTGCCTACGTGGCCCCATCCTTCCAGGGCCCACATGAAGTCCCCAATGCTCAGGGGCACCCTGCAGCTTCACCAGGTGCCCTTGATGCCAGCAGTGGGGAGGGAGGGAAGCGTGGCCTTGCCCCCCTCGAAAAACCCAGAGTCCTTCTGGTGCCGCAGGAACTCCCCTGGGAGGCCGCGGTGGCAGCTGTGGACAGCTCCCTGGGTGAACCCCCTGTGCCCCTGGGCAGGCTTTCCCCGGGAGTGAGCAGTCTGTGCCAGGCTAGAAGGCCTGACGTGTTTCCTCTCCACCCTCCAAGGAAAAGCTCCTCCACCACCAAGGAGAGCTCTTGGGTGCAGGGCCTGCAGAGATAGCATATTCAAAAGCAGAGACATCACTTTGCCAACTAAGGTCCGTCTAGTCAAGGCTATGGTTTTTCCTGTGGTCATGTATGGATGTGCGAGTTGGACTGTGAAGAAGGCTGAGCGCCGAAGAATTGATGCTTTTGAACTGTGGTGTTGGAGAAGACTCTTGAGAGTCCCTTGGACTGCAAGGAGATCCAACCAGTCCATTCTGAAGGAGATCAGCCCTGGGATTTCTTTGGAAGGAATGATGCTGAAGCTGAAACTCAAGTACTTTGGCCACCTGATGCGAAGAGTTGACTCTTTTGACTCTGATGCTGGGAGGGATTGGGGGCAGGANTGAGCCAGTTTCTGTGTGACAGCCTGTCCAGGTGACGGGCTGAGCCATGCCCCCAAGGCACATGTCCTTCTGATGCACCAGAAGAGAAGTGTGGTGGTTCTCACTCCATCCAGAGGACCACACGCTCTTGTTAATCCTGAAGGTCTCTACAGCAGAAAGAGGTCAGGGGGAGGGTTTGGAGACCGGAGGGTGTTCAACACCTGGCCTTGATCCTTCCAGCCTGGTGACTTTGGGCCGGTCGCCTGCCCTCTCTGGACTGCAGTGTTGTCACCTGAGAGAGCAGAATGAGATCCCGTGAAGAGCCCTGGTTGCTGGCGGGAGCAGGGCCAGGTGTCCCCCAACCCTCAGGTACACGTGTGGGTGAGGCACAGCACTCCCCTGGGGTCAGAAGAGGTGGTTTCTGAGGAACTTGAGTCAAAAATGATGTTCACGTCCCTCCTGAAGTAGTGCCTACGTGGCCCCATCCTTCCAGGGCCCACATGAAGTCCCCAATGCTCAGGGGCACCCTGCAGCTTCACCAGGTGCCCTTGATGCCAGCAGTGGGGAGGGAGGGAAGCGTGGCCTTGCCCCCCTCGAAAAACCCAGAGTCCTTCTGGTGCCGCAGGAACTCCCCTGGGAGGCCGCGGTGGCAGCTGTGGACAGCTCCCTGGGTGAACCCCCTGTGCCCCTGGGCAGGCTTTCCCCGGGAGTGAGCAGTCTGTGCCAGGCTAGAAGGCCTGACGTGTTTCCTCTCCACCCTCCAAGGAAAAGCTCCTCCACCACCAAGGAGAGCTCTTGGGTGCAGGGCCTGCAGAGATAGCATATTCAAAAGCAGAGACATCACTTTGCCAACTAAGGTCCGTCTAGTCAAGGCTATGGTTTTTCCTGTGGTCATGTATGGATGTGCGAGTTGGACTGTGAAGAAGGCTGAGCGCCGAAGAATTGATGCTTTTGAACTGTGGTGTTGGAGAAGACTCTTGAGAGTCCCTTGGACTGCAAGGAGATCCAACCAGTCCATTCTGAAGGAGATCAGCCCTGGGATTTCTTTGGAAGGAATGATGCTGAAGCTGAAACTCAAGTACTTTGGCCACCTGATGCGAAGAGTTGACTCTTTTGACTCTGATGCTGGGAGGGATTGGGGGCAGGAGGAGAAGGGGACAACTGAGGATGAGATGGCTGGATGGCATCACGGACTCGATGGACGTGAGTCTGAGTGAGCTCCGGGAGTTGGTGATGGACAGGGAGGCCTGGCATGCTGCGATTCATAGGGTCGCAAAGAGTCCGACACGACTGAGCGACTGAACTGAACTGAACTGCAGGGTCTGCAGGCCACATGGGGCTCCTCACAGGCTGGTCCAGGGCAGACACAGGGCTGGACAGGGACGGATCTGCACTCACTGTGGCCCCAGGAGAACACGGCCCTGTTGGCTGCCGTCAGAGGATCACGACTGCCTGAGTACCATATGTACAGGTTCCGTTAGGTCTTTCTCAGCACTGGAACCATGGAAGGTTCAGAATGAGCCTGGAAACCACTGTGGCTTCCGCCCAGGACCACGGGCATCCCTGGGTTGAGCCTCCACTGAGTAGATGGGCACCCACTGCTGTTGGGGGTCCACCTTGGCCAAACCCAGGCGGCAGGGAGACTGGGCCCCAGTCCACCTGGGTCAGGAGCCGCTAGCGCTTATGCCCGGGCCCGGGGCCTACCCCATGTGCCTGCGGCTCCCCAGCCCCACATCAGCGGCTACTCCCTGCGAAACGCACAGCCCTGCCCTGGGAATAACAAGTGGCCCAAAAATCAATTTGTAATCTGATTGGAGGTTTTTTTATTTCCTCTGATGAGTTTAAATTTCATTAGAAGCAACCTTATTCCAACATAAAAGGAACCCTTGAAGGGTAAAGCGGGGATTGTCTCAGCGCACCTAAAGCGGCCGGCCCTTTGTGTGATTTGCTCATCGCATTAATTGTGAGGGCCAGGCCTGGCGGCCCCCCCGCCGGTGTCCGTTGGCAGCTGAGCGGTTATCAGGGCCTGGGATCGGCCAGGCGGGCCCAGAGCACAAGGACTCACATTCAAAACCTGCTCTTGGGCATATTGACACTTGAGTTATCAACAGCTCTTATTATCTGCCGGGCAGGAGCGCACGGCTCGTGGGGACAGAAGGAGCCACAGACTGCCGCCGCGGCTGCCCGCCCCCCCAGCATCCTCTTAATTGTGTGTATTCTCTGGAAAAAGTGATCATCGAAGCCTCTTGTCTTGATGAGAAATTGACATTTTCTGAGGACTGCTTGGGTGCCGAACGGGGAGATAAGGCCCGAGTTGTTTTAGAGGAGGGCGGGCATTCCTTCCTTTCACGGCCCTCTTTATTGCTCCTGTTGACCCACTTGATGAGTATGGATTTCATGAGGTCTTTTTCAGCATCTGAACTATAAAAGGTTCAGAATGACACCACCCCTTATAGACAAAAGATAACCTTGCCCTTTGAATATATCGATTCTTTATTAACTAGGCTGTTTAATGCAATGAAATGAGGCATTAGATTGAAGCCCATTTCAAGTGCTTTGAATAATCTTTAAAAGCTTGGAAGACCCTGGAAGGCGGCCTGACAATAATTGGCACTCATTTGGAGAGAATGCAGCTCTCAGTTCAGATTCAGAACACAAACATGAAGTAATTTCCCTCCCCCAAGTCGCCAGACCCCAGCAGGCAGCTCCAGGAGGCGGTCCCTGGCCCACCCCTGAGCGGGCATCCCTGGCACCAGCTCAGAGCCAGGGGGTGATGTCGTCCCCAGCACGCGGCGGAGGGGCTGCCTGCAGCCTGTGCCCCACGAGCCCCCTTCTTTGCTGTCTCTTTAAGGCTGAAATAAGAATGCAGTCAAAGGAACCTGATTGTCATTGACAGGAAAAAAAAAANGCTGTTGGGGGTCCACCTTGGCCAAACCCAGGCGGCAGGGAGACTGGGCCCCAGTCCACCTGGGTCAGGAGCCGCTAGCGCTTATGCCCGGGCCCGGGGCCTACCCCATGTGCCTGCGGCTCCCCAGCCCCACATCAGCGGCTACTCCCTGCGAAACGCACAGCCCTGCCCTGGGAATAACAAGTGGCCCAAAAATCAATTTGTAATCTGATTGGAGGTTTTTTTATTTCCTCTGATGAGTTTAAATTTCATTAGAAGCAACCTTATTCCAACATAAAAGGAACCCTTGAAGGGTAAAGCGGGGATTGTCTCAGCGCACCTAAAGCGGCCGGCCCTTTGTGTGATTTGCTCATCGCATTAATTGTGAGGGCCAGGCCTGGCGGCCCCCCCGCCGGTGTCCGTTGGCAGCTGAGCGGTTATCAGGGCCTGGGATCGGCCAGGCGGGCCCAGAGCACAAGGACTCACATTCAAAACCTGCTCTTGGGCATATTGACACTTGAGTTATCAACAGCTCTTATTATCTGCCGGGCAGGAGCGCACGGCTCGTGGGGACAGAAGGAGCCACAGACTGCCGCCGCGCCTGCCCGCCCCCCCAGCATCCTCTTAATTGTGTGTATTCTCTGGAAAAAGTGATCATCGAAGCCTCTTGTCTTGATGAGAAATTGACATTTTCTGAGGACTGCTTGGGTGCCGAACGGGGAGATAAGGCCCGAGTTGTTTTAGAGGAGGGCGGGCATTCCTTCCTTTCACGGCCCTCTTTATTGCTCCTGTTGACCCACTTGATGAGTATGGATTTCATGAGGTCTTTTTCAGCATCTGAACTATAAAAGGTTCAGAATGACACCACCCCTTATAGACAAAAGATAACCTTGCCCTTTGAATATATCGATTCTTTATTAACTAGGCTGTTTAATGCAATGAAATGAGGCATTAGATTGAAGCCCATTTCAAGTGCTTTGAATAATCTTTAAAAGCTTGGAAGACCCTGGAAGGCGGCCTGACAATAATTGGCACTCATTTGGAGAGAATGCAGCTCTCAGTTCAGATTCAGAACACAAACATGAAGTAATTTCCCTCCCCCAGGTCGCCAGACCCCAGCAGGCAGCTCCAGGAGGCGGTCCCTGGCCCACCCCTGAGCGGGCATCCCTGGCACCAGCTCAGAGCCAGGGGGTGATGTCGTCCCCAGCACGCGGCGGAGGGGCTGCCTGCAGCCTGTGCCCCACGAGCCCCCTTCTTTGCTGTCTCTTTAAGGCTGAAATAAGAATGCAGTCAAAGGAACCTGATTGTCATTGACAGGAAAAAAAAAAGGTATTCACAAGTTTCTTTATGTTTTGAATAATTGTTCCCTGTTTTGCTCGGCAGAACAAGTAATTAAGATGACATTTGTGAGTACTAATTTGGATCACACTTACGTGTATGTGTTGGAGAGCTGCAAGCCAAAACATGCAAAGCCAGCCTTCCATTGAGGAGAAAATGAAAAATGCAGAATGAGATGGAGCCGGGGCACCCAAGACGCACAGGAGCCAAACAGGGCGGCGAAAATCAGAACCCTGGTGCTGCGGCACGTCTCATCACCGCCCGTGCCTTCGGCTGCCCCTTCATGGGGCCTGGCGGCAGGGCAATACACAGGGTCTCCATGCCTTGGCGTGGGCCTGGCCTTGATGCCGGTCCCCTTGGTCAGGGCTCAGGGTGCCCTGGGGTCTGCCCACAGTGCCTTGAGCTGGACCTTGTCCCAGCCTGATGACAGGGACAGAGGAGCTCGTGTCCTGAGTGGCCAGAGCCCTGGCTCTCCACCACCAGGCCTCCAGTTCAGGAGCAGGGCCTGAGGTCAGAGAGCTTGGGCCGGGGGCAGGGATGGCCGAGCCCCCTCGAGCCAGAGCCCTGGCTCTCGAGTTCAGGAGCAGGGGCTGAGGTCAGAGGGCTTGGGCTGGGGGCAGGGGGGTCGAGCCCCTGCGAGCCTCGAGGCTGTCTGTGGGCTGCCATGGCCCTGGGTCCCACCCAGCCATTCTCAGATGCTCCAGGGGGCATGCAGCCTGCAGACTGCCAGCCCCAGGACCAGCACTATTGGCACCCCTGCAGGAGCCTCTCTGTGCTGCTCAGATGAGCATCTGAGGGCAGAGAGCCTTGGAGAAAGCTCCTGTACAAACTGTTATCTTGACCGAGAGCGCTCTGGAATCCAGGGTACGCAAACGACCCCCCAACCCAAGGTCAGCGCTGCGTGTTGAGCCAGCCATTCTAACAATCAAAACAGATCGAGTTACCCAAAGTGAAATTCACAGACAAGAAATACTTTAATTAAATATCGTGTAAAATGAACATTTTATACAGTTAAATATCTGAAAAAAAATGTACAGATAAAACAATCTTATTGTGGGGTCTTCAGCAGTAAAGTCTGCCATTTAGTGGAGCGCTCTGAGACGATGACGCCGTGAGGGCGACCAGGTGCCCTAAGACCCAAACCGAGGACGGGGTGAGCAGACTCGCAGATGTCCCTAATGTGCACACATGAGCTCGTTTCTAGGTCAAACCCTTACATATACAAAGTAAAACGGAGGCAGGTGAGTTCCAAAGTGACTCCTCAGGCCGGCCACAGGGCCAGAGTGTGGCAGCCGGCCTCCAGGACGTTCCGATTCTCCCATTTAGTCCAGTGAACACTTTCAAGTCTGGCACAGTTTTGTTTTGGTCTTTCTCAAGAGAAATTTAAGAAGTCCCTCCTTTTTGTTTTAGATTTTATTTCTGCTGCAAAGTGTTGGCTGTGCTGTGTCCGAAAGGGACAAAGAAAACGCCCCTCCTGGTCTCACCGCAGGTTTGGCACTAACAGGGACAGTGTCGGAAGGAGGTCATTCCAGTTCAGAAAGTACAGACAGTGGCTGCTGGGTCTGACCACAGGAAAGGTATTGTTAAAAGGGAATTCTGGACAAGGGGTGGGTGCGGGTCCCCTGGGGCCTCTGAGTCTGGGGTGGGCTCAGGAGGACGCAGGACACAGCGGACTCGGACGCAGAGAGCAGTGGCAGGCTCATGGGGCTTGTGCTTGCGTGTGCGTGCGTGTGTGTGTGTGTGTGTGTGTGTCACCGCAGACCTCCAAATGAAATCTCGATCAACAATCGTGGTGTAAGCCTGTGAGAAGATAGCACAAAGGCTCTTTAAAGAAGTCCACTTTTAAGGCATCGGAGAAGTTAATGTGGCAAACATTTAATTAAAACATCAGAAGTAAATTTTATTTTAAACCTTAGGCCTCTGAATTTCTCCAGTAAACACGGTTCAGCTATGTGGCAAAGTCATGGGTGGCAGCTAAAATGACTTTTTACATTCTACAAAAAAAAAAAAATAATAAGGAGAGAAGGGCGCCGCCCCAGACGGAGTCGCCTCTTCGTGGCCGTTCCGCATGCACGGGCTCTACCAGGACCTGTCACAGCCGGGTGGCAGCGTTTCTGTTTTGACTATACAACAAACTTTTTTTTTTCTTCAAAAGTATTTGTTCAGATAACTTAAAAAATAATATAAAAATAAACAATGAATTTGACTTTTCCTCAAAATTAAAAAAAAAAAAGGACAGAAAGTCTAAACAATAGCAAATTCTGGAAGTACAAATGAAATGCAAGGACGCTGGTTCATTGAACAGAACGGATCAGACAGACAGTTCTTGGCTGAATGCTCTTCCAGCATCACATACCAGGCCATGGCTGGAAACCAACGCAGACAAGGAAACGCAACTGAAAACGCCAGGAAAAGCAATGTACAAAATCTCAAAGATAAATACAATATTTATAATTGATATGTTACAAAATAAAGTCCCTTAGCAACAGCAAGTGCTCATGGAAAAGTAAGTGTTGAATGGAGACCATTTTATTCCTTATAAGACGCATAAGGAATAAAACTTTTTTTCTCTCTCTAAATATTTAAGTGGATCTGAAAAAAATTCAAGACAAGTGTATAAATATTTAGCTACAACTTTGGCAAAATCACAAAAGTCTACAATTTTATAACCACATACAAAACACATCAGGGAAGAAGGATCTAGAAGTCAAAAGGACAACTTCTGGTACAAGAAACATGGATCTCACAGTAGCCTAAGAATGCAATAGTATACAGTGCTAGCAAAAGGTGAAAACAATGTCGCAGACCACGCTTGCTCAACAGGAAGCTCTAGCAGTGGGGAATATTTTAACCAACAGACAGTAGCATTTTTTTTTCTCTGTCAGTGTGCTTGTTGAAGGCAAGAGAATTCAATATCAAAGTTACAATTTCTAACTACAATAAGTTACAAAGTTTCATTTCATTAAGATGAAGTTAAGCAATGATAAACCCTCCCTCCCCCCACCCTGCCACCCCAGTTCTCCTAACCATATAGTCTTCCTCTCTTCCAGTTTGATGGCTCAGACCTCCTTGGCCCCCTTTTGTCACCACAAAAAAATATTTCACATTATAGAGATACACAACGATTGTGAATCTAAGTATGAGCACAGAAAAATGTCTGGAGGCGTTTTCATCAGTGTTTTATGATCGTCAAAATGGTGCATTCACAAAGTTTCTCCCAACACATAGCAAGGACTAGACACAGCCAAGACGGAGCCGGAAACTTTATACAAAATAGGCGTCGCTTTGCTTTCCTTATTCTTCAGGACTGAGAAATGTGAAAATATGAGAAAAGTTCAGTCAGGAAAATGGAATCGTTCATGAAGGAGCAGGTTGTTTGCTTGTTGATTCTTAATAGTTTAAATAAAATCTTTAAACAAAGTCTCTTGTAGCATTTCGGCCGCTGCTGACACATGAAGACACCGTCCCGTCAGCACCCCGTGTGTCCTGACGTGTCCCCTGAAGTCCGTCCTTGGACGCTGCTTGGCGGCAGGTAACAGCGCTCCTCACATGGGCGGGACTACCAGCCCAGACATAGCTGCAAGAGAGAGGGAGCGGGTCAGGGGCACCCCTCACCAGGCGCGGGGGCCTCCCTGGGCTTCGGTCAACGGGACAGTGGCTTGCACGGCCCTCCACTAACCAGCCGTGGGCTCAGTTAAGGGCACCTCCTTCAAGGGTGAGGGTGCACGTGTGGACAGACCCCCCCAGGATCCTCTCCTCAAAGACCTCACGTGGCAAAGGGAAAGGCTTCTGGCCTTCTGCGTGCGAAGGGGCTGCCGCCCACACACCTCGGTGGCTGGCTTCTGGCAGACAGAGGCCCAGGGCCCCCGAGGCCACCTCTGCTGACAGAGGCATGCCAACCCGGCCACTCCTGTGATGCCAGCCGCGGCCGGATCTCAGGCCGGGGGGCAGCTGGGCCCCACTCTCACTCCCTGCGTGGACTGGGCATGCCTCGGGCTCCCCTCTGCTCTCAGCCCCTGCCCTGGACCTGCTGCTGACCGCTCCGTATCGTAATGGTGAGTCGCGGGCTGGCCGAGGTCAAAGCCGCCACANAAAAAAAAAAAAGGACAGAAAGTCTAAACAATAGCAAATTCTGGAAGTACAAATGAAATGCAAGGACGCTGGTTCATTGAACAGAACGGATCAGACAGACAGTTCTTGGCTGAATGCTCTTCCAGCATCACATACCAGGCCATGGCTGGAAACCAACGCAGACAAGGAAACGCAACTGAAAACGCCAGGAAAAGCAATGTACAAAATCTCAAAGATAAATACAATATTTATAATTGATATGTTACAAAATAAAGTCCCTTAGCAACAGCAAGTGCTCATGGAAAAGTAAGTGTTGAATGGAGACCATTTTATTCCTTATAAGACGCATAAGGAATAAAACTTTTTTTCTCTCTCTAAATATTTAAGTGGATCTGAAAAAAATTCAAGACAAGTGTATAAATATTTAGCTACAACTTTGGCAAAATCACAAAAGTCTACAATTTTATAACCACATACAAAACACATCAGGGAAGAAGGATCTAGAAGTCAAAAGGACAACTTCTGGTACAAGAAACATGGATCTCACAGTAGCCTAAGAATGCAATAGTATACAGTGCTAGCAAAAGGTGAAAACAATGTCGCAGACCACGCTTGCTCAACAGGAAGCTCTAGCAGTGGGGAATATTTTAACCAACAGACAGTAGCATTTTTTTTTCTCTGTCAGTGTGCTTGTTGAAGGCAAGAGAATTCAATATCAAAGTTACAATTTCTAACTACAATAAGTTACAAAGTTTCATTTCATTAAGATGAAGTTAAGCAATGATAAACCCTCCCTCCCCCCACCCTGCCACCCCAGTTCTCCTAACCATATAGTCTTCCTCTCTTCCAGTTTGATGGCTCAGACCTCCTTGGCCCCCTTTTGTCACCACAAAAAAATATTTCACATTATAGAGATACACAACGATTGTGAATCTAAGTATGAGCACAGAAAAATGTCTGGAGGCGTTTTCATCAGTGTTTTATGATCGTCAAAATGGTGCATTCACAAAGTTTCTCCCAACACATAGCAAGGACTAGACACAGCCAAGACGGAGCCGGAAACTCTATACAAAATAGGCGTCGCTTCGCTTTCCTTATTCTTCAGGACTGAGAAATGTGAAAATATGAGAAAAGTTCAGTCAGGAAAATGGAATCGTTCATGAAGGAGCAGGTTGTTTGCTTGTTGATTCTTAATAGTTTAAATAAAATCTTTAAACAAAGTCTCTTGTAGCATTTCGGCCGCTGCTGACACATGAAGACACCGTCCCGTCAGCACCCCGTGTGTCCTGACGTGTCCCCTGAAGTCCGTCCTTGGACGCTGCTTGGCGGCAGGTAACAGCGCTCCTCACATGGGCGGGACTACCAGCCCAGACATAGCTGCAAGAGAGAGGGAGCGGGTCAGGGGCACCCCTCACCAGGCGCGGGGGCCTCCCTGGGCTTCGGTCAACGGGACAGTGGCTTGCACGGCCCTCCACTAACCAGCCGTGGGCTCAGTTAAGGGCACCTCCTTCAAGGGTGAGGGTGCACGTGTGGACAGACCCCCCCAGGATCCTCTCCTCAAAGACCTCACGTGGCAAAGGGAAAGGCTTCTGGCCTTCTGCGTGCGAAGGGGCTGCCGCCCACACACCTCGGTGGCTGGCTTCTGGCAGACAGAGGCCCAGGGCCCCCGAGGCCACCTCTGCTGACAGAGGCATGCCAACCCGGCCACTCCTGTGATGCCAGCCGCGGCCGGATCTCAGGCCGGGGGGCAGCTGGGCCCCACTCTCACTCCCTGCGTGGACTGGGCATGCCTCGGGCTCCCCTCTGCTCTCAGCCCCTGCCCTGGACCTGCTGCTGACCGCTCCGTATCGTAATGGTGAGTCGCGGGCTGGCCGAGGTCAAAGCCGCCACAGCCCGCCTGGTTTGCAATCGCGGGCCCAGGGCCCTGACAAGACAGAAGTCACGGCTCCACGTGTAGGGAGCGTGTCCTTTCTCTTCTTGGAACAGAGAGAGAACTTGCGCTGAGATGCCAAGTGCAAGGCTGCTTCCCAGTGAACTCCTGGTGCAAAGGTCACTTAAAACCTTTTAACTTAAGTGTTGTTTAGTTTTTGTCAAGAGTGATTATTCTCATTAATTTATGTATCACATATTAATGTATTTAGTTCATGTAGCGATGGGAGCTTCAATTTCTCAGTTCATTAATTTCAGCAATATTAATTTATCTCCGACTCACCGTTACAACTTCATGGTTTGGAAGGCCCGTGTGTGTACACACGGCTTGCGCGGTGCCACCGCTCGGTGGGCCCTGGTGCCACGTGAACGGCGGGCAGGGCCACGCACCCGGCCACCTGCCCCTTCGCCCCTGTGCTCTGGGGACCACGGCCGGCTCACAGGCCAGTCGGCGGCCCTTCGGGGCTGGGCGACCCTCTCACGCTAACAGGTGTGGTGCAGACAATTATTTCAAATCACGGATACCTTTCCAGTTCCTTTTTTGAGCATTAGTTCATCAAAGTGAAATATGCCACCGACTTCACAAAAGGGCCAGTTTGTCTTCTCCATGGTAGCGTCCTCAGCACCCAGCAGAGAGCCTGGCACATAGTAGGCGCTCAGTAAATACTGGTTGAATGGGTTCAGTTTTTTTTTAAAGGAGTAACTGGATTTGGTTTTCACCGGGAGGAGCATATACCAAAGGAGGTGTCTGAAAGAGGCCAGATGGTGGCCACTCAATCTCGGGGCCTGTGGGCCTCAGTCACTCACCAGGAGCTGCGTGCAAGCTCACGAGGCCTGGGGGCCCACACACGGCCCCGCCTGCCACTGCCCAGAGGGCCCTGGCACTGGGCAGGCACTGCGCGGCCCCGTCTGCAGGCAGCCGTGCCAGGCGGGGCCTCCCGCAGCCCTTCGGCGGGCCGTACTCCCTCTGGAGTCTTTGAGAGCAGTCGCCCGAGAGACCAACTCCTGTCCAGCGCTGGCTCAGGCACAGCCCCGGGTCTCCAAGGACAGCACAGCCTCGGGGGCCCCGCAGTCCGTTAGACCAGGCTGAGAATCGAGGCTCGGGACCGCAGGGGCTGCAGGCAGCACCGCGGCCCGCCCCCAAGCCTGAGGCTGTCCCGCGGGCAAGGGGGCTGCCGGCTCAGCAGGGCAGAACATGGGCCCTACGGCCACCGCCGCGGCCTGTTTGCTTTCCCTGTGGTTTTTCCACTCCCTGCGGACATGGGCTGCTTTTACCACGAGGACACGCAAGTCGTCTCGGAAGGATGGGGAAATGGGTTTTATCAACCAAGAGGAAGCCTCTGCTTGCAGGGGCTGACCAAGCGGGAGTCATCCCTAGGCACACCCAGTGGGGGCTGGGGGGCTGTGTCGCCTGGTGGGGACAAAGGAGAGCATGCAGTGGCCAGGGCTGCCCTCCCCGGGCTGGCCGGGGAGCGGGCTGGAGCTCCCGCCCCCAGGGAGAGAGCCGCAGGGCCCCGGGGCCGCCCAGGCCGCAGCGTGGGGCCGGCGTGCGCGCTCACCTTGCAGTCCGTTCCCGTTGGCGCTGGTGCAGGAGGGAGGAGGGGAGGCCTGGGGCCGGACCACGGGCGCGAAGGCGCTCTTTTGTTTCACTGCAGAGATGACATTGGCAGGTGAGAATGAGAAAATGCCGTGGGTACCGCTACCGTTTGAAGGGAGGGTGACCGAAGAGGCTGCCATGGTGGGGCTGGACGGCACTACTGCAACAAAGCAGACATGTCAGGACACGCGGCGCCGCGGCCACGCGGCAGGGCTCCGGGCCGGGCCTGGGGCCTCGGGCCACAGAGCAAGCACGGGATGGCTCTGGCTCGGCCACTCTCGGGGCAACAGGCATCATCTAACGCTTGCGTGGACTTTGGGTTCCATTTGGGCAGCCCTGGTTTGGTGCCGATTCAGTTTGGGTTTCGCCGTGTGGCCGCGCGGGGCCACGCGGACGCCCAGCCTCCAGAGCCACCCTTCCTTTTATTCCAGCAGCGCACACCACAGACCATCCACGCAACGCACACACGTGACTGCAGCGCATATGAATCTGTGTGATGACGCGTGAGAAAAACAGACACTTACTGCCGTAGGGAGAGTTAGCGGAGGAGCCATTAAGGAATCCAGGCGAGCCCGGGACCCCTAGGTTGGCCATGGCGCCACTTCCGTAGCCGTTCATGCTAGTGCTGACTGTGCTGTAATTGGACTGCTGGGGAGTACTGCTCGGCGCGTATCCTCGCGGGGACACGCTGCTCGTGTTGCGACTGTAGCCGACTGTTGGACCCCCACCCCGGCCAAAAACAATGTTATTATCAGGGAGAGACACGGGGGGGCATTCCCCGCAAACCTCCATTGCCTATCAACCACCACAGAGCGAGCGCTCGCGTTCCTCCAGCCCCAGCGCCTCTCGCCAGCCCTGACGACCCTGGCCACGCCAAGCCCTGCCCGAGCCTCCTCCTGGCCCCGGCCCGTCTCCAGCGGCCTCAGCAGCCGGCCTGCGCGCGCGCGCTTCGACCTAACCTCCGGTTGCTTTTAATCGTCTATCGAAGCGATTAGCCACAGCGAGATTCCTGGGCTGCACCCCACCCCACACTAGCTGAGCTTCCAGCCTCTGCAGGCCCCTCAAATGCCACGACTGACGAGGAGAGCTGATGGGTGGCCTAACTCCCCAGGAAGGGCCGCTCTGGGGTCTCGGTGGCTATTTCTGTCGGCATGGAGGGTGGGGCGAGGGGCGGGGAGCCAAGCCTTGCTCCGTCTCAGGCAGGAGGGGCCCGCCACGCCCCTCCAGGATGAGGGTGAGTGGGGGCCAGGCAGCTGGTCTTTGCTGACACGACAGCCTGCACAGTCGAGAGGGGCGGTGCAGGGGGGGGCGGGGATGGGCACTCCGCCCCACAAATTCCTTCCAAGCTCAGGAACCAATCCCCGCACCGTGCGGCGCATCCCGGCAGGGCCCCGGCTCCCTGCGCCACGGCCATCCTACGGCTCCTCCCGGCCCTCCCAGGGAAGCACAGCCGCTCAAGGATCGGCCCCAGGAGACGTCTAGCAGAGCCCGGCAAGCTGCGAGGCAGTAGCTGCTGCCTCGGTTTCTGACTTGTCTGAGCAGCCCCTGCCAGGGGCCTCTCTGAGCGGAGCTGCCGAGCCCGGGGCGCTGCACCCCGACCCCGCTGGGCACCGGCAGGCACCCATCTGGGCATCCAGGGCGGGGGCCCCACGCGGCGTACCTTGGTCGTTGGCTTGTGACGTCTCTGAGACGTTGACCGCTAGCTGGCTGCTGAACGAGTTGACGCCCATCATGCCTGTGTGTGCGGGGGTGTTGCCCAGGGTGGGGATCTGGTTGTGGTTGCGAGGGACGCTGTACAACGCCTCGGCAATGTCAGCTGCCCGCTTCAGGATGATCTCCTGGGGCAGGAGGGGCCCGTCATGGCCAGGCCAGGCCGACCCCCGCCCACACCCCGGAAGCACAGTCCCAGCCCCTCCACCGGGCCTTGCTGGGCAATCAATGGAAACGTCCCACTGTCCCTCAGCCCAGCCTGGAACAAAAGGGAGCGTCTAAATAGGAAAGAACGTCCCTCTGGAGAACGGCTGAATACCCCATCCATCCTGTTCCTGCTCTTAGAGTCCAAAGACCCCCAGGCAGGACGGCTGAATACCCCATCCATCCTGTTCCTGCTCTTAGAGTCCAAAGACCCCCAGGCATGCACCGGGCTGGGCAGCATGAAAGATTCTGGATTCAGAGTCAGAAAAACAAGTCCATGCCCAGAGGGACCAGCCCCAGTCTGCCCCCAGAGTCCACTGGACAGACTGCGAGGTGGGTTTCCCTGGAACAAGCCCTCCTGCCTCAG
>SJYW01044528.1:337782-340282 GCA_006410735.1 Raphicerus campestris | reverse complement strand
CCGCTCCGAGCCAGGGCGGCTCCCACACCTGTCGGCCGGGCCGCCGGCGAGGGTTTGGGGCGTCTGGAAGCCCCCCTTCCCAGAGCACCCACTACCCCAAACCGGAACCAGCCGCCACTTGCCCTTTTACTAACCTTGGGTAACCTTTCGGGATCACCCGGATGTCTTGGGATCACTTTCTGCAACCTCTGAAAGCCGTAATCTATGGTTGGTTCATTAAGGGCTGGAACGGGACACAGAAATGCAGGTCAGGTTAATTACTTTCACGTCACCCATCACCCGTTTACTGCACGCTTAACAGATAAACGTGGGAGTCTCCTTTTCTGACACTCTGGAAGGCAAGCCCCCCCGAACCCCAGTTCTGTCCTGAGGAACAGGCTTTCCCTTTTTCTTTTGCACATAAAAGCGAGGATTATTTTTAATCTATAATTAGACTGGGAGAAAGTCAAAGGGCACTCAATATATTGTAGAAATGGGCGTGCAGTCAGGAAGTTGCCATATACAGCCATCACCGCGGTCGCGATCACTGTCTACCTCACACAAGGCCTTCCACACCGGCCGGGGATTTATGGGAACCTGGCAATTATGACATATGTCCAGCTATTGCTAGCTTCAGATTTATCCCTGTGGTCCTTTTTTGTCTAGCATATTGCCTGAGCACAAACCAGGCAGGAGGAGCCCTTATTCTTGCAAAGCTGTAATAATCTGTGAATGGCTGACTACAGACGGATGTGGGCACTATCATTCCACCCAGCCCCACGAAATTGCCGGCCACAAATAGTAATTAATCTTTTTATCCCTCAAATTGTAATTTTGACTATGAACTGTGCGCGGCCATAAATCAGCGGCCCGCGCTGTGTACAGTGCATGAATCACGGCCGGCTCGGTCGGACCACAGCCTCTGTGGTTAACAAGCTTTATAAGGAGCCATTGGGCTTTATTACGGCTCTGCCCGACTCCAACAAAAACTGAGCCCGGGGGCCGGGGCGCGAGTTAAGATGAAAATACTTATTGGAGTACATTACTTCTTGATGTAGATATCGTTTTCCGGGGAGCAACGCCACGGTGCTCGGCGCGGCATAAATCAGGGGGCTTTTCTGAGACTAATAAGGCCCGCCGCCGTCTATTCATTACTCAGCCCGCAATTCGGACCATCACTCATTAGTCAGCGGGTAATTTGATGATTAACACCACCCAACTCAGCGGGTCCGCGGAGCGCCGGGAACACAAAGGCGGCGGCTGCGAGGAGCAGGGTTAGAGGCCGCCTTTGAAGGCGCTTTCCGGAATAATTGGTCACCGTTATCCTCGAGTGCTCGGGCGCTGGTGTCAACACCCTCGGCGGGTCTCGGCAGCGCGGCCGCCGCCCGGAAGTCGAGGACCCGGTGTGGTCTGACATTCCATCATACACGCCGCGGAGACAAAGGTCCGCACAGGAATGTGAAGTAAGACATTTTCTTGTTAATAAAGCATTGATCCGACATATTGATTTTACATGACACGGCTTTTGCTGCGATTCTGCCCTCCTTTTTCTTTGCAAATAGTAAAGCTCTTCGAAATGCCTCGGCGTGTGTGACACGGCAAAAATCCCTAACTCTCTGTGATGTAAATTCTGTATGTGTAAAACCACTTCATAATCAAACCATTAATCATCAGAAGCTGTCAGGGGAGACTTGGGGGACAATTTGTCATGTCCCTGCCTGGGCCGGGACGAGGGTGTCAGGAAGAGTGCAGGCCGGGTGGACGGGCCTCACCCAGCCAGCGGGCCCCGAAAAGATCCCATGTCCCCCGACCAGAGGACACGAAAGATGGCCCAGTGTCCTCTCAGAGGCCAGGGCCCTCCTCCCCCCCAGCTCGCCACCAAGCCTGCTGGACTTAATGAATCGGCCCAGTGAAAAGTGATCCGAACAGAGAGATGGGCGGCCGCTATTGATTTCATGCAAATACCCTGACAGGTGATAGACGCTCTAATGCAAGCTTTCAGAAGCTTTATGACTTGTAATAACCGTACCCGCTCATTCTGGGAGAGACATCCCTGATGTTTCAGCCGGATTGATATTCTCCTTCTAGAACCAGAAAAGATGCCCAAGCAGGAGAAACGAGAGGACCCCGCGCGCCTCCCACTGCAGCCCGAGGCGCATCCATGTCTGGAGCGGCCCACCGAGAGCAAGGCTGGACATCGGGAGAGCACGTGTATCTCGGAACAACCGAGGGTCTCACCAGGCCAGACTCAGCGAGGGGTGGGGGTGGGGGGGCTGCGGTTGCAGCTGGAAATCCCTTCAGGGGCTTTGCTAGGGAAGCCCGAAGGACTTACATGGAAGACTTAGAAGAGGCCCTGTGTTCTCAGTTCAGGGTGGGGGCGCTTTGATCACTGAGGGTGGGGTGGCCCACCCCTGCGCCTCTGGGAGCCCCTGCCGTCGGTGGAGCCGACCGGCAGACTTCTGCAGGTGGAACCCCCCAGAACCCCCCGCCCCGCACCAGGGCAAGAAGGGGAGTCGCCCAG
>SJYW01044528.1:327782-332782 GCA_006410735.1 Raphicerus campestris | reverse complement strand
CCATCTTGGTTCCAGCAAAAGCAGCCTCTCTCCATGGGTGGAAGGGTCTGAACAAAAGGGAAAGAGAAGGTGGCGAACAGAAACCACCCTCAAGGATTGAGAGCAAACGATACAGGCCACCCACCGTTAGCGAGGGTAGCTCCAGCCCCTGTGCGCTCACCCTCCCAGCAGGATGCTCTGGAGCAGCTTCCAGGCAGCNCACGCTGTCCACCTCCAGCCACGCCGGACGCCGCGGGAGACGGGCGGGCAGCTGCTCCTCTGGGTGGCACGCAAAGGGCAATCGCAGATCCGCGTGTTGTTGCGTTTAAAGCAAACCCTTAAATGTTTTATAAAGCAAAGGCCAAGCCACTGAATACTAGTGAGTAAGAAAAAAAAAGAAAGCGGCTTGATATAGCAAATTACGTGTCAGGGCAAATATGACGATTACAAATGATTAAGCATCGCGTGCATGTGGCACGTCGATTTATCTGCTTTGCGGGCAGATCTGAGCAGAGTCAATCAAAGGCTGTTGGGGAGATGGAGGAGCGAATGCCTTGCATTTCGATTCCTCATAAGCAGCTAATTGGGTTGGGTTTTTTCATCCATGAACTTTGCCTTTTGGTTCAAAACTTCATTTTCCTCTGTCACTTCACAATTACTACTTTTCACTTTTCATCAGGAAAAAAAAATCAAAAGCATGCTATTAATACTTTTGTCAAAGGTGCACATTTTACATCTAATGTTGTTTGTCGACAGGAATCCCCTGCCGCTGGCCTGACCTCCCTTTGTCTCCGGAGCGCTCACATTTGCATGAGTTATTACAATGCTGCTGCTCGGGGCCTGCTGGAGGGGCGGGGCGGGCACAGGGGTAAGACCAGGAGGCCCATGCTCCCAGCAGCCCTGCCTCGAGCCTGCGGAGGCAAGGCTGAAGGCCACAGCCTCGAGGAGGTGGCTTTGTTCCGGCCTCTGATCTGCTCTTCTCCTGCACGGGGCTGGGGACCGTCTCCGCCACCTGAGAGGGCCTGTCATGGGCAGAGACCCAGTGTGGAGGGAGCTGATTGCTGGGGAGACACGGGGTGCGGCCGTCTGACCGGCAGCCCTCCTCTGCCAGGCTGGGCACTGTGGTTGGGACGCTGGGGCTCTCTGTGCCTATATCTTCAGTACAAAGAAGAGGCCTGCATGATGGGCGGCCGTGTGGCCCCTAGGCTCTGCCGCGTCTCCCGGATGATGTGGTCTGGACACAATTACAGCCCAGACAGGAGGCCGTGCAGGCCTTGGTCCTCCGTGGAGAGGAGGAGCCCCCAGCAAGCCCTGGGCGCCCCCATGTCACACGGATCCTCCTGACGTCAGGGTGGGGTGGGTGCCGAGGTGAGCGGGACGTGGAGGAGCCTGACTTCTGGCCCGAGGGGCCCTCCCCGTTCAGTGACCTTCTACCNGCTTTGCGGGCAGATCTGAGCAGAGTCAATCAAAGGCTGTTGGGGAGATGGAGGAGCGAATGCCTTGCATTTCGATTCCTCATAAGCAGCTAATTGGGTTGGGTTTTTTCATCCATGAACTTTGCCTTTTGGTTCAAAACTTCATTTTCCTCTGTCACTTCACAATTACTACTTTTCACTTTTCATCAGGAAAAAAAAATCAAAAGCATGCTATTAATACTTTTGTCAAAGGTGCACATTTTACATCTAATGTTGTTTGTCGACAGGAATCCCCTGCCGCTGGCCTGACCTCCCTTTGTCTCCGGAGCGCTCACATTTGCATGAGTTATTACAATGCTGCTGCTCGGGGCCTGCTGGAGGGGCGGGGCGGGCACAGGGGTAAGACCAGGAGGCCCATGCTCCCAGCAGCCCTGCCTCGAGCCTGCGGAGGCAAGGCTGAAGGCCACAGCCTCGAGGAGGTGGCTTTGTTCCGGCCTCTGATCTGCTCTTCTCCTGCACGGGGCTGGGGACCATCTCCGCCACCTGAGAGGGCCTGTCATGGGCAGAGACCCAGTGTGGAGGGAGCTGATTGCTGGGGAGACACGGGGTGCGGCCGTCTGACCGGCAGCCCTCCTCTGCCAGGCTGGGCACTGTGGTTGGGACGCTGGGGCTCTCTGTGCCTATATCTTCAGTACAAAGAAGAGGCCTGCATGATGGGCGGCCGTGTGGCCCCTAGGCTCTGCCGCGTCTCCCGGATGATGTGGTCTGGACACAATTACAGCCCAGACAGGAGGCCGTGCAGGCCTTGGTCCTCCGTGGAGAGGAGGAGCCCCCAGCAAGCCCTGGGCGCCCCCATGTCACACGGATCCTCCTGACGTCAGGGTGGGGTGGGTGCCGAGGTGAGCGGGACGTGGAGGAGCCTGACTTCTGGCCCGAGGGGCCCTCCCCGTTCAGTGACCTTCTACCGCTCGCAACCAACTCGCTGGAGATTCATCCAAAAAACAGTAACTAAAGCTTCCTACACTCGCGGCGGCTTAACCATGCCTCCACCCACCACCCACCAGCTGCGGGGACGAGCCTCCCAAGGACGCCCGGGCCTTACTAGGCTGTCCATCCCATGTGAGCACGCCCCCGCCCCCTGCCACCCCGAGTAGCTCAGCTCTGATAAATCATCGTTTTAGACTCTGGGTCAGCTCTGGCCACACGTCTTCATAAGCAGGACTTCCCGGAAGCCGCGAGTGGCTCCCTGACAGGTCAGAGGCAGCGGCAGACACGGGAGTTAATCACGGCAGGTATTGTTGTGGAGCCGGGCGACACCACCTCCCTTTGTTTGCTCTAATGTTGGACTAGCGGGGGCTCTATTTGCTCATCCCCGCGAGGCTCCCTCAGCAGCAGACGCGCAGAGCACACACAGGGAGCCTGCCCTTAACTAGCGCTGTTGACTTCATGCTAATAAGTTCATACAAATTTTCATTTCTGAGGCTTCCGAATGACATTTGCTTTTCTTAATTGCATGGAGAGCATTTGAAAAGGATCAGCTCTCTAAAGACTGGCAAGTCCCCTCCAAGGGGGTGACCTTCATCAGCACAGCCAATTATGGCAAATAATTCAAAAAAAAAAAATTACAGTAAACAAATTTACTTTGGAGGTGAGAAAAGGAAAAAAAAAAAAAAAACTCCAGGATCTCCTGCCCGCACAGGAGATGGCTGTCTGGCAGCTGTGGCCCAGCGGAGAAGCCACAGCTCGGCTCCTCGGCAGAGAGATCCCAGGGNGAGGTGAGAAAAGGAAAAAAAAAAAACAACTCCAGGATCTCCTGCCCGCACAGGAGATGGCTGTCTGGCAGCTGTGGCCCAGCGGAGAAGCCACAGCTCGGCTCCTCGGCAGAGAGATCCCAGGGCCGGCCTCGCCTCCTCCGCAGCGATAGCCATCTTCCTCCTGCCTGTATTTGCATACATTTCAATGCGCACAGAGAGAGGGAACATGTGTTCAGTGGGAACCATAGCAAAATGAATTACACAGACAGCGTCAGAGATCTCATGATAGGCGGGCACAGTACACTCGGGCAGACGACGGGAGCTGGCACTGGAGCCGAGTCGGGTGGGGAGGAGCGGGGATGCAGCGGGAAGAGACCGCCCCCCCGCCCCCCTACCGCCTTCCTCGTGCTGGGACGCAGCCCTGAAGACACCGCCTGGTCGGCCCACTCTTCTGTGTGGCCCAGGCTCCCTCCGGGGGCCTCCCGCCCTGCTCATCTGACCTGCACCGGGACCTGCTTTAACTCTGGGAGCTCCCCTCTCAGCCTGTGGGGTAGAAGGGCAACCTGGCTTTCCCCCACTCGCCTTGGATGCCCACGAAGACGGGCTGGTCTGGGAACCAGGGTGCCCGACAGCTGGGGCCGGCACGGGCATCTCAGAAAGTGAATGTGGATGCCACCTGAGCCCAGAGATGCTGACTGAACCGTTGGGGTTCCCCGGCCTTTCTGTGGGGGGTGCGGGGGTCTCATCCAGGATTCTGTTAGTAAACAGCTTCCTATCCTGGCTCCTGGTAATCAGCGTGCTCTCCCGAGTAACACCAAGCGCTGCCACCTTCCCTGCGCTCACAACATCGAGGCCCTCCAACAGGCCTAATCTTGCCTCATGAAGACTCCTTTGTTCTGCCTGCTAAAATGTCTTGTAATTGTGCTCGAGATGTCCAGATGGCTGGCTGATACTCCAGCTGATGGGATTATACCTTTTACCTCTCCTAGGGCCATCTGTTCCCTTAACTCGCTAAAGCCCCCGCAGCCTGGCTTCCGCGGCCTCGCTGCATAAACCTAACCACATTACGGCACTTGGCATGCAAATCGCTCTTGCTGCAGGCCGGGTGCTGGGCAGGGCCCACGCAAGGTTTAAACAGGGTTGGAGTCGTTTACGAAGGGACAAGTGACAAGGAAAAAAAAAAAAGCGAGCTCGTGTTCTTCTGGGCCGCGCTGGAAGGTGGGGCGGCTGTTTCCCGTCGCTTGTGTTCAATACTGTAAATAATCTGCCTTGCTTTTTTGTGAGCTCAGAGGACGCGGTGGCAGACATCCACAGCAGCAGGGGGAATTAGTTCACTTGGAAGTCATCAGCGAGTGTGTACACACTGCTGGTGAATATCAGATGATTGGACAATGAGGTGTTAGCCAGGAGAGGCTGCAGAGAGGCCCAGAGCTATGCTTTCTGGGGGCACCTCTTCCTTAAAGAATGCGGGCCCTGTTCAAAGCCAAGATGGCACCCAGTGGTAGGTACTGACCAGGAAGAAGGAAGAAAAGAGAATGACACAGACTGGCCTGGAAGCGAACTTCCTAAGGGTCAGCCCTCGCAGGGAGTGGAGGCAGGACCTCTCCTGGTCCCAGAGAGGCGCCTGTCGTGTGCGTGGGGCCCCTGAGGACGGGGCAGCAGTTACAGAGCAGCACAGAAACCTCCCCCACTGACGGCGAATGCCTCTCCTGAAGACCTACACAGATCAGCTCTCAGATCACCTACTGCATCCTTCACTTAGATGAGTCATTTTTGGGGGTGGAGGAACATATTCCAATCTCTTGCAAGAAAGGGACTTAGTTTAAATGTTGATTTAAAAAAAAAAAAAAAA
>SJYW01044528.1:305757-326669 GCA_006410735.1 Raphicerus campestris | reverse complement strand
AAAAAAAAAAAAAAAATCTCAAACCAGACTGCTTCTCCAAATAGCTCTTGATGAGTTGGGTTTTATCTCCAAGGTACCCAAGAGTGGCCTTTATTTTCGTAAATGCTATATTTCTGCTTACAGTCAAATGCTTTTTCATGCTACTTACAAAAATAAATACTCGTACTTTGCTCAGATCATAATAGCTCATTAGAGGAGGCTGATTTTGGACCCAGACTACAACCGTGCACAAGAGGGCCGTGGGGCCATCCTGAGCCATCACGTTGCCAGCGCTGGCCCTCTGGGGAAGCAGGGACCGAGGACTGGGATCCAACCTTCTTAATTGTGAGCCTCATTAGTGATGGTTACTAAGCAAAACACACACCTACCCTCACTGCAGAGAAAGGAGATAAACAGCGCGTCACAGATTCTAATGACTCTGGCGCCCAGGGCGACCTTTAATTATTATATTTTTATTCTCTTACACCTTAGTCATTAATGTAGAAAAACAAATGAGTTTATTTTTGTGGACTGCAGCAGATTCATAAGTTGTCTTCCCGTTCTGACGTCTGAATCATACTTCATTCTGATGACCTGCACGGGCTTCGTTCATTTTCCTGTGAACAGTGTCTGCGCCACGTACAGCTCCTGAACCCAAGACCCCAGTCTAGAGAGTTTGTCTTAAAATCACTTAGTCTACACAGTCTTTGAAGAATTTAATTATGCTGTTGTGTTTGCAATTCACTTAAAAAAAAAACACACACACCTCACATTACTTTCCCAGCAATTCTTATTGGTCAGAACTTCATGCTTTTCATGGACTGTTTTTTAGGGGACCGGACCTTACGTTAGGGGGAGATACCCGCCTGTCCTCAGAGAGCAGGTGACAGGGTGGCTTGGAAAGGTCCATGTCTGTGTGCTTCTGAGTCCTGACTACAAGCCTATCACCCTTACTCAATTTCTTCTCATTTAACAAGCAAAACAAGAAGTCCATCACTTGGAAGCGTTTGGTACACATTTTATGCTGTGTTTTTTTCTTGTTCCCTCCACTCAGGCCCCCACGTGTGGACACACATGCGCGTGCGCGTGCAGGCTGTCTCCCCATGGAGAGCCAGGAGGTCCCCGAAGCCCACAGGACCAGGACGTGAGCACCCTAGCAGGTGCCCAAAGCCTGGGGATGACCCGGATGGAGGCTTACAAGAAGCCAAAAAAACCCACATAAATTAAAACTGCAGGGCATGCTCTAAGCAAGAGAAACCAATCTTAGACGAACCAATAAAGTGAGGGCCATGGGGGTGAGCAGGGTGGGAAAGCCGAGCCCCCAACCCCACCAGCGAGGGAGGGGGGAGGACGGGGCTGCCCCGGGGACATGGGTCTGAGCAGGGAGAGGCAACTGGACATGAGACCACAAGCACAGAAAGGACGGCGCGAAGAAAAGGAAGCATCGCAGATAAAAAGAAGACGCTCAGCGTGTGCCTACCATTTTCCAGATAAGAAGGGGCCGTACCTTCTGACGGGTCCAGGCGGCGGGCCCGCCGCCCGTGCTTGGAGTTGTTGTGCACAAACATGTTGTCAGACACGGCCAGCACGTGGCCGTCCACGTTGACCGTGGTGGACACGACAACCTGCAAAGACAAGTGCCGGTGAGACCCAAGGCAGACGGGAGCAGGGCCCTGCCAGGTGGCGGGCCCCCCCCCATCCCCGAACCCCCGCGACTGCTCCCGGGATCCTTCTCAAAGCCACATGCGCGCGCACACACAGCCTTTTTTGGCTAATGGGGTGGGTGGGTTGTTTTGTTGTGACTCAAGATTGCTTCTCTTCCAAACCTGCTGCACTAATTACAGTTTAATCTCCTATTATGCTAACAAGTGAATTCAATTCAGAGGGAAAAATTCTTCTTCACCATTAGCTGCAGAAACACCCCTCCAGCCACTCCTCTTAAAGCTACCGTTTTGATTGATCTGTTCACATATTGATTAGATAGTTTATCTAATTAAAATGGGTTCACTAGAGACTGTCCTTCCTTGAAGAGTTGTGAGGATTCAGAGTTGTCCCCACTCCCCTCCCCCCCCCAACAAAAAAAAGGCCTCATAAATCAGAAGCTATTTCTACTGCCCACATTCTATCATCGAATGAGCCCAGGTCAATGTCACAGTTACAGCCAGTGTCTGGTAATGAACGTTTTTGCATCTGAAAAGACCGAGCTGAATAGAAATAAAGTGGTTTCTGAGCAGGGAAAGTATCCTTTCTCAAGTTCACAGTGAGGAAGGTGAGGACCACTGTGTCTGGGGAACGAGCTTCCTGCTGGAGGGATGACTTGGCCCTGATCCAGGCTTAGGCCCTCCTCAGTCTCAGTACTCCGCAGGAGTAAAGAAGGAATCACGCTGGCAGGGACAGCCTTGCTCCCAGGGACATCTTCCCCGGGGAGCTTGCGACAAGCACCCCAGAATCGGTACCCCCGCCCAGCTAACAACTCAGGAGACAGGAAATGACACCAGCCCTGAGATCCGCCTTGAACAGAGGGGCTCTGCGTAATGCACGATCTCCGGGAGACGTGGGGTAGCTGAGACGTGAGCCCACACGTGAGCCAGAGCCTGAATCTGGGCTGTGGGGAGCCCCGGTTCTTGTTCGGACAGCAGGGAGGGCCAGTTCCACCCAGAGAACCACAGCGTCACGGAGAACAGCTGGGCAGGTACGGGGGCACCAGGAGGTGGGCACACGTCAAAGCCTGCCACACAAGGTGGTGTAAAAGCCTCAGCTGTGGCGGGCGTCCGTGCACAAGGAGGGGAGAGTTGGGGGCCGGAGATGGGACGGGGCAGGGCAGGGTGGCCAGGGGCTTGTGGGGATTCTTCACGCTTTCTGTGAAACTTCTCTGTAAACCTGAAACTGCTCTATAAAGAGTCTGCTAGTTTAAAAAAATGACAGATAAAACTGATTATAAGGAAAAGGTTTCCAAAAAGGCAAAGCTGCATATTTATATGTAAAGGTATTCTACATATTTGTATGTCAAAGTATCTGTGAGTAACTAATGTCTTATAAAAGTCTCAGGCACCACAAGAAAACAGCAAGGATGACAAGTACCCGTCGGACCCGCTACCCCGCAAAGGAAGGGACCACCTTCCTGCATGCCCTCTCTCACTGTGGGCGCTGCCAAGATCGTGCAAGTCTCCACAGCACAGGCCCCTCTGAGCCTCGAAATAATGCCAGCGCCACTACCAGCCCAGTGTCCCCAGGTCCAGGGTGAGACATCCCTGCCACCCTGGCAGGGGTGGCTCTGACCCCGCTCTGGGGCCACTACTGGCCTGGCAGGCTTGATGCCAGGGTCATGCAGGTGCCCTCCTGGCAGCCTGTCTGCCAGTCCCTGCCCTGGGCACAGAGGGGCCTCGACCAACACGTCCCCACGTGGGATGCAGAGACACAGAAGTAACCCTGAGCCATACACCTGACCCTCTCCATGGATGCAGAGACACAGAAGTAACCCTGAGCCACACACCTGACCCTCTCCGTTCCTCGACCATGATAAGTTCAAGAGACAAGAAAGGGCAAAAATAAACACACAAAAGGCACCCTCGCTGCTCTGCTGTCTCTATACAGGTCAGCGGCCAAGGGAAAAGCATCTCTGAGCAGAGAGCACGGCGGGCTGTGTTCCGTGTCCCCGCCACACACCTACGGAAAGGTGCTGAGACTGGCGCAGGCTGGAGATGCGTGCAAGCCCTGACCTGCTGCTCAGCTCAGCTAAGCCTCCCGAGAGGCAGGGCGAGCAGCTCCAGACACTGCAGGAGGCCCTTCTAGGAACTGCAGGCCAAGTGCGCCCGAGGCTGCCTGAGGCCAGTGCTGAGCCTCGTGTGACCTCTGGTCCACGTGATGGACCAGTGTGGAGCCCTGCGCCCGAGGACCGGAAGCAGGCCCACTGCCTGCAGGAGACACGTGACTCCTACACCTGACTGTGGGCTGGCTGCTGGCTCCACCCCCTCCGACTGCAGGGCTGGATGTCAAGACAGGGGTCCGGTGTTTCACCCAAAGACTGAAGCATCACTTACATTTCTAGAAAAGCCTTGAGTGATTTGACGGTGAACTAAATGGCAAAGAATAAGCATTTGGCGACACCCAGCCTAGCAATGCAGGCCCACGTTCCTCGCTGGCAGGTAAGGACCAGTTCTGTGTCCCGGCCCAGATATTTTTATGATGAAAGTCAGTAAAATAATCCATCCCGTGTGCTGAGCACCCCTCCCCTGAAGCCACCTCCCAGTCATTCACAAAGGCAAGAACGACGTGACTAGATTGTAGTTTATCCAACTGAAAACCAACCGAACCCCAAACTGGCCTGCCATCTCGCTCCTTGAGAGCAAATCCTGGAATCTGAGTCCAAGCAGAGGATGAGTCAGCCTGGGTGCAGGGGTGCAGTCCAGCTCGTAGGTGGGGAATCAGGGGGCTCCTGGGGGTTGGGAAGCTGAGCAGGGGAACAGCCCTCAACTGGGGGAGGCCTGCCTGGAACAAGTCCAGCCCCGCCACGAGGTGGCCCCTCTATCCTGGAAGCGGACCCCACGTATTATCCAGCGGTCCTCCCCCACGACAGACCAAGCCATTCCTAAGGAAGATCTTCAGTGTGGCCCCCAAAGTCTCACCAACCAAGCGAGGAACGAGTGAGGGACAGACCAAGTGAGACACTAACCTTAGGAGGCCTTGACTTGGAAAGACCCTTCAAGTCTCTAACACATCCATAGCACTCATCACGGTTGAATGTAAGACAGACTCCACCCTAACCTACAGCTCTGATTCCTCTGATTTCGGGGTGCCCTGCTGCCTAATGTGCAGAGCCGGGCCGTGTGCCCACCGCAAGAGGCACACATGTACCCCCTCATCAGAGCAGAAACTCACATCACGTTTGCAGAGCAGACCTCACTCTGATGCATGTCTCAGCTGGCTCTGGCCACCGCGAGGTGCCATATCATTTCAAAGCATTCGATTTAAAGGTTCCATCAAATGAACCCATTCTGGTTTGCACCCAGGCCCCTGAGAACTAAACACTGACTCCCCAAACCACTGCACACCAGAGAATTCGACTTTCATATTGCAAGTGCAGACCACGGTCCAGAATCGCATACCTGGAATCTTCGCATGTCCCGGGGGTTGCCTGCATTCTTCAAACAGTTCTGATTGCACTTGAGGAAAAACTTTAGAAAGAATCTACAAAGATACAAAAAAATGGATATGTGTTAGGGTTATCAGACAAAAGACACAAAATTTTTGAAAGGTACTCTTGCCTGGGGAGCCTGGGAAACGACCCCACACCATCTGCTGGCTGCCCTGTAGGGGGCGATAGAGAGAGAGCGGGCCAGGGGCAGCCAGGTCCAGGGCCCAGTGTCTCCACGTGCGGAAGGAGTGACTTACATTTGTTTTGACGGCCGGGGCTTTTCCAAGCTCTAAAATAACAACTGTGACTTAGACTGGCCATTTCTCACCTGGATCTTTGCACAACCATTAACCCCTGGAGACCTGTCCACCCTAGAGAGGGCTGCCAACTTCAGCAAATAAACACACAGCATACCTAGTTAAAACTGAATTTCAGATAAACAATGAATAATGTTTTGGACAGGCCTGTCCCAAAGCATGCATATATAGTCGCTCAGTCGTGTCCAACTCTTTGCAACCCCAGGGACTGTAGCCCACCAGGCTCCTCCGTCCATGGGATTCTCCAGGCAAGAATACTGGAGTGGGTTGCCATTTCCTCCTCTAGGGGATCTTCCCAACCCAGGGATAGAACCTGCATCTCCTGTGTCTCCTGCCTTGGCAGGCAGATTCTTTACCACTGAGCCACTTGAGAATTCCAAAGCCTGTATCTATCCTTTAAAAAAAAAATTGTTTATCTGAAATTCAAATTTAAAGGAACGTGAATTCTACCTGGCAGCCCAGCCCTATGGGGCCACCACTGCATGGGCTGCTACACTTTTAAAGGAGAGTTTTTCAAGTTACAATAAGTACACGTCTTAAGAAAAAATTGGGGATGTTGTTTTCAGGGTGGCGATGTCTGTGAAAGGCCTATGTGTGGTTTTAAGGGACTGATCAAGGGCCCCAGGTGTGGCAGGGAAACTCTCACTGCCCTGGCTGGAGAGGGAGGCAGGACGCAGAAGGGGTCCTGTTCCCCACCCAGGCCTGGTCTTGCTGGGAAGCGTGATGCTTCAGGGGTCTCCATAGTGCTGAGACACCGTCCTCCACACGCCCACGTGGTCCAGGACAAACTCCGACGCCCTGGCTCGTGACAGAGGCGCACGGACCCCTGGAGGCCTGGCTGCACCCCCGGCCACGGGAGAACGGGGGTCTCAGCCCCGCACCACCGCTGCCTCCTCTCAAGAAGGCCACGGGTGTCCTGAGCCCAACAAAGCTGGGGCCTCTGGGCTGACACGCATCCACACAGCCATCAACACTCATCTCCATTTTCCTCCCAAATCTCAATGTTCCACTGGATGATGACCCAGTTTTTAAGAAGCTTCACGTGACAGCCTTGACTTCAACCTGAAAGCCAAGGTTCCTTGCAGTAACTTATCATCTCAGAAAATAAAAAAGATCCAGAAGACGGAGATTCGCGTCTCCCAGTGTATCCGGGACAACTTTCTACCAGAGCAGAGGAACACCCAAGTGACTGGCAGGGGAAAAAGAATAGTGGCCACTTAATTAAATTTCCTTCTACCCCGCGCGGCCTCGCTATTTTAGGCTGGAATTTACATCTTTTATTAACTCGCCTCACCTATACACTCAGCTTGCCGCGCCTCTGAACACCATCTGCCATCATGTACAGTAAGCCACCCGGCCGTCCACCCACCAATTTCTCCTAACAACCACTGTGCAATTAAGCTCCTTGCGCTCCGCGGAGAAGTAAATGAGGCGCACCTGCGGCCACCCCGCGCCCGAGCACGTCAGGAAGGCCCTAACAAGGTGAGGGCGCCACCGAGCCAGCGTCCTGCCAGGCAATTAGGGCTCCACTTTGGGGACAGCCACTCCACCGCAATTACTCCACACATCACCACCCGGCTCATCTGCGGGCCAGAGCCGCGCAGCCGCGCAGCCGGCCGGGGAGCCCTTCCTTCGGGGCCTGATCTCCCCCCTCCAGAGCAGGTGTCTTCCATGCCCTTGCTGTCTCTTTAGCCCACTCGCCCTTTCACCTCCAGGGGGCCAGAGTGGGCATCGAGCCTGCCTGGCCACGCCATGTGAGGTCACCATGGGCCTTGACTGCTGGTGGCTGCAGAGAGGGGCAAAGTGGGGTGCTGGGCCCCGGAGCCATCCCAGACACCTTGGGGCTCCACTGTGGACACACACGCTTACGCATTCTGGCCATGCAGGCATCAGTAGGGTTCTTTTCCAAGTTTCTGAAGAGCAGCGAAAGCACCTGGGGGAGACCTGGAGGCCTGAGTGTGGGTTCTACAGAGCTGAGTTCCTCCCCGGCATCAGGACCCAGTTACTCAGACCAGACAAGGCCCAACACGCAGGGGGACAGACAGAGGAGGAAGAGGAGGCCTGCACCAGTTTCTGCCCTCGTTCCTGTTCCGCGAGGATTCGATCAGGCCTCCCCTGGGTGGGCGGTCCAGTCCAGTGCACGGTGGCCACTGACCCCGCCCTCCGAACCAGCCCAAGGACTCACCCAGCCTGGATCTCCACCTGCAGGGCTTCCCTGCCCTCTGGGGAGGCTGAGGAGGGATGCACACATGAGGTCGGATGGTAATTCTCATCCTTTACTCAATTACCCTTTAATTGGCTTTTTCCTAAGGAATATCTGACAAGCACTTTACATATCTCACTTCTAGAGTCTGGTACACAAAGGATTTAATACTCTTGTTATGAAAGGAAAAATCTTTCCTATGTCAGAAAATCTTTGGCTTTAACACCAATAAACTCTTTATTACTGCTAACCATGGATTTGCTGCTGGATGGCGAAGAGGCGATAAAAACCCTAA
Organism: Raphicerus campestris; assembly: GCA_006410735.1. Classification (NCBI taxonomy): domain Eukaryota; kingdom Metazoa; phylum Chordata; class Mammalia; order Artiodactyla; family Bovidae; genus Raphicerus; species Raphicerus campestris. The sequence continues at coordinate 318,741 of SJYW01044528.1, read as the reverse complement.
CCTGTCATTAGTACACGATGCTTAACTGTGTACAGTGCGTTCCCGGTGCATCTGTTGGCGCATCATCAAAATGACCATTATGTACACTAATTCCCTGACCCTGTCTTTATTTCCCTAAAGAGTCATCATCTTTCACAGTAGGTACCAGAGTAAATCAAGCTTGAAATATGGGCTTTATTTACTTGTTTCTCCCAGGCAGGAGGGGAAGCGGCAGCTCAGGGCACATCGCTACACGTCAGTCGAAACTCCCCGGCAATATTCTGCTTGCAAACTGCGCGCAAAATCCTGGGCAAGTTCTCAGCGGCGAGGACCAGGGGGAAGGTGCGGGCGCATGACTTTGGACATCGGGTTTCCTGCTTCAGCGCCAGCGGGGGTCAGGCGAGGGGCCCCGCGGGTGAGCGAGCGTCCCTGGCGCTTAGGAGCGCTGAGAACAGCACGCGCCTCTCAACTCAAGAGCATCGTCCCATGAGGGTGGGCCCGGGGTCCTCCACCTGGGGGCGGCGAGGGCAGGGCCGAGGGTGCTGTCCCCGAGAGCGCTAGTCTGAGCCCGAGGCCGCCCGCCCTTCTGCAGGGTCGGTTCCGACGCCGCTCGGGGAGGGTTGTGCCCTCGGGGGAAGGTTCATCGTGGTCTCGGGGCATCACTGCCGCGTCGTGGCAAACGGCGCCACCGGCAGTGCTCGCGGCAGGACCCGGGCGCCCTGCACGCGGCTCGGGGAGCGGGGCCCACCGTTTACACCGGGGCCCACGCCGGGTATCCCACGGTAAGGGGCGAGCCCCCTCCGCAGTGACTAATCTCAGAGCCTGCTCCCTTTCTGTGTGTTTAAGCTATGAATTAGCTCATTTATATTTACTTTTATGAAGCTGATTAACCAGAGCTTCTCTATCTGATGAAAATCATTTTAATTGTAGTGTTAGGCTCCTGTGTAATATCCATTACGTTATGAACTGTTTAAATTCTACATGGGTATTGTGTAAATTGGCCCTTTGTGAGCGCGCAGGCAATTAGGACCAAACACTCTCCTTTAAGCAGCTACAGAACTTTGCGGTGTTGTTCAGGACAATCAGAAACAAAGGAGGCTGTTTAATTGTAATTTAATGGAATATCAAGGAGTCCGTGGCATTAGACGTTGGCAACAGAGCAGGAGAGAAAAATTAACTGCAATTATGTTTGATTAAAGCTATCCTTCTCAATAATCAGCGGTCCTGACAGGCCATGGGGCTCTCGTGGGTTCCAGGATGGCAAAAGGTGTCGAGCAATATTAGGGCCAATAAAGGGGATATTAGCATAGCTAATTACAGCCCTGCAGAACCTGCAAAGGGGGCCTCTGTGTATTGTAATGTGTGAAGTAATTGGCCAAGGCCGTTATCAATTACATAAGGAATGAATTTGGTTTGTCAGAGAAAAGCTGATGAGATGTCTCTCATCTGACAGCAGCGCCTTCCTCCCGCTTCCAGGAGCTCAGAACTTGCCCACTTCTATCAAAAGCTGCAACTTCCTAGTGGCCAAGTCGCTGAGAAGGCGGTCTCGCCGGCGAGCGCAGGGTAATTAATACAGCTCACCCCGCCACCTTCCGCCTTACCTAACCAAAGCCACTAATCATGGAATAATGATTTCTTTCCCTCTGGTCAAAGGAGAAATAGATTGTCTCCTTCGAAAGGTAGTGGGCTTGGCGCGCGCCTGGTGACTGAGGAGGAAAAGGAGGCTTCAAGCTGTCTCGAGGCTTGTCTTTTGCACGTGAGTATCACGTGTCTGAAACAACCTATTCACAGCCTCTCAAGAAACCCTATATGCAATGATATTTATTTAATTTTTTTAATTGTCAAGTTTTAGACTGTCCCCAGGTCTGGTCTTGCTGGTGCTTGGAAACAGTGGGGGTGGGGGAGGGGGACNTCTGGTCAAAGGAGAAATAGATTGTCTCCTTCGAAAGGTAGTGGGCTTGGCGCGCGCCTGGTGACTGAGGAGGAAAAGGAGGCTTCAAGCTGTCTCGAGGCTTGTCTTTTGCACGTGAGTATCACGTGTCTGAAACAACCTATTCACAGCCTCTCAAGAAACCCTATATGCAATGATATTTATTTAATTTTTTTAATTGTCAAGTTTTAGACTGTCCCCAGGTCTGGTCTTGCTGGTGCTTGGAAACAGTGGGGGCGGGGGAGGGGGACTGTGAGCTTTGAGGCAGGAAGCCTTGAGCCCAGATCCCCGGTGGGCCCAAGCTCATGGAGCCCACCCCCAGGACAGAGCTCCACCTCCCACAGCCCCTCCCTCGAGGGACCCCAGCCTCAGTCCCAGCTCGCAGACCTCTGCTCCTGGCCCTCCATCATGGCAACATGGGAAATCTGAGCCCAGCACTGAAAAGGGCTGGAACCTGGTGGTGGGGGCGGGGGCGGTGCTCAATTTTCCATCTCAAGGCTGGGCTCTTAACAAGCAGCAAACTGATACCAACGGATCTGCCTCTGGGTTACCGGTCCAGAGTCCCGAAGCATCTGCGTATGAATCATGGCTGACAGCTTCCAGGGTTCCCTGACAGCAGGGACCCCTGTCCCAGATCGACCCCGTTTTCAGTTACTGAATCCAGAACACAAAACCAGGAAACTCTTCATACCTAGTAACCTTGACCAGGAAAATGAGTCGAGAAAGCNTGTAATGAGCAGCTCCTATACACGAGTACACTCTGCTGACATCAGATCTGTGCACTGAGATAGTACACGGGTCAATACGTATCGGATTTCCAAAATGCAAGGGTCTTAATGTCAGGCCTCTTTTTTTTTTCCTCCCACTCCTGCCATTAGCTGTGACTGGGCTCATGTCCTGTAATGCCATACAGGAGGGGAAATCTGCTCCATTAGTCTGATTTATTCTTCAAATATGCCATGACAAATTGCTTTAACACCAGACTTATTAAATTCTTGTACATTTCAAGTTATGGGTCTCATATACGCGTAGGGCCTGCATGACGTCATCACGGAGGGCCCGGAGGGGGGACGGGATTGAATTTTACAGCTGGGCCCAGATGGCCTTGATGAGGCCCACCCCCTCCCCCACCCAAGCGGGAGGGCTGGGGCCGCCCAACTCCCCACGGGGGGCTCCCGGTCCCCGTGGGCGCCGTCCCCCAGCACGCATGATATCCTGCATGTAAATGCAAAGCGAGGAGGATTTGAGAGGATCCACGGCTTGACTCACGGTTCAACAATTACTGGCCTTTGTCTGGAGGCTCCTGCTCTCCTGTAGCCGAGGCTGTCTCCAGTGGACTGCAGCTATTTTACTTTCCTTGCTGTAGGAACCACACCGCATTAACAATATTTGTACTACAATCGCCAAGGGACCCACTTCCCAGATTCTATCACTTCTTTATCTCCCGACAAATACCTCACTATCGAACATTATTAGGTTTAGAAAATTAACCCTTCGAGGTCTAGAGCCACACCATGCCCCGCCATCCCTCCAAAGGGCCTTATCGCTAAATTTCTGCTATAATGGTTTTTCTTTTCATCACAATTTCAGCGGCGGCTGTCAAGAGGCACTTATAGATACCATGATCTTGTACCGGGTGTGATGATTCTCATTAAAATGATGCCAAAGAGATCTGATGGGATTTAATAGCTTTGCCGGCCAGTTCCATCTCCACCCCCAGAACAGATCCTGCCGAGCTCTCCTTTTGGAGAAATTTGTGTGACTCGAATTAAACTTTTCTGGGTGGTTTTAATGTGNTAAAATGATGCCAAAGAGATCTGATGGGATTTAATAGCTTTGCCGGCCAGTTCCATCTCCACCCCCAGAACAGATCCTGCCGAGCTCTCCTTTTGGAGAAATTTGTGTGACTCGAATTAAACTTTTCTGGGTGGTTTTAATGTGTTCAGATAAGTAAAACCCAGGTAGACACTCTTACAGCACACAGGCGCCCGAGCTCCACGCTCTGTCAGTTACCCTCCCCAACTCGCTGTCAGGATTCTAGTTAGTAATTTCTGTAACTGTTCCTGATAGTTCATGATAGTTTTGATAAGGTTATCTGTTTAAAAGAAGTCAACTGCATAACACAAAAGAAATGTGAAGTGTGCTCTTTTACACCAGGGTTCTTGTTTCAAGCGCCTATCTTTCTCTTTCCCCCTTTACCTATTTCTCTATTTCTAATGGGCGACGCGGCTTTGACATTATTTCCCCAGCAGATCATTCGCCCTGTCAATCAGTCTGTATTTTGTCTTTCGCTGCGGGCTCATTAAAACCGCTTCCTCACTCCCTCTGGACACTGCTCTATTTGCCAGCTCTGATCACGAAGCTCCTTATTTAAGAAAAATGCCAGCATCACTGGGCTCACATCAGATGCACCCCCTGACTTGTTGCCAGCTCCAGGGGAGACTTTTACAAAGACTTTGTGTGCGGAGATTAAGTGCCTCTGCTTATCCGAACTTAGGGCTTCAAACCTCTCCCACCGTACGGGGTACGTGCAGAGGGATCTGAAGATACGGGGATGGCTCTTCTTGCCGTTCTGATTTCTGCCGGCGACAGGGAGAATCCTCAAAACAAACGTGCAGATTTTTTGTTTGGGGTTTTCTCCACACCCCAACTCCCCCTGGCCCCGCCAATCTCCACGTGGGGAAGACCTTACTCGCCTTTCCCTATTCAGACACACATTTTACCTCATCCATGCCAGCTTGCTTAATTAAGAAACATCATCATTGTGGGCTGAATTAATAATAACAAAAAAAAAAATCACATTTTAAATCAAGCCTGTGTGTGCACACAGGACGCCCGTGTCGGACCTGCCTACACCGGCCTCTCTAGCCTTTTAGGTCCTGATTAAAAACTTATTAAAACATTATAAATGATTAATGGGAGCCCAGCTCTGAGTGGCAATTATTAGTTTTAATGCAGGTAATGCAGCTTAATGAGGGGCACATGTGTGCAAAGCTTTAACTTCATTACTCCTGCGTGTCAACAAATACAAGAGAAATGTGTGTCCAGGTCATCCATTACTTGAAACAGCTCCGAGCCTTCCCGCTTTCCCTCCCTTTGTTGATGAGCCAGGAGCCATAAATTAAGCCCTTTCCGTGGCTCGGGGAAGGACCAAGGTGTTCCGAGTACGGTCGCTGTGGCCCAGCGCCCCGTGCACCCCTGCGTGTGAGTACCCCCACCCCTCTTCCCATGGGCACGTGGGCGTCTCGCCCTGGAACGGCTGCAGGCTGTCATTGTCTCGGCTCCGAAACCGGAACTCTGGACACGTCAGAATCTGCTGAGTCTCTCCCCTTTCCAGTTTGGAAAGGTCTGTGGAGGAGTTTCGCTCCCTCCTCCCAGTACCTAATTCATGATACACGGTTCCCCTGAATATCCAGACACGATGCCTTCCAAATGTCCGAGTCTGGGCCTGCGGGGACGGTGCGCACTCATGTCCCACCCTCCCCTGGAGCTCCCGCCCAAGACAGGGAGGCGCGTTCAGGCTGCAANTTCTGCTATAATGGTTTTTCTTTTCATCACAATTTCAGCGGCGGCTGTCAAGAGGCACTTATAGATACCATGATCTTGTACCGGGTGTGATGATTCTCATTAAAATGATGCCAAAGAGATCTGATGGGATTTAATAGCTTTGCCGGCCAGTTCCATCTCCACCCCCAGAACAGATCCTGCCGAGCTCTCCTTTTGGAGAAATTTGTGTGACTCGAATTAAACTTTTCTGGGTGGTTTTAATGTGTTCAGATAAGTAAAACCCAGGTAGACACTCTTACAGCACACAGGCGCCCGAGCTCCACGCTCTGTCAGTTACCCTCCCCAACTCGCTGTCAGGATTCTAGTTAGTAATTTCTGTAACTGTTCCTGATAGTTCATGATAGTTTTGATAAGGTTATCTGTTTAAAAGAAGTCAACTGCATAACACAAAAGAAATGTGAAGTGTGCTCTTTTACACCAGGGTTCTTGTTTCAAGCGCCTATCTTTCTCTTTCCCCCTTTACCTATTTCTCTATTTCTAATGGGCGACGCGGCTTTGACATTATTTCCCCAGCAGATCATTCGCCCTGTCAATCAGTCTGTATTTTGTCTTTCGCTGCGGGCTCATTAAAACCGCTTCCTCACTCCCTCTGGACACTGCTCTATTTGCCAGCTCTGATCACGAAGCTCCTTATTTAAGAAAAATGCCAGCATCACTGGGCTCACATCAGATGCACCCCCTGACTTGTTGCCAGCTCCAGGGGAGACTTTTACAAAGACTTTGTGTGCGGAGATTAAGTGCCTCTGCTTATCCGAACTTAGGGCTTCAAACCTCTCCCACCGTACGGGGTACGTGCAGAGGGATCTGAAGATACGGGGATGGCTCTTCTTGCCGTTCTGATTTCTGCCGGCGACAGGGAGAATCCTCAAAACAAACGTGCAGATTTTTTGTTTGGGGTTTTCTCCACACCCCAACTCCCCCTGGCCCCGCCAATCTCCACGTGGGGAAGACCTTACTCGCCTTTCCCTATTCAGACACACATTTTACCTCATCCATGCCAGCTTGCTTAATTAAGAAACATCATCATTGTGGGCTGAATTAATAATAACAAAAAAAAAAATCACATTTTAAATCAAGCCTGTGTGTGCACACAGGACGCCCGTGTCGGACCTGCCTACACCGGCCTCTCTAGCCTTTTAGGTCCTGATTAAAAACTTATTAAAACATTATAAATGATTAATGGGAGCCCAGCTCTGAGTGGCAATTATTAGTTTTAATGCAGGTAATGCAGCTTAATGAGGGGCACATGTGTGCAAAGCTTTAACTTCATTACTCCTGCGTGTCAACAAATACAAGAGAAATGTGTGTCCAGGTCATCCATTACTTGAAACAGCTCCGAGCCTTCCCGCTTTCCCTCCCTTTGTTGATGAGCCAGGAGCCATAAATTAAGCCCTTTCCGTGGCTCGGGGAAGGACCAAGGTGTTCCGAGTACGGTCGCTGTGGCCCAGCGCCCCGTGCACCCCTGCGTGTGAGTACCCCCACCCCTCTTCCCATGGGCACGTGGGCGTCTCGCCCTGGAACGGCTGCAGGCTGTCATTGTCTCGGCTCCGAAACCGGAACTCTGGACACGTCAGAATCTGCTGAGTCTCTCCCCTTTCCAGTTTGGAAAGGTCTGTGGAGGAGTTTCGCTCCCTCCTCCCAGTACCTAATTCATGATACACGGTTCCCCTGAATATCCAGACACGATGCCTTCCAAATGTCCGAGTCTGGGCCTGCGGGGACGGTGCGCACTCATGTCCCACCCTCCCCTGGAGCTCCCGCCCAAGACAGGGAGGCGCGTTCAGGCTGCAACAGAGAAACACAAGGAAATACCAGTCAGCGCCCAGCTGCAAAGCGGAGACGTCCCGGTGCGCCCAGGCTGGGGAAGAGGCTGGATGCTGAATAGATGCATTTAGGATCGAGAGTGGGGAGCCTGGCATGCTACCTCCACCCACAAAGGGGCCCATACAGGTCACCAGCCCCGCCTGGGACCCTCCAGCTGGGCTTGCAGCCCACAGCCAAGGGCGGGCGGCCAGCCCAAGTTCCAGACACCTTTTCTCGTCTGTTTCTGTGACAAGCAGCTCGATCCAGCCTGATCTCCACTATCTGTTTGAAGAGTATTCAGGACTATTTGCATCATTTTATCGCTAATGTATAATATATGGCTCTAAAGTGGGCCCAAGCACTGTCTTGTTACCAAGCATAAAAAAGTAAGGGCAATAAAGATACATTAGTCCTCTCAAGCACAGCGGCTATAATGCAAGCAAGAAAGGTTGCTGCTTCAAGTTAAGAGGCAACCTTTCTGCCTGACTAAGACAATGGAAGAGTAAAGAAAATGTCAAATCAAGAAAAGCTGGATTTAGAGATGAGGCAGCCCAGAGTGACGCTGCTGCCATATTTTGTGAAACTATAATGCTGTTGGCAGCAAAGATCCATGTTTCTGATTCATCTAGGGCCGCATGGCAAAGCTTTGTCAGTCTGTGCAAGGTATAAATAATTCAGGGTGAGAGATGGCAATTACAGGGCCCTGCACAACCAAAATGAATATTTTATGAGGACTAAAACTGCTCTGGAATGAATCATGCGCACGGCGTCGCGCACACGGCGCGGGGCTCACACATGGCCGCCCCGAGAACACGGCCGCAAGGCCCTCGTCTCCTTCTGGAGACCCACAATGGCGCCCCCTGGACACGGGCCCCCCGCCGGGGAAGCCAGCGCCTACACCACCCCGGACACGGGCCGGGCTCCCAGCCGCGGAAGCCAGGGACCCCCGGCCGGCACACCCGCCAGTTTGACGCCAGGCAGACAGTCCTGAACTAGGGCCACGGGCTGGCTTGTTGTTCCGATTGTTGGAAACTCCCAAGGGGCGGCAGCTGGGGGCCTCCAGTTGGTGAGAGGCTGTCGTGGGCACTGGCACAGTGAGACGGATCAGCCCTGTGCCCCTTGGTGAAGCTGACGGGCATGGAGGAGGGTGTGTTACACACGCACGTGCCTACACCCCTGGGCGAGTGTTACACATGCACGTGCACACCCTGAGCAAGTGTTACACACGTGTGCACACACCCCCCCCAGGAGAGTGTCACACACACACACCCTGGGCGAGTGTCACACACATGAGCACCCCCCTGGGGCGAGTGTTACACACACCCGGGCAAGTGTCACACACACACACCCTGGGCGAGTGTCACACACATGAGCACCCCCCCGGGGCGAGTGTTACACACACACCCGGGCGAGTGTCACACATAAAAACACAGGCAAGAGTCACACACACACAAACACACAGGCAAGTGTCACAAACACCCCTGGGTGAGTGTTACACACACACACACCAGACGAGTGTTACACACATGCACGCATGCACACACACTCAGACACACACACCCCCCACATGAGTTTTCATTTTCCCTCCCAAGTGAAGCATGTTCTGGAGCTCTTCCTCTGTCTTCTGGACCCAAATCCTCAAGGATCCAGGTCACCCAGCTGGAGGGCCGGGANTCGAGAGTGGGGAGCCTGGCATGCTACCTCCACCCACAAAGGGGCCCATACAGGTCACCAGCCCCGCCTGGGACCCTCCAGCTGGGCTTGCAGCCCACAGCCAAGGGCGGGCGGCCAGCCCAAGTTCCAGACACCTTTTCTCGTCTGTTTCTGTGACAAGCAGCTCGATCCAGCCTGATCTCCACTATCTGTTTGAAGAGTATTCAGGACTATTTGCATCATTTTATCGCTAATGTATAATATATGGCTCTAAAGTGGGCCCAAGCACTGTCTTGTTACCAAGCATAAAAAAGTAAGGGCAATAAAGATACATTAGTCCTCTCAAGCACAGCGGCTATAATGCAAGCAAGAAAGGTTGCTGCTTCAAGTTAAGAGGCAACCTTTCTGCCTGACTAAGACAATGGAAGAGTAAAGAAAATGTCAAATCAAGAAAAGCTGGATTTAGAGATGAGGCAGCCCAGAGTGACGCTGCTGCCATATTTTGTGAAACTATAATGCTGTTGGCAGCAAAGATCCATGTTTCTGATTCATCTAGGGCCGCATGGCAAAGCTTTGTCAGTCTGTGCAAGGTATAAATAATTCAGGGTGAGAGATGGCAATTACAGGGCCCTGCACAACCAAAATGAATATTTTATGAGGACTAAAACTGCTCTGGAATGAATCATGCGCACGGCGTCGCGCACACGGCGCGGGGCTCACACATGGCCGCCCCGAGAACACGGCCGCAAGGCCCTCGTCTCCTTCTGGAGACCCACAATGGCGCCCCCTGGACACGGGCCCCCCGCCGGGGAAGCCAGCGCCTACACCACCCCGGACACGGGCCGGGCTCCCAGCCGCGGAAGCCAGGGACCCCCGGCCGGCACACCCGCCAGTTTGACGCCAGGCAGACAGTCCTGAACTAGGGCCACGGGCTGGCTTGTTGTTCCGATTGTTGGAAACTCCCAAGGGGCGGCAGCTGGGGGCCTCCAGTTGGTGAGAGGCTGTCGTGGGCACTGGCACAGTGAGACGGATCAGCCCTGTGCCCCTTGGTGAAGCTGACGGGCATGGAGGAGGGTGTGTTACACACGCACGTGCCTACACCCCTGGGCGAGTGTTACACATGCACGTGCACACCCTGAGCAAGTGTTACACACGTGTGCACACACATACCCCCGGGAGAGTGTCACACACACACACCCTGGGCGAGTGTTACACACATGAGCACCCCCCCGGGGTGAGTGTTACACACACCCGGGCAAGTGTCACACACACACACCCTGGGCGAGTGTCACACACATGAGCACCCCCCCGGGGCGAGTGTTACACACACACCTGGGCGAGTGTCACACATAACACAGGCAAGAGTCACACACACACAAACACACAGGCAAGTGTCACAAACACCCCTGGGTGAGTGTTACACACACACACACCAGACGAGTGTTACACACATGCACGCATGCACACACACTCAGACACACACACCCCCCACATGAGTTTTCATTTTCCCTCCCAAGTGAAGCATGTTCTGGAGCTCTTCCTCTGTCTTCTGGACCCAAATCCTCAAGGATCCAGGTCACCCAGCTGGAGGGCCGGGACCGCGGCTCTTTATGTCCTTGGGTCCAACTTGCACGTGAGAGTCGCTTTCCAGGTTTGAAAAGCGGGATCCTGCGGATGGTGGGGGAGGATTATGCTGAAGAGAGACCCTGAAAGGCTGAAAGGATGGTTTCATCTGTTACATTTCCTCCAAAAAACGCTCCCCCTGAACTGCTCGGAACAAATAACAACATTGTTCGCGGGGCCGGAGAGGCCAGTCCCACTGGTGAATGGCCATTGTGTTTGTCCAGCTACTGATACCTGCGCTTTTGTGGAGGAAAGAAGCCCTGGGGGGCGTGACATCGACGCAGCACAAGCGTCCCTCTGTGCAGACACCCGGAGAGGGTCCTCACCGTGGTGGGAACCTAACACCAGATCCCTCGGAGAAGGGCTCCCTTTAAATCCAACTCCAGTGCATTGTTTATGAAAACAAGGCTATTAGGTATATTAATAATTTGATAAATAGGGATTTTCCCTTAATTATTCATGAAGAACATTTGGCAACAGTAAAATCATATTCGCAGAACAGGTTTATAAACCAGCTAATTATAAATTAAGTATGCAAGAGAAAATTGCTAACCTTGAAATTAAAATATTTTATGATTCTGCAATTACCAAAAAAAAAAAAGGTAAGAGAGTTGTCAAAACCCCAGCATGCACGGAGTGTACACAGGACCCTACAAATGGCAGGGCGTGGGCCACGGAGTGACACGCAGAGAACACGGCAGGGAAACCACCACCCACCTCCCGCTGCAGCCCCAGCAATTCAGGCGGCCTCGTCAGCACCACTCTGCTCGCGCTGCTCAGCGGCAACTTTGCAGGACAGTCAGCAAACAGGACCAGCACCCGCCCCGACAAGGCCGCTCAGCACCTTCTGGAAAGTCCTGCCTGCTCTGCAGAGAACAGGCATGTCACCGTGGCCTAGCACGTGGACAGCCCAGGGTGTTCCTATCACCGCGCTCGGGGCCCACCGAGAAGTCCCCCACTTCACTCCCCTCCTACTGGAGCGGGGCCCACCCTGAGCTGGGGGTCCAGGGGGACAACATCCACGCTGTCAGAGAGGCCGCAGTGCTGCCAGTCCCCACTAGAGGGCTCCCCACAGCGGCGTCCTGGGAGCAGGCAGCCTCACCTGCAGACTGACCTGGGACCCACCCTCCTCCCAGCTAGGTCGTCCCTCCTCACTCTCCTGCTGCCCCCAGCGGAGTTCCTGGTCAGAGGGTTCTCTGCACACCCACCCACGGCCTCTGCAGCCCCCAGGGAGCTGGCCACGAGCAGCACACTGCTGTGAGTTCCACAATCCTGTCCCTGTCTTCATATGATAAGACGGCAAGCCCTTCTGTCCCCTGTACAAGGACTATATCTCCTCACCCTTAATCTGAGCAGACGTTCAAAGAATTACGGAAAGCGACTGAGACAAATTAACTGAAGAATATCCTGTTTAAATAAAACAACGATAAAAGTAGGCCGTAGTCTTAGCGCTGTTCCCGCCCCCCCACCTCAGCCTTGTCCTGCGTGCTCATGACGCCTCCAATGCCACGTGCCTTCCTCATCCTCCTGAAACAGAAGACGAGCAAAACCCACTGAAGTGCCCTGCTGCTGCCTGCTCGCGGAGAGTCATGACTTTCCCAAGAGTCAGGAGCCCCGTTAATTGCTCCCGTAGCAGAGACCACAGAGCAGGGCACACCTCCGCCCCAGCACCGCCCCAGCACCGCCCCAGCGCCTGAGACCCAGCTGTGGGTCAGGTGGCCAACCAATCAGGAGGGCTCTGGGAGCTCAGATAATGAAAATTTTTCCATGTATAAAATCCTTAAAATGCTAGTGGCATCACCTTGCAGCGCAGACTCTGCAACTTAAAATTAATATACAACAGAACCTTTAGCAAAAAAGATCATCCCCTGGCCGTGCCTCCAAGCACTCCTGAACTGGGACCTGGAGGGCCCCTCGGGGTCCTGGGCGGCACTGACTCCACCTCATGCCAACCACGCGGAGATCAGAGACACGGTCCCAGGCCTCTGCATCCCCGAGGCCCAGAGGGACTCCCAAAACTTAAGGGCAGATCAGCAAATTTGCTGTCCTGTGGCCAGGCCATGATGCCCAGAGGTGTGTCGTGCCTGATCTGGGGCCTGGCTGGAAGCCACCTTCAACCTATTAGCTTAACTCCATCCACTGGTCGCTAAGGAATATTTTTATCATTTGAAATAGACTATTTACCGTTTGATAGGATACGTTTCTTTCTTTACCTCTGGGATGCGCCACAGATGCTAAGCAACTTCCCCTAACAATATTTAAATTGCTTACAAAGCCTCTCTAAATATTTGCTATGTATTTAGCATGCCTAAGATTTGCCCGTTATCCCAAAGTCTTTTTGTTGTAAATTGCAATTTTACAACTTCATGCTCGTGATATATTTTGACAAAGCTCTGCTGATACCCTCTATTGGCCTCCAAAGGCAAAAT
>SJYW01044528.1:298257-300757 GCA_006410735.1 Raphicerus campestris | reverse complement strand
AAGTCAAAACGTTGGCCGGGGGAGGGGCCTCCAGGACCTGCCTGAGTCTCCATTTAGATGAGCGCGCGCCCGTCCAGGGCTGCCAAAAAGCCCCGGCCGGCTGGCGGGCGTCAGGTGGGCCCGGTGGTCGTAACAGCCACCGTGCGAAAGCAAGCCCGAGCTCAGCTGGTGCCGGGAAGATTCACTTATTCTACTTGAGTGCACATTAAAAGAGCGGCTGAATGAAGCCAGGCAACGAGACGGCGCCTGACAGCTCCACTCCAGGCCACGCGGCCGCCCGGCAGCCCGCCCAGCCTGCCCCCTGCCCGCCCGCCGCCCGGGGGCCCTGCGCCCCTCGGAGCAGCTGGAGGAGCGGGGGCCCGCCGGGCCCTGGGGGCCGTCCTGTCCCAGCCGGTCCGTGCGTCCCTCCAGCCGTCCAGCCGTGCACGGGCGAGGGGGCTGGAGCTCGCAGGGGTGGTGAGAGCCTGCCAGAGGCGGCGGTGGCTCAGCCCGTTAGCTGTGCTGACCTCGCCCGTTCCTTTGTCTCTGCACCCTCTCCTGCTGCGCCCCTTTGCAGGCATTCCCTTTTGTTGTCTTAGAGAATGAGAAAAATGCCCTCTCCTCCTGGAGCCCCGGGAGCCCGAGCTCCTGAGAGTCGAGGACACGCCCAGCCTGTGGCCACTTCTCGCCCTGCATGAACTTGGCAGGGGGAGAGCCGACCATTAAGTACTGAGCAGAGGCTCCGACAGATAGCCGCGCCAGCCCACGCCGCTACCCCAGGCTTCCTCTTCCTGCCTGTCCTTCACAGAGAGGGGGAGCGCCTCGTAGCCAAGCTTTGACATGGCCACATATGGCCTCCTCCATCAATCTGACTAATCAAGCGTCAAGAAGCACAGCCAACCTAATTGCCAGCATCGCCCGTCTCCCTCCACACAGCCTGAAACTGATAGAAGTTGGGGAGGGAGGAGCCCCGGGCCAGCGGGGAGACAAAGCCGGGCCCCACTCGAGGGGCCACGCCTGCTGCGACACATGGCCCTGCACACGTGGCCGCCAGGAAGGGGTTCTGCGTGCCCCAGAGTCACCCACGGACACCTCCTGCCCTGGATCAGCAGGGGTTTCTCAGCAAGCCTGGGGTGTATGGGGGTGAGCTTCTGTGGGACCACCAGTGACCCCTGGACCTGCCCTCCTGGAAGGGATACCGCATACCCCCCCCCGCAGACTGGCTCCCCACAGATCACAGATCGAGGGGCCCAGAAATACCTATGGGGGTGATCAAGGCCTACCCAAGTACTCCCTGGGAAACACGGAAGAAGGCTGACGCACACCCCTCACGTCGGTGCGCAAAGCCCAGAGATGTGGCCCGGGCCACCGCGGCTGAGTTCTGCCCCATTGTGCCTCCTCGAGAGCCTGACTGACAGCTGACATTCTCCTATTTATTATCAAGAAGTACAAGTTTTGATGTTATCAGAGTGGAAAAACAGCCCAAATGTCAAAGTCTGAATATTTTCCCCAGTTTCTCGAAATGACATCTTACTTCTCCCCGTGTATTGTGACAGGGCCACTCGTGGTTCCAAGAGCACGTGGGCGGCCGGGGGCAGATAGCATTGAACTTGGTTGGGGTTTTGTTCGGGTCTCCTCCACACGCCGCCATTCCTGCCCTTTTCCCAGCTAGGAATTTCAAATAATTCTGTTATAAATGACGGGGAATCTGGGGCTGCTGAGCAGGAGAGAGCCCAAGCTGACCCGTTGCTGTATTAAATTTTCATATGAAAAGAGAACTTTTATACACGCAGCCAAAAGGGCAGAGCTCACCGCTCCTGTCGGGCTCCCAGAGACGAGCATTTTCTAGCTCTGCATGCATAAAATGAGCTACGGTAGGTGTCAGTAATTAAACGATCATGTTTCAAAGTCTTGACAACAGTACAGAAGCGCGAGAACAAGACGATAATTTCATTAGTCTGAGGAGCTAAGTCATAATTAGGTGCCTTTCACAGAGTCAAAGTCACGGACAAAAAGGTATGGAGCCCGCCTGGCCGGGTCCACAGTGCAGGGATGAAATCTAACCCGGGGTCCCCAGGTTTGCGGGGTTCACCCGCGGGCAGGAGGCTGCTAGTGAAGTCTGGCCTCAAACAATCAGGCTTTCTTTGGGGAGGCTGAGAAAGGAAACGATCCAGAAACAGCCTCAAAAAGTCGGGAACAATGGGGTATCGGTGGGCTATTGTCGCAGGGAAACCTGAATTCCTTCCCTTGTGCGCGAGCTGAGAGGCTGGGCTGCGGGCAGGCCCCTCCACCAAGGTGGGACCCGGCTTCCAGAAGCCGGCGGCTCCTGTGCCCAGCTCCGCTTGAGCCGTTCACTGCCTTATAAACCGACTTTGGAAAAGTAGCATTTATTTAAAACTAAACTGTTGGGCCGGGCACTTCACGGAATCATTAACGTGCAGTTTGATGCTTCTGTCAGTTTATTCATCTCTGTCTCTCCTTGCTGAGGTATTTGCATATTTAATTGATCAATATGCTCCCC
>SJYW01044528.1:265839-285930 GCA_006410735.1 Raphicerus campestris | reverse complement strand
CCCGCCCACCCGTCCAGGGAATCCGCACCCTGGGTAAGCGATGGCCCCGAGGCTGGGGAAGGCGCCTTGAGCATCCGATCCACGGAAAATTCCGCAGGCGGCGTTTCCACATGGTCACATGTCACCCGGGAAGATCAACACGTGTCCAGGGTCCCCCTTCGGCGGCTGTCACTGCCGCGCGCCCCCTCCCCACAGCCGTGAGCTCCTTATCAGCAGTGTGTCAGAAACCAGAGCTGCCTCCTCTCCCGGTTCCATCTTTTATTAAGAGCTACATGGTGCGCCTCTGATAGCCAATGTCCTCCACTTCATCATTCATAAATCAGCGCCGGCACCAATAAGGTGGGGACTTGGCGAAATAGGTGCTGCCAATGAGAATGGCTCAAATGATCTCGACCATCCGCGCGGGCAGAGCGCCAGGGAGCCCCGGCAGGCCTGCAGCCAGAGGACACGGTTCTCCTGTCTGCATTGCACGGTCCACGGTGCCGCCTGAGGATAGGGGCCAAGGCTGCGGCCCCAGGACAGCTAGGGTAACTCCAACCAGGCTGGAAGGACTACGGACTGCTGGGTTAAAGCATAAAAAAAATAAGACCTTCTAGACAGGTTGCATGGAGGTAGTGGTGGCCTGTGAAGGAAACCCAGGAGGAAAAACATGGATTCCCCAGTTCACCACTGGGACCGCCCGGCCACGTGGGGACCACACCTGAAGGACCCACGGGAGACGGGGCACCAGCCTTGGGCATTGACAGCTCGAGGCAAGGATAGGCCATCAGCGCCTGCGTGGGAGCCAGGCCCTGTCCCCACGCTCTTCTCAATGATTGCCATGTTATTTCCCTCTTCTCTTGATTGATGTTTTAGTCTGAGCTGTCATTAGTTAAATTAATTTTCTCTCAAAGACAGTGGAATAGGTCCACAAAGGCAAATCTTAGGAGACTGCAAAAATAGACCATCATTTGGAGGAAGTTCAGATGTGTTCCCAGCTCTTGTCATCACTGCGGAGAAACACTTTAATTTGATATGAATTCCTCAAGAGAAACTTTAAATTAACTTAGATTTAGCGGTGTTTGAGGGACAGCGATTCAAAGCAACAAAATAAAATATTATTTGCTGACTCCAGTGTTTCTATGTTCACGCGCCTATACGTTCCTTTTTATTTTCTGCTCAGGCTAAATAAATGCCAATATTCACCTTGAAAGAGTCATCATAAAGTAACTCCCCTGGGATATAAAAATATACTTCTCTCATCTTCCATCCAAACAGTGTCAGATGAAGTTAAAAGACCCGGTAAATGTGCTAAAATCTGCTTATGTGAATTTTTTTTTTTTTCCGGGATAAGTGAGCAGCCATCACCCAAGCTGTCAGGATGCGAAGAGTGATGCAGGCTGTTTCATAACCTAAGAGGCAGGCAGTGATCGCCGGGGGGTCGGGGGGCAGCAGGGGCAAGCGGAGAACAGCACAAAAGCTCGGCTCCCACAGCGTCAGAACCAGAAACTTCTTGGCGCCCTCTCGTCCAGCCGCCAGGGATGTGGAAGCAGCTTGGCCAGAAATAGGCCAAAGCCAGGCTTGGGCCCCAACCTCCAGCCTCCCGGAACCACAAGCTGTACTGAAAGTCTCCACTCTCATCACTTTTAAGAAGCAGAGCTCAAACGTCTTTCACCAGAAACTCACGTTTCCTAAACAGCCGCCCAGACTGGCCGTCCTGTGTTTAGGCTTTGCCTCAGCGAACATCCACGGTGCGAGTGGTATGCGGTTACTCCAGTGTTTCCTGTCCAAGACTGCTTCTGAAAGTCAGCTCATAAACTTCCTTACTCCACATGACCTGCCCCTATCCAAGGGGACAACCCATGACAACCTCAGGACAGGGTGGCCGAGAACCTGACGCCAATCTGGAGGTCATGGAAAGCATCCGGCAACCCCACACCCATGACGGCCAAGTTCAAGCGCAGCTTCTGTGTGTGAGTCTCTTGGCTGGCATGTCGCCGTGGCACGCCCTCCAATAAGAACCCTCCTCAAATGTAGGGCACTCTTGACATCTGAGTAAGTGGGTCCTTCCAGGTCACACAGTCAAGTACATTTGGAGTGTCTCCTCCAAGGGGCGGGGGCCCTCT
This sequence comes from Raphicerus campestris, assembly GCA_006410735.1. Taxonomy (NCBI): domain Eukaryota; kingdom Metazoa; phylum Chordata; class Mammalia; order Artiodactyla; family Bovidae; genus Raphicerus; species Raphicerus campestris. The sequence continues at coordinate 283,825 of SJYW01044528.1, read as the reverse complement.
TTGCTGGGGACAAGCCAGAGGCTGCAGTCACGAGGACGACATTCTCACATGACTTACCGCCACTCCTGCGATGTCATAATTATGACGCCTAAACTTTCCCTGTTTATTTGCAGGCTGGAGGAATGCATGATTGTTTATTTTTATTACAAATATTGATGGTAACTCACAGGCATTTACTCCATTGCCATTTCAAGTGAAATTGCCCATCATAAAATATCCCTAGAATTCTGATTCTGATTAGCTTCCTGAGCTGGTCCAGGCTGCAATCCTACCATTTGTCTTAATTTTATTTTGCGCTCCCTAACTGCACACACCACTTCAGGAATATCTGGAATTTTGTTTTAATTGTACAGCTTTCAGCTCGTGCCACATTTCTCTTTGTGTTGAAAGCATCCGGGTGATTTATCCTCATTATTGTGTAAATAGGTTTCGGCAGTTCTCAGTAAATAAAACAGACTGACAGGAGGAGAAGAGGGAATTTGCTTCCCTACCAATTAGAGCAGCCTTAGGCAGTACTTTTAAGAGGAGATAAATCCTGCAAATCACTAAAATGATCCTGTCACATGCACCAAATATTAAAATCGCACCGCGGCGCCCTCAGTACAGTCTGCTCGGGTTTAATGAGTCGGGGGGGAGGAGGGCTGGTCACCAGGGCTGCCGTGCACAGTTGGGGACCCCTGACTGGCAGCAGACTTCACGCCCGACACAGCCCCCCGACCAGCGAGGCCAGATGGAAAACCGCCGGCCGGAGGAGGAACACGCGGCCGTCCAGCGAGCGGACGTTCACACGTTGTCTCGGCACCTCCTACCTATGAAGCCCTTCCTCACAATAAACTCACTTCACGCAGCCAGAGTTGCCTTCATACCCAGAGTTACTGACCAGCATGTAGAGCTGGTGCCTGTTATGGGAACAACCTGTCACCTTCTTGGACGGGAAGGTTTGGGGGAAACGGAAAGTGAGTGACTTCTTCTGGCGTCATCTCTCAGACCCCTGGAGCCATGCGCCCAGTCAGTTATCTGCAGCCCCTCAGCCAGGGGGGTGCCAGAAACTTCCAGAGAACTTTTTTTATTCTGGCTCAACATCTCAGCTATTCTCTACAGCTCTGCAGTTAGACAGTCAACCCAACTCCAGGGATGCTTGCTCCTGGGTGCTGCCAACGCTTTGATAACTCTTGAGTTAATCCTTTCTGAGGCTGGTGGGACTCAGGGAGCTGGGTGCGTGGTCTTCCCTCCAGTGGCTGCCCGGGCTACTGAAGCATGGTGCTCAAGATGGGGAGACATAGATGTAAGGGACCATTTATAATGAGGTGTAAATGGCACCCCACTCCAGTACTCTTACCTGGAAAATCCCATGGATGGAGGAGCCTGGTAGGCTACAGTCCATGGGGTTGCAAAGAGTCAGACATGACTGAGTGAGTTCACTTAACAGCCAACAGGACATTCATCATGGAACCCAGGGCTGTGGAAAGCCCCAGAACAGATGGCCCGACAGGGAGGCCCCATGTCCCCTGTGTCCGATAACTACCTTTAGTCTTCCTCCACGGTCAAGGCCTGCCTGGTGACACTTCCGCTCAGTCCTATCGAGCAGGGGCCGTTAGCTTGTTAGAGTGTTTTTGTGGGATCCTTTATGAGAGTGTAACTAAGTGTGTGACAAGAACTCCCGTAACCCAAGACCCAGGTCGGTAACATGTTAGAGCAGAACAAGGCACCCAGGCAGGGCGAGGGGAGCCAGGCCAGAGCTCTCCCCTGGCTGCCCCTGCCCCTCATTCGGGCCTAACAAGCCCCTGTGAACACGTCTATATCCCCAAGTCATGGGGCTCTGGAAACAGTTAAGAGTCACAGGTGAATTTCTGCTAACTTAATCACCATCACCTTCCAGGATCTGGACCGAAAAGCGCTAATGAGTCATAGAAGTCACACAACCGCCAGCAAAGCCAGTGAGTCTGAGGCCTCGACGGCTGCCTTGGGTCATCTCACCCTCTCTTTGAAGCCTTAGTTTCCAGGCTACGTCTGTATCCACAGACCTAAGACCAGGATNACCAGCGAGGCCAGATGGAAAACCGCCGGCCGGAGGAGGAACACGCGGCCGTCCAGCGAGCGGACGTTCACACGTTGTCTCGGCACCTCCTACCTATGAAGCCCTTCCTCACAATAAACTCACTTCACGCAGCCAGAGTTGCCTTCATACCCAGAGTTACTGACCAGCATGTAGAGCTGGTGCCTGTTATGGGAACAACCTGTCACCTTCTTGGACGGGAAGGTTTGGGGGAAACGGAAAGTGAGTGACTTCTTCTGGCGTCATCTCTCAGACCCCTGGAGCCATGCGCCCAGTCAGTTATCTGCAGCCCCTCAGCCAGGGGGGTGCCAGAAACTTCCAGAGAACTTTTTTTATTCTGGCTCAACATCTCAGCTATTCTCTCCAGCTCTGCAGTTAGACAGTCAACCCAACTCCAGGGATGCTCGCTCCTGGGTGCTGCCAACGCTTTGATAACTCTTGAGTTAATCCTTTCTGAGGCTGGTGGGACTCAGGGAGCTGGGTGTGTGGTCTTCCCTCCAGTGGCTGCCCGGGCTACTGAAGCATGGTGCTCAAGATGGGGAGACATAGATGTAAGGGACCATTTATAATGAGGTGTAAATGGCACCCCACTCCAGTACTCTTACCTGGAAAATCCCATGGATGGAGGAGCCTGGTAGGCTACAGTCCATGGGGTTGCAAAGAGTCAGACATGACTGAGTGAGTTCACTTAACAGCCAACAGGACATTCATCATGGAACCCAGGGCTGTGGAAAGCCCCAGAACAGATGGCCCGACAGGGAGGCCCCATGTCCCCTGTGTCCGATAACTACCTTTAGTCTTCCTCCACGGTCAAGGCCTGCCTGGTGACACTTCCGCTCAGTCCTATCGAGCAGGGGCCGTTAGCTTGTTAGAGTGTTTTTGTGGGAGCCTTTATGAGAGTGTAACTAAGTGTGTGACAAGAACTCCCGTAACCCAAGACCCAGGTCGGTAACATGTTAGAGCAGAACAAGGCACCCAGGCAGGGCGAGGGGAGCCAGGCCAGAGCTCTCCCCTGGCTGCCCCTGCCCCTCATTCGGGCCTAACAAGCCCCTGTGAACACGTCTATATCCCCAAGTCATGGGGCTCTGGAAACGGTTAAGAGTCACAGGTGAATTTCTGCTAACTTAATCACCATCACCTTCCAGGATCTGGACCGAAAAGCGCTAATGAGTCATAGAAGTCACACAACCGCCAGCAAAGCCAGTGAGTCTGAGGCCTCGACGGCTGCCTTGGGTCATCTCACCCTCTCTTTGAAGCCTTAGTTTCCAGGCTACGTCTGTATCCACAGACCTAAGACCAGGATCCACTGGTTTTATAGATCAAAAGTGACTGCACGTTGGTGACCGCACGTGGTTCCAGCTAACATTTTACGCAAAGGTGATCCCTGAACCACAAGGTCAATCTCCAAAGTCATGATTTTCTGTACAGTGGGCGTGTGGAAGGCCCTGGGGGCCCCCAGTGCCTCACAGTCTCTCGTGAGGGGTGACCCAGAAGGCTGGCATGCAGCAGCCTTGGCCACTTTATTCCCTTCTTCTTTCACTCATATATCCCCCATCACTCCACAAACACCTGTGCACTAAGCCCTGTGAGTAAAGAGCTTGCAGATGGCACCCCATCCTCCCCAAGTTCAGGCTAAACCCCATCCAACAAAGTGGAGCTGCCGAGTACTGAACCTCCCCAGGAGGACACGTATCACACGGCTGTCTTAAAAGTGTTTCTTGGGCCACTTCCTAATGCTCCTTAGATGGATGACTATCCACAAAACAGGGGTGGGGGCTGCGCTGGACCTGGAGGAGGGTGTGCTACTGGGGAGGAAGGCCCCCGTCCTTGCTAGCTCTGAGAGGTGCTCTCCNGTGTATAATTAGTTATTCCTAAAGGAATAGAAGTGGCTCCTGAAATAGCTCCCTGTATTACAACTGTCAGATTTTCATTGAGAAAGGAAAAGCTACAAGTATGTAACAATGAAGTAACTCTGAAGGCAACCGGAACTTATCCACAATGGGGATCCCATCACCACGTGAGACCTTCCTGGGCAGACTACTGCTTGCACCTGTGCCCCCAGGGAAGCTGGAGCCGACTCCACGCCCGGGGCGTCCACCCTGGGCTCTTCTCTGCCCAGGGGCCCCAGCTGAGTTGGGCTGGAGACCTGCAGGAGTGAGAAGGGAGGAGCTCTGTCTAGGCGCTGGAGGCAGCAGGGGTCCATGGGGCACCCTGGGGTGTGTCGCCCAACACGGGGGTCACGGCCTCAGGTGGAGCTGAGCAGGAGGAAAGGGGTGGGTGGTCCAGCTGCAGGGGTCGGGCCGGCACACGCTGTGCTTCCGAAACTCAGCAAGGAGAAACCTGTCTGCATTTCAACCGGCACACAGGCTGAGTCGGTCAGTCGAGTCCAACTCTCGGCGACCCCTGGGACCATAACCCGGCAGGCTCTTCTGAATACTGGAGTGGGCTGCCATTCCCTTCTCCAGGGGATCTTATGACCCAGGGATCGAACCCAGGTCTCCTGGATTGCAGGCGGATTCTTTACCATCTGAGCCACCAGGGAAGCCTTAACTTAGACACTGACTCTATGTTGAAATGATAGGCTTTTAGCACTATCAAGTTTAAGTATTATTGAGGTTATTTCACTTGTTCTGTTTTACTTCATTAATGTGGCTGCTAGGAAATTTTTAACGGCCTCTGTGGCTTGTACCCCCAAGGCCCACTTTTCTTACAGGGTACCCCTGGGTCTGGCTGCCCCTTCCATGAGGAAACCAGAGGAGGGGAGTCCTGAGCACCCCCCGGGGCCTTCAGTCCCATCTCTGAAGGATGGGGACCCCACTGCTCCTGCCACCCCTGGGACCATGTGGCTCAATGAGAACCAGGGCTTTGCCCCTCCAAGTAGGCAGCAGGGCGCCCGGAGGCCCCAAAGCCACAGAACTGGGCGCACCCACACCGAACGCAGACGAGTCCTCAGAAGCTGCAGGGGCGCTGGCGGCTGCCTCCGCGGGGCGGGCCCCGAGGTGATAGTTGTTTCATCAGAGCAGCTCACAGACTCTCAAGCTCTCCCTCACACCCTAGCGTGATTCCAAAAGTGATTTCCACAATATGATTTACATACTAGCGGCGTGTAAATTTAGAATAATTTCGCCTGAATGATCCTTGCTAAAATAGATGGCCACAAGGAGAGAATGGCAAGTAAAAGCAGCCTTGCTCAGAATCTAAGCAATTTGCTGGTGAACACGAACGGCATTTCCCCAGATTATAATTTACACTGTATTAACTGTCAAGAGCGCTTTTGAGAAATATAGATAACAATTCAGATGCAATCGATGGGGAGTGACAGTTGATTTTAAAGCTTAATGCAAGACAAGAAAGAAATGACTGGGGCATCAGCTCTGGAAGAATAAATTTGTTTTGTATTTGATTTTTGTGTTAAATTTATTACTGCCAAGAAGAGCTCTCTTTCAATAATATTAAGAACAAGATGGTGAAATTGCAACATGTTCATCCCCCACAGTTCTCACAGCATTTCCAATACACAATGATGCCCGCTCCGGACTGTACACAGATCCGATTAAGCAGCTACAGATTCCGCTAAGTTTGCGTTTCCACCCCCTTCCCTGCAGGCTGCCCCTTAAGCTGCCGTGGAGATGGGCACAAGGGTGGGTCTTCCCTGGGGGATCACACCCTCCTGCAAGCCATCTCTCTTGACCCAGAGGATGCCCCGGAAGTTCTCAAGTGGCCCTAACAATAGGCTCCCTCCTAGAAATGGCTGACCGTCAAGAGTCCAGCGCAAACAAAAATTGGAAGAAAAAACACAAAAACGTGAGGCTGAAGCCCAACCGTCTGATTGAGAAGGGTCGGTCTATCCTTGTCATAGTCCATAGAAGCCTTTTTTTCAGTTCTGTCAAAACGTCCAGTGTATATAATCTTAGGGTTTGATGTATCTTCTGTGCAAAACCATGAGAACCTTCCTTGACAAATACCAGGGAAAAGAACATTTCCCTCTCAGCCCAACTCTATTATCCTGCCTATTCTTCCCCTGCAGCTGGGGTTGCCTCACGCAGCCTGGACACTCAGAAACCCACCAGCGTGGCCAGAAATGAAATGATGGAAGTTGCCACAGTTCAAACTTATCCATACTTCTCACTTATGACATGATTGATTTTCCTTCAGAATGCTCAAGTGCGGGATTGTCTGCCCTCTTTCCTCACTGTGGGAACAGCTAATGTATACAGCCGTGGCCTGCCAGAGACGGGAAGCGGTTGACATGTAGAAGAACAACTGAAATGAATACGGATGAAATTTGAAAGTGCAATTTTCCCTCTGTCAATCACCTTTCAAAGGGACCTGTTAACCACCAATCGGGAGACCCCGGGCAAGGGCGTCCCTGCCAGCAGCGCTCGGTGCAACGGGGCCCTTGGCCTCATTAATCAAGATATTAGCCGCTGATCAAAGTTCCGCGCAGGTACACGGCGTGGACTCACGTTGCTCCAGGAATATTTTATTGCGTTCCTCTCGGCGCTATCGATAATTTATATTTTGAATTAAAACAAATGGTCTCCTCTTAAACAGAATTTGATTAGGTGATGACAAAACCTATTTCTTTCGCTCTGGTGATGGTACACAGCAGACCCCCTTCCCTGAGCCGCCTCAGAAGAAAACGTGAGGTGCGCCCACATTAAAAATGGATGGTCACCCCAACCCTTCCTGGCCGCAGCGCCAAGATGCCTCGAAATACAGCCAATTAAGGTTTATTTAATTATTAAGGTTGAATAAATAACAGCGAAACATGTTAAAAATCTTTCAGTTTCAGTCAATCATAATAAAAAATTAATGAGACTGGATAGAGAGCCATAAAAACTGATAGACTGCGATCGTGAATTATAAATCGGTATTGATTTTTTCCTTTGCAATAACACTCTCAGGTAATCGTATGTTGCCACATGTAAAGTGCACTTTCCTGGTTGAAACTAATATTAACTATCAAATATAGATGAGACGGAGGCATTTATGACACTTCAGATTTCACAAACAAAAAGCAAAAAAAATACAATTTGTGGAATAATAGCAGTACGGAGCAGAGAATCCTAGGGTGTTTATGGGGGCTGGCCAGGATCCCACTGAGCCGTGAATTCATAAGACACAGTTACCTTATTCTTCTCCTGCCATTTCTCCTCTGATATGTTACCTTGTTAGTATCACTAAGAAAAGCATAAATATTTTTTATTATTTGTGAGGCTCATCCTGTCTTGCTTAATAGACAGGCCACATGGAGTTAAAGCCATATTATATGACCTGGTGCAGAAGTGATCATTCAAAAACCCAAAGCACATATTTTATACCGCCTGGCTTTATTAATTCTAAGCCCCCAAGAAATAGCGGGAGGATTTTCCAGCTTTCTGTTTATTGAAGTAACATGGAAACAAATAAGACATTTCCCTAGGCTAGCTCAGATAAAGTGGACAATTACTATTGGCATTCCACATGTAAATATTTAACACTTCACAGCTAGTTTGCACCTAAATACCCATTAGATGTTGCTACAAGCCTGGACACCATTTCCCAGCAGAGCGACATGGGGCGTCCTGGGCGATGGTTATTGGATTAGGGCGAACACAAATCTCGTTCTAAGCAGCGCGGGGAGGGGGCTCGGCCTGGAGAGGGGTGGGCCTGCACAGGCCGCCTCCCTGAGCGACACAAACCAGCTCCTCCCAAGCACACACACCGCTGGCAGTGGCGCAGCCACCGCCGCCGGCCAGGCTAATTGATGACCATCGCCGCAGTTTGTTAGTGGCACTGATCGGATTCCCCTCATTTGGGGGAAAACACAGAGGAGAGACTGGGGACAGAGGCCAGAGAGGAGCACGCGCGGCTGCCTGTCCGCGTCCGCCCCACCCCCTCTCACCATACCGCCAACACCGAGATGCAGAGCGCCACCATCCTCTGGGTGCTGAAGGCTGCCGGTATGCAACCAATACACACGGTGTACAAGCCCGGCCGCTGGCAAAGCTCGCGGCCACGCAACTGCCTCTTTGAAGTAACTTCTTCCTCGAGATAAATGAAAAGTACATTTGCTATAAGCAATATCTGGGCTGAGCTGAAGATCGGAAGGTGGCCTGCCCACTCTGATTTTAAGCGGAGACCACTAAGGTTTTCCCTCTGAATTAAAGCGATTCTGCCCCTCTGCTGGCACTCGGACTTTGACCACGAACGGCCTGGGATTCCTTTTCCTAGAGGGCAGCTCTCTCATCCTTTTCACGTTCCCAGGACTGGAAAATGCCTCTGCCTGCAATACCGTGCATCAGTGCCCGCCGCTCTGGACTGACAGGGCTGGACCCTCTGGGGCCGCCTCTCTGCAAGGAAGCCCACCGCATGTCCACGGGCAGGGGGTCCCAAGCCTCTCACTCCTCAAGCCAGCAGCTCACTGGGGACACTGGGTTTGTAAAGACACTGCTGACCATCTTAGGCCGCATCTTTGGTCCTCGGCTGGCCCTAAGATTCGCCAGAGTGGCTCCCTCTCCACCATCTCCCTCGTGCTCTGGGGGAAGGAGGTGACCCTCCCCAGAAACAGAGGCCTCTGGGCAGGGATCGTGGCCAGGGGGACACCCAGGCGGTCACTCCCCTGGCCTGGCAGCTGCCTCTGGAGCCGCGGCCAAGCCTTAAAATTCAGCCCAAGAGCAACTTTAATAAAGTCTGGAAGCCAAGCCTGGGAGACGCACACGGAACGCTGCCTCGTGAGGTCGGCGGCCAAGGGGCTCAGAGTCTGCCAGGCTCCCGCCCCCACCCATCCAAGCCTGCTCGCCTGCCCGCCAGGCGCCCCCCAGGTGCCCCCCAGGGCTGACCACAGACCCTCCAAGGGACACTGTCCATGGCCAGGAGCCCGGGCGCCCAAGGGTGGTCCCAGGTCCCCTTCCAGGGGTCCCACCGAACCAGGGGCACCTGCCCCGGGGGCTCAGTCAACCTCTGAGCAGCCCACTCCCGGCCCTTCCTGGCCATGCTGACCTCCGCGCTCTGGAAACAATTACTCCTGGAAGGCCTGTCAATAGCATTATTTTTACAAGAAATCAATACGCCTCAGAAAGTTAATGGGGGATTCAGGCAGGAGCGTTTACCTCCTCACTGTCAGGGCCGGGCTCTGCTGGGCGCCAATGACAGATCCGCCAGCACCCGGCAGANGGAGGGCCCAGGCCACCCCAAGAGTCATCTCTCCCCAACACCGCCTGCCCTGTGTTCAGCCCCCACGTCCTGCCAAACACACTCAGGGATATAAGGGGTGCAGGTATGGAGCCAGCCAGCCGGCCAGAGGGACAGCTGTTCGCAAAGAACCAGTGTCGACAGCTAGGCCTATCTACAGACGGACAATAACAGACATACAGACAAGACGCTGAGACGCAGATCTGTCTGGATAACCATCTGCCCGTTCGTTTTACCTTCCTGGATCACTGTGCAGGAGATATTTAGGCACCTAGACCTATCCATCCATCCACCCATCAGGGCAGGAACTGAATTGTAACCACCTTGCCTCAGACTAATAGATCTTCAGTAAATATTTCCGGAATGAATAAATGAGTGTATAATTAGTTATTCCTAAAGGAATAGAAGTGGCTCCTGAAATAGCTCCCTGTATTACAACTGTCAGATTTTCATTGAGAAAGGAAAAGCTACAAGCATGTAACAATGAAGTAACTCTGAAGGCAACCGGAACTTATCCACAATGGGGATCCCATCACCACGTGAGACCTTCCTGGGCAGACTACTGCTTGCACCTGTGCCCCCAGGGAAGCTGGAGCCGACTCCACGCCCGGGGCGTCCACCCTGGGCTCTTCTCTGCCCAGGGGCCCCAGCTGAGTTGGGCTGGAGACCTGCAGGAGTGAGAAGGGAGGAGCTCTGTCTAGGCGCTGGAGGCAGCAGGGGTCCATGGGGCACCCTGGGGTGTGTCGCCCAACACGGGGGTCACGGCCTCAGGTGGAGCTGAGCAGGAGGAAAGGGGTGGGTGGTCCAGCTGCAGGGGTCGGGCCGGCACACGCTGTGCTTCCGAAACTCAGCAAGGAGAAACCTGTCTGCATTTCAACCGGCACGCAGGCTGAGTCGGTCAGTCGAGTCCAACTCTCGACGACCCCTGGGACCATAACCCGGCACGCTCTTCTGAATACTGGAGTGGGCTGCCATTCCCTTCTCCAGGGGATCTTATGACCCAGGGATCGAACCCAGGTCTCCTGGATTGCAGGCGGATTCTTTACCATCTGAGCCACCAGGGAAGCCTTAACTTAGACACTGACTCTATGTTGAAATGATAGGCTTTTAGCACTATCAAGTTTAAGTATTATTGAGGTTATTTCACTTGTTCTGTTTTACTTCATTAATGTGGCTGCTAGGAAATTTTTAATGGCCTCTGTGGCTTGTACCCCCAAGGCCCACTTTTCTTACAGAGTACCCCTGGGTCTGGCTGCCCCTTCCATGAGGAAACCAGAGGAGGGGAGTCCTGAGCACCCCCCGGGGCCTTCAGTCCCATCTCTGAAGGATGGGGACCCCACTGCTCCTGCCACCCCTGGGACCATGTGGCTCAATGAGAACCAGGGCTTTGCCCCTCCAAGAAAGCAGCAGGGCGCCCGGAGGCCCCAAAGCCACAGAACTGGGCGCACCCACACCAAACGCAGACGAGTCCTCAGAAGCTGCAGGGGCGCTGGCGGCTGCCTCCGCGGGGCGGGCCCCGAGGTGATAGTTGTTTCATCAGAGCAGCTCACAGACTCTCAAGCTCTCCCTCACACCCTAGCGTGATTCCAAAAGTGATTTCCACAATATGATTTACATACTAGCGGCGTGTAAATTTAGAATAATTTCGCCTGAATGATCCTTGCTAAAATAGATGGCCACAAGGAGAGAATGGCAAGTAAAAGCAGCCTTGCTCAGAATCTAAGCAATTTGCTGGTGAACACGAACGGCATTTCCCCAGATTATAATTTACACTGTATTAACTGTCAAGAGCGCTTTTGAGAAATATAGATAACAATTCAGATGCAATCGATGGGGAGTGACAGTTGATTTTAAAGCTTAATGCAAGACAAGAAAGAAATGACTGGGGCATCAGCTCTGGAAGAATAAATTTGTTTTGTATTTGATTTTTGTGTTAAATTTATTACTGCCAAGAAGAGCTCTCTTTCAATAATATTAAGAACAAGATGGTGAAATTGCAACATGTTCATCCCCCACAGTTCTCACAGCATTTCCAATACACAATGATGCCCGCTCCGGACTGTACACAGATCCGATTAAGCAGCTACAGATTCCGCTAAGTTTGCGTCTCCACCCCCTTCCCTGCAGGCTGCCCCTTAAGCTGCCGTGGAGATGGGCACAAGGGTGGGTCTTCCCTGGGGGATCACACCCTCCTGCAAGCCATCTCTCTTGACCCAGAGGATGCCCCGGAAGTTCTCAAGTGGCCCTAACAATAGGCTCCCTCCTAGAAATGGCTGACCGTCAAGAGTCCAGCGCAAACAAAAATTGGAAGAAAAAACACAAAAACGTGAGGCTGAAGCCCAACCGTCTGATTGAGAAGGGTCGGTCTATCCTTGTCATAGTCCATAGAAGCCTTTTTTTCAGTTCTGTCAAAACGTCCAGTGTATATAATCTTAGGGTTTGATGTATCTTCTGTGCAAAACCATGAGAACCTTCCTTGACAAATACCAGGGAAAAGAACATTTCCCTCTCAGCCCAACTCTATTATCCTGCCTATTCTTCCCCTGCAGCTGGGGTTGCCTCACGCAGCCTGGACACTCAGAAACCCACCAGCGTGGCCAGAAATGAAATGATGGAAGTTGCCACAGTTCAAACTTATCCATACTTCTCACTTATGACATGATTGATTTTCCTTCAGAATGCTCAAGTGCGGGATTGTCTGCCCTCTTTCCTCACTGTGGGAACAGCTAATGTATACAGCCGTGGCCTGCCAGAGACGGGAAGCGGTTGACATGTAGAAGAACAACTGAAATGAATACGGATGAAATTTGAAAGTGCAATTTTCCCTCTGTCAATCACCTTTCAAAGGGACCTGTTAACCACCAATCGGGAGACCCCGGGCAAGGGCGTCCCTGCCAGCAGCGCTCGGTGCAACGGGGCCCTTGGCCTCATTAATCAAGATATTAGCCGCTGATCAAAGTTCCGCGCAGGTACACGGCGTGGACTCACGTTGCTCCAGGAATATTTTATTGCGTTCCTCTCGGCGCTATCGATAATTTATATTTTGAATTAAAACAAATGGTCTCCTCTTAAACAGAATTTGATTAGGTGATGACAAAACCTATTTCTTTCGCTCTGGTGATGGTACACAGCAGACCCCCTTCCCTGAGCCGCCTCAGAAGAAAACGTGAGGTGCGCCCACATTAAAAATGGATGGTCACCCCAACCCTTCCTGGCCGCAGCGCCAAGATGCCTCGAAATACAGCCAATTAAGGTTTATTTAATTATTAAGGTTGAATAAATAACAGCGAAACATGTTAAAAATCTTTCAGTTTCAGTCAATCATAATAAAAAATTAATGAGACTGGATAGAGAGCCATAAAAACTGATAGACTGCGATCGTGAATTATAAATCGGTATTGATTTTTTCCTTTGCAATAACACTCTCAGGTAATCGTATGTTGCCACATGTAAAGTGCACTTTCCTGGTTGAGACTAATATTAACTATCAAATATAGATGAGACGGAGGCATTTATGACACTTCAGATTTCACAAACAAAAAGCAAAAAAAATACAATTTGTGGAATAATAGCAGTACGGAGCAGAGAATCCTAGGGTGTTTATGGGGGCTGGCCAGGATCCCACTGAGCCGTGAATTCATAAGACACAGTTACCTTATTCTTCTCCTGCCATTTCTCCTCTGATATGTTACCTTGTTAGTATCACTAAGAAAAGCATAAATATTTTTTATTATTTGTGAGGCTCATCCTGTCTTGCTTAATAGACAGGCCACATGGAGTTAAAGCCATATTATATGACCTGGTGCAGAAGTGATCATTCAAAAACCCAAAGCACATATTTTATACCGCCTGGCTTTATTAATTCTAAGCCCCCAAGAAATAGCGGGAGGATTTTCCAGCTTTCTGTTTATTGAAGTAACATGGAAACAAATAAGACATTTCCCTAGGCTAGCTCAGATAAAGTGGACAATTACTATTGGCATTCCACATGTAAATATTTAACACTTCACAGCTAGTTTGCACCTAAATACCCATTAGATGTTGCTACAAGCCTGGACACCATTTCCCAGCAGAGCGACATGGGGCGTCCTGGGCGATGGTTATTGGATTAGGGCGAACACAAATCTCGTTCTAAGCAGCGCGGGGAGGGGGCTCGGCCTGGAGAGGGGTGGGCCTGCACAGGCCGCCTCCCTGAGCGACACAAACCAGCTCCTCCCAAGCACACACACCGCTGGCAGTGGCGCAGCCACCGCCGCCGGCCAGGCTAATTGATGACCATCGCCGCAGTTTGTTAGTGGCACTGATCGGATTCCCCTCATTTGGGGGAAAACACAGAGGAGAGACTGGGGACAGAGGCCAGAGAGGAGCACGCGCGGCTGCCTGTCCGCGTCCGCCCCACCCCCTCTCACCATACCGCCAACACCGAGATGCAGAGCGCCACCATCCTCTGGGTGCTGAAGGCTGCCGGTGTGCAACCAATACACACGGTGTACAAGCCCGGCCGCTGGCAAAGCTCGCGGCCACGCAACTGCCTCTTTGAAGTAACTTCTTCCTCGAGATAAATGAAAAGTACATTTGCTATAAGCAATATCTGGGCTGAGCTGAAGATCGGAAGGTGGCCTGCCCACTCTGATTTTAAGCGGAGACCACTAAGGTTTTCCCTCTGAATTAAAGCGATTCTGCCCCTCTGCTGGCACTCGGACTTTGACCACGAACGGCCTGGGATTCCTTTTCCTAGAGGGCAGCTCTCTCATCCTTTTCACGTTCCCAGGACTGGAAAATGCCTCTGCCTGCAATACCGTGCATCAGTGCCCGCCGCTCTGGACTGACAGGGCTGGACCCTCTGGGGCCGCCTCTCTGCAAGGAAGCCCACCGCATGTCCACGGGCAGGGGGTCCCAAGCCTCTCACTCCTCAAGCCAGCGGCTCACTGGGGACACTGGGTTTGTAAAGACACTGCTGACCATCTTAGGCCGCATCTTTGGTCCTCGGCTGGCCCTAAGATTCCCCAGAGTGGCTCCCTCTCCACCATCTCCCTCGTGCTCTGGGGGAAGGAGGTGACCCTCCCCAGAAACAGAGGCCTCTGGGCAGGGATCGTGGCCGGGGGGACACCTGGGCGGTCACTCCCCTGGCCTGGCAGCTGCCTCTGGAGCCGCGGCCAAGCCTTAAAATTCAGCCCAAGAGCAACTTTAATAAAGTCTGGAAGCCAAGCCTGGGAGACGCACACGGAACGCTGCCTCGTGAGGTCGGCGGCCAAGGGGCTCAGAGTCTGCCAGGCTCCCGCCCCCACCCATCCAAGCCTGCTCGCCTGCCCGCCAGGCGCCCCCCAGGTGCCCCCCAGGGCTGACCACAGACCCTCCAAGGGACACTGTCCATGGCCAGGAGCCCGGGCGCCCAAGGGTGGTCCCAGGTCCCCTTCCAGGGGTCCCACCGAACCAGGGGCACCTGCCCCGGGGGCTCAGTCAACCTCCGAGCAGCCCACTCCCGGCCCTTCCTGGCCATGCTGACCTCCGCGCTCTGGAAACAATTACTCCTGGAAGGCCTGTCAATAGCATTATTTTTACAAGAAATCAATACGCCTCAGAAAGTTAATGGGGGATTCAGGCAGGAGCGTTTACCTCCTCACTGTCAGGGCCGGGCTCTGCTGGGCGCCAATGACAGATCCGCCAGCACCCGGCAGACGGCCGGCGCCGCGGGCAGGCGCGGAGGCCGTGCTAACGAGCCCGCCCGGGACCGGTCTACGGGGCCGTGGGGCAGGGCCCCCAGGGCTCTGCTTGTGGGTGAGAGCACAGGCATCTGGGACGGCCCGGCCTCCCCCCATAAGGGGACGACCCAACACCCCAGCCTTGAGCACAGACTGTACAGATGCTCACAGTCCCCAGGCCAGTGCGGGCTGGACAACAGACAGCATCCATTGTCTGCAGAAAGGACCCTGCTGTGTCCCCTCCCCAGCCCCTGCCACAGTTCACCGGGCAAACGCTTAAAACGCTAACAAGATAAACACATACGTGTGTACATACATGCAGGGACGTGCACTCATGTTTCACAAACCAAAGGCAGAAACAGGCGCGCAGAATCCTCAAATCTGAGCTGCAAGGGGCCCAGGCAGCCCCACCCCACCACCCGCTGGACAGACACTCAGCAGACCTCAATGGAAGTGCCTTCATAACGCAACTCTAGGCCCAATCACTCTCTTCAAACCCCAGGGACTTGCTCACGCCTTCCCCTTGCTCCCAGGGCACCCCCCAGCCCCCACCTCCCCATGCTCTGTCCTTCCCCAGGTCCGCAGTTAAGGCGACTGAGGCGCCCAGGTGTGGGCCCGCAGCACACTCCAGCCACGCGACAGCTGCACCCTGAAAGTGTCCAAGCCCACAGCCTCCTGCTCAACAGCGGATGCGCGCACAGACCTGGCCGCTGGGCAGTCATGTGGTCAAAGGGGAGGGTTCAGACGGCTTCCTCGTGGCCACAGCTCAGCACTCCCACTCCTACTGGGCACAGGTGCCACCAGGGCCCCACGGCTGACGGAGGACAGGTCCAGCTCTGAGACTCAGGGGCCGGTGTGGCCACGAAGGCACCATCCTCAGCATCGCCGCCCAGCGCCCACTCCACAGCCCCCTGCATCTGCCCTCCAGGCCACCCCCACCCGCAGACCCAGGGGCAGCGGGCCGTCCTGTGCAGCTGTGCCCATCCCCGCCCCAAGACAGGAGCTGGGGCACCGGACGCCAGGCGAGCTCAGAGGGGCACCCGCAGCCCTCCAGTCCCCGCCACTATGACCACAGCACCACTCCTCAGCCTTGGCCTCAAGGCAGGACGGTCCTCGACATAGCCAGCTGACTGGCCCCGTCTCACACCCTGTCTGGATCCTGGGCCCCATTCACCTTCAGTCCATTGAGTCTCCTACACTCCCTCCTCCCTCGGCAGCCTGTTTCTAACCCCGTGTCCCCAGGTCCCTGAGGCAGGGAAGAGTGGCCACAGGCCCCGTGGGGAAGGTGTCCGCTTCCATCGGCCACTCCACCCTCTGTGGGTGTGAGGTTGGAAGTGGAGGGGGGTGGTTTTGCCTGTTCTCAGGGGAGCAGGGACAGACAGGGAGCCTGTAGTTCAGAACCACTGTCGCCAGCGTGCTGGTGAGAAGGGTGGGACAAGCTTCCACGGCAGACGTGGGGGAAATGGCGATCCCGGGCTCCCACGTGGATGCATGCGGCAGAGCACCAGCCCCCTCCCCTGCCCCCAGGTGGACCTGCGGACACGCAGGGCGGCCCTGGGGGCCTGCAGGGAGCTTTGCGCACAAATGAACGACCGGTACTGGCAGCGACGTTTCCACAGGGCCTCCGCGAGGACACGTGGCCGCTGCTCTTCCCGGACTCGTGTTCACGTGATTTGGGCGGCACTTGCAGAGCGTGTTCCTACCCACCCATGTGCCCAGGAACACGTGTCCACCTGGGCAGGACTCCCCTGGGAGAAGCGGGTGCCGCCAGGTCCAACCGAAGAACAGCCCCCAGCTCAGAAAGCTCCCCGCCGCAGACAGGTAGGGGGGACCCCTGCACCAAGAATTTCACCTGTACCAGACCGTTGGGTGCCTGAACGTGCCTCCACTTCCGGCTCCCAAGCGGGGGGGGGGAAAACACAGGCCGGACTCTGGGAAGGGGCTCCGGAACGCCTCTCCCTGCTATCAACAGTTTGGAATTTACACTGGCCCTTTACATCATTACCCGCCTCTTCACAGCTTTTTAGGGCCTTAATGCAAACCGTATGCAGAGCTGCTTGCTCGCCAAGCCCCGCCAGCAGCTGCCTTCGGATTGGCTCCTGACGGGAAACAGAGGTCTCAGAGGGGAAAAAACAACAAACAGACCTCTTGTCTACAAAGCAGAACTCAAAACATTTTTCATGCATTCTAGGCTGCTCTAGAAGCGGCAGGCTGTTAAAAAAAAAATACCTGGCCCAAATTGAGCATTTGCTTGACATGATGGAAACGTGAGTGCTATTTTCTGTTATACTGCCCTATTCTACATCGACAAGAATATATTTTTTCCCCTGTTCCCAACTGATTTCACAGTAGTGAACTCCGTTTATGAATTATCTGACACATTTCTTGCAATTCTTCTGACAACAGTGCTCAGTGGAAATTTCAAGGCCCCTCTCTTCTGACAAGTAGAAATATCAATATTTGAATAAATTGTGGATTTTAAACTCCTCACTCTGATGGGTCACAGCAAGGAAGACTGAATTCTTCTTTTACCGGGTCTAATCCCCCTGAGCCCCGGGAAGAATCTGGATGCGGCATTTCATTACAAGAAAGCACTCTGAGTGACATTTGAAACACACATCTAAGTCGACCTGATGAAGTTTACTTCCTTCCAACAACAAACATCAGCTCTGTGTTAGCCCCCTGCCCCGGGAAGAGCGGCACGAGCATGGTGGCTGAGCAAAAAGCCGAAATGTTGATTCACAAATTGACAGGCCCATCTTTAAACAAATGGGCTTCTTGGGGGAAGAGCACGGCTTTGTTTGAGCCAAGCATCTCTCGAGCGCCCGACGGGAACATTCTGGCCTGATTAGAAGGGACTTGTTAGGTCCGCAGACACTCTGGCCCCACGTTTTAACAAGCATGCAAAGAAAACAGGGGGAGATAACAAAACATTGTCATTACCGTCCCCCAGCGTCTCCGTGTGCCTTCGAGCCCTTGCACACGTCTCCTCTGGCAGCTCACGCGGTCAGGCGCCCCGCACCAGCCAAGGAGTTCCCCCAGCGAGGGGGCT
>SJYW01044528.1:231101-245554 GCA_006410735.1 Raphicerus campestris | reverse complement strand
GGGGGAGGTGGGGGGGAGGCGAGGCCACAGCGCAATTCAAAGCTGAAGGCTGCCCCCCCTCCCCTCACCCATCCACGTCAGACCATGCAGGGTTTCGTAACCTTTCAGATAACCATCCCGGGGAAGATAACTCGGAGGAACCCTAACCGATTGCCAGGGCCTAATCCTATGGATCACTCAGGCCCGTTTAAAGCATTTGAAGAAAAATGGCCAGTGCAAAGAAGGTGATTGATCAGAAAGCTCTGTAAATCACGCGGATTCGGTACAGTCCTCGGCCTCCACTGCTAGGGTTCCATCTAGGATGATAAATTAGCATTAGATGGGACCTAATGAGTTTACTAAACATTTGGGATTTGTGCTAATAAACTGGCTGGCTGTGAACTCGCAGAAGCAATGAGCAATCCCGGGGCTCCCTCTTATCTCTGTACATGACAGTTAAACCACGCTTCCAATCTGCGATCAATTCATCATCCGACACCATTGTACATTCTTCACAAAAAGATAATTACTGCTTCCCTGGATCAGAACACTCATATTTCCTTGGAATTGCAGGTCTTGATAGCAGGCACTGTCACCACCTCCTCCGAGCCCCACTATACAGCTCTATTTATGATCATTATTTTCGCCTAAACAAGCCTTTTTCCTCAACTTGATAACAAAACCTGCTATGATGAGAAGGGAACAGTTAAGGCATTGTTTTCTCTGTGGAGTGCTTCTGCGTTTAGTGGAGGCCGCTGACAAATATTTTATTCAGGGCATTAGTAAAAGTTTCCACTCGTTAGAAGATATCGCTTCCATTTCCTTCAGAAAAAAAAAAAAAAAAACCCTGTTCCCCGGCTCTGATTTGTTCAAACACAGAAAAGGAGCAACAGTGAGGCAAGTGGTATAACAGAGAATAAATCAAAACATGATTAAAAAGGCCGGAGCGGTTTTCAAATCACATGCCCCTGGCGTTGCTGCCTCCAGGCCTGTAAGACCCTCCGTCCCCGCCCCGCGCGGGGCTGCCCAGCAGACTGGTCAACTCTGTTTGACCCCTAGCACACGCAATAAATTACTATAACACACAACTCTGAAACAATGTAAATTAGTTACTGCTCACAGTCTAATAAATGGGAACAAATGTGTTTGGGGCTGGAGTAGGGTTCTGGATGTTCTAATTGCTGGGAATAATTATAATGGGTCTTAGGAAACATGGGCAGCAGTCACTCGCCATGACAAATGCCCCTGGCCCCGCAAATGTGCTTCTGACCACAGGACTTGTAAGAGCCAATTTTTTTTTTTCCCTTCAATTTAAAATACACTTAGAGACCTTGCCTTATTCACAATCATGTGCGCAGGTCCTTTTAAAACTATAAAGCCAATCTCTTGTGTCATACTTACTATTCAGAACCAGGGCAAGTTTATTTTTACTGTAAAGCTTTTCTTAGATTGTCACTGGCCTGCCACAGGCTCCATGAGAGTGGCGATTCCAGCACAAAAGCTTGGGTGACCAGCAGAAGACGCGGAGAATCGGTCCTTGGCCGGGGCCGCGGGGGACAGAGAACAGGGGCTCTTTCTGAGCCACACCTCTGGATGGGAGGCCTTGCCGTTTATTAACTTGCATAACTCATTTATTTGTTCAAAGAAATGATCTTTGGGGAAAGGGCTGTTATATTTAGAAGCCGCTTGTCAAATTTAATAAATGATAGTTATTGCCATTTTTCTCCCCTGAAAGCACTTCCCCAGATCCTTCCCACCTTTCCCTGGGGCCCCCGCTGGCCAAGGACCAACGGGCAGCCGCGCCTCAGTAACTCACGGCTGCTGCCCGGGGGCCGGATCCGGCCCGCGACCTCGGACCTCGGGGATGAGCTGCCCGTCTGACCCAATCCCCCACTTATTTCCTGACCCAATCTTCCTCATGTCAGAGGACGAATCGCTTCATTGAGAAAATGGAAATGGACGGGGAGCTCCCTTTGGCAGCATTTCCAATCACCAAATCCCAGGAAGGAGACACGGGGAGGCTGCCGGGACCACCCCATCCCCGCGCACTGATCTGATTTACAAACCCTTCCTAATGCGAAACAAATGCTGTGGGTGTGAACTCACACTTAACCATAAAACCCCTTGCCTTACTCTGCCTCGTATTAAATACCACATATAACTCTCAGCAGGCTTTATGCTGTGTTTTACTGACAGCAATGGCTAAAGCTGGCCTAACATTTTGTTTGGCAATTAGGAAAATTTGTAGTTTAATTTATTAAACCAAAAAAGCCAACAACTACACTCAGGGCTGAATTCATTCTGCCTTTTATGCCACAGTGTAGCACATTTGCCTTCCCAATAATTTAATCATTCTCCTTTTATGACCTGTGTCATTTAAATATTCCAAAAAAAATATTATTTAGAGGGAAAAACAACTTTGAAAAGAAGCACAATTGAGTCATATCATGTCAGTAAATGCTCGGTGAAAAGCTGAAATGTTGTCATTTCTTTGGAAAAAGGAGTCAACTATTTCATTTAAACACAGGGCGGGACATGCAAGCTTCCAAAATGACAAGAACCCCATGAACAACATCCAAACGTCAAAACGCTATGTACTGCCATAGGCTCAGGAGTTCATCCCCAAAGCGCCAAGACAGCACGTGAAAGGAAAAATAATGTCCAGAAACCTTTTTAAGAAGAAAAAAGGGAAATTCATACAGTCTTGCTATGGGGCCACAAAAACAAATGGAGGAAACTTAAATGTACATTCCTAAGTGAAAGAAGGCAGTCTGGAAAGGCAGCATGCTTGTAGGATTCCAACCTACAGTTGGAAAGTATGACTTTCTGGAAAAGGTGGAACTATGGAGACAGCAAGAAGATCCAAGGTTGCTGGGAGGGGAGGGGAGGGAGGGACAGAGAGCTAGCACGGAGGGTCTTCAGGGCAAGGAAAGAAATGATTCTGCAGCAGACACACGGCACCACGCAACCGTCAAAATTCACAGGATATGGAACACCCGGAGTAAACCCTAATGTAAACTATGGACTTAGTCACAACGTACCCACGTGGGCTCAGCCACCGTGGCCACGCACCTAAGGCAAGATGGCACCAAGAGAAAGGGGGGTGTTAATACAGGGGTCTAACTTCTGCCCATGTTTCTACAAATCTAAAGCTGCTCTAAAAAATAAAGCCTATTAAGTTCTTCTAAAAACATTGTCAAAGCACTTGGGAATCTACAGTCAAGTGCAGAGGAAGAAGGGTCAGCTTGGCGTGGACCATCCCTGGGGCGGGCGTGGGTTCAGGGTCCTACCCAGTGGCCACCCACTTCCGGCGCTGGCCTGTGTCTCCGGCTTTCTGCCTGGCCACGGGAGGTCATTCTGTGGAGCTGGACATGCAGTTCTACGCCGTGACACCTTAGAAGGCGCATCTGCATGATGCTGGCAGAACAGCAAGCGGCCACCTATCGACCGCAGCCCCTGACGCTGAGANACTATAAAGCCAATCTCTTGTGTCATACTTACTATTCAGAACCAGGGCAAGTTTATTTTTACTGTAAAGCTTTTCTTAGATTGTCACTGGCCTGCCACAGGCTCCATGAGAGTGGCGATTCCAGCACAAAAGCTTGAGTGACCAGCAAAAGACGCGGAGAATCGGTCCTTGGCCGGGGCCGCGGGGGACAGAGAACAGGGGCTCTTTCTGAGCCACACCTCTGGATGGGAGGCCTTGCCGTTTATTAACTTGCATAACTCATTTATTTGTTCAAAGGAATGATCTTTGGGGAAAGGGCTGTTATATTTAGAAGCCGCTTGTCAAATTTAATAAATGATAGTTATTGCCATTTTTCTCCCCTGAAAGCACTTCCCCAGATCCTTCCCACCTTTCCCTGGGGCCCCCGCTGGCCAAGGACCAACGGGCAGCCGCGCCTCAGTAACTCACGGCTGCTGCCCGGGGGCCGGATCCGGCCCGCGACCTCGGACCTCGGGGATGAGCTGCCCGTCTGACCCAATCCCCCACTTATTTCCTGACCCAATCTTCCTCATGTCAGAGGACGAATCGCTTCATTGAGAAAATGGAAATGGACGGGGAGCTCCCTTTGGCAGCATTTCCAATCACCAAATCCCAGGAAGGAGACACGGGGAGGCTGCCGGGACCACCCCATCCCCGCGCACTGATCTGATTTACAAACCCTTCCTAATGCGAAACAAATGCTGTGGGTGTGAACTCACACTTAACCATAAAACCCCTTGCCTTACTCTGCCTCGTATTAAATACCACATATAACTCTCAGCAGGCTTTATGCTGTGTTTTACTGACAGCAATGGCTAAAGCTGGCCTAACATTTTGTTTGGCAATTAGGAAAATTTGTAGTTTAATTTATTAAACCAAAAAAGCCAACAACTACACTCAGGGCTGAATTCATTCTGCCTTTTATGCCACAGTGTAGCACATTTGCCTTCCCAATAATTTAATCATTCTCCTTTTATGACCTGTGTCATTTAAATATTCCAAAAAAAATATTATTTAGAGGGAAAAACAACTTTGAAAAGAAGCACAATTGAGTCATATCATGTCAGTAAATGCTCGGTGAAAAGCTGAAATGTTGTCATTTCTTTGGAAAAAGGAGTCAACTATTTCATTTAAACACAGGGCGGGACATGCAAGCTTCCAAAATGACAAGAACCCCATGAACAACATCCAAACGTCAAAACGCTATGTACTGCCATAGGCTCAGGAGTTCATCCCCAAAGCGCCAAGACAGCACGTGAAAGGAAAAATAATGTCCAGAAACCTTTTTAAGAAGAAAAAAGGGAAATTCATACAGTCTTGCTATGGGGCCACAAAAACAAATGGAGGAAACTTAAATGTACATTCCTAAGTGAAAGAAGGCAGTCTGGAAAGGCAGCATGCTTGTAGGATTCCAACCTACAGTTGGAAAGTATGACTTTCTGGAAAAGGTGGAACTATGGAGACAGCAAGAAGATCCAAGGTTGCTGGGAGGGGAGGGGAGGGAGGGACAGAGAGCTAGCACGGAGGGTCTTCAGGGCAAGGAAAGAAATGATTCTGCAGCAGACACACGGCACCACGCAACTGTCAAAATTCACAGGATATGGAACACCCGGAGTAAACCCTAATGTAAACTATGGACTTAGTCACAACGTATCCACGTGGGCTCAGCCACCGTGGCCACGCACCTAAGGCAAGATGGCACCAAGAGAAAGGGGGGTGTTAATACAGGGGTCTAACTTCTGCCCATGTTTCTACAAATCTAAAGCTGCTCTAAAAAATAAAGCCTATTAAGTTCTTCTAAAAACATTGTCAAAGCACTTGGGAATCTACAGTCAAGTGCAGAGGAAGAAGGGTCAGCTTGGCGTGGACCATCCCTGGGGCGGGCGTGGGTTCAGGGTCCTACCCAGTGGCCACCCACTTCCGGCGCTGGCCTGTGTCTCCGGCTTTCTGCCTGGCCACGGGAGGTCATTCTGTGGAGCTGGACATGCAGTTCTACGCCGTGACACCTTAGAAGGCGCATCTGCATGATGCTGGCAGAACAGCAAGCGGCCACCTATCGACCGCAGCCCCTGACGCTGAGAATCCTGGAAAACTTTCAGTTCAGTTCAGTTCAGTTGCTCAGTCGTGTCCGACTCTTTGCGACCCCATGGGCTGCAGCACGCCAGACCTCCCTGTCCATCATCAACTCCCAGAGTTCACTCAGACTCAGGTCCGTTGAGTCAGTGATGCCATCAAGCCATCTCATGCTCGGAAAACTTTAGAGACCCTTACAGAGGAACCCCCTCTCCTCAACAGGACTGCACCCCTGACCCCTCCCCTGGGTCAAGGGGCTTTTGTGGGATGCTACTGAAAATAAAACAGGGTGCCCTCCCCCCCCCCCCGCCCCCCGGGGTCTTTCTGCAAGGGCCCTGTTTCAGCCCAGAGCTGGGGTGGCCTGCCACCCACCCTGCCCATCATCGAATCCCACACGCGCCGTGCACAGACGTCAGTCACGCTCAGGTGGCCCCTCCAGCATCCAGACTGCTCATTTTTGCGACCCTGTCCCCGCATGGCGGGCTTGGACAGTCCAGGTCGTCCAAGCTTCTCCCTCCGCTTGGGGAATCCGTCATCACAAGGGCAAACGTTTTTCAGGCCCTTAATCACTGCCCAAGTTTTTGTCTGGCTGCTTTAACATGGCACCCTGCCCTCCACTGCTTTCTGCTCAGAGCGAAGCAACGGGCAGAAAACCCAGGCGACGAGGGAGGAGGCGGGGCGGGGCGGGGCGAGGCGGGGGCGCGGCCGCGGGCAGCGCGGGCCCCTCCCCGATGCGCGAGCCGCGCGGCCCGCGCGGGCAGAGACTGTCTGGAGCCGACTCCTTCCGCCAGCGGGGCCTGGGCTCCGGGTCCTACACCACCACCCCTGGAGCCCCTGCCTTTCCGCACATGTTAAACTCATTTCCTCGTGAATTACTGGGGAAGCCAGGCGCCCCCCGCCCCGCTGTTCTGAGGGTGCCGGCCATCCACTCTGGCACCACGGCCCCGCGTGCATTGCGAGCATTTTCTAGCCGAGCAACTTCCAGCGAAGGCATTATAGAGGGATGTTTCCCATTTCTTTTTGTTTTTAAAGGGAAGGAGAAATGAGCGATTCAAAAACAAGCAAAATACGAAAGAGCTGCCCTATTACCTGCAACCCCCCACATCCCAGCCTCTGCACCGAATTGTTTGCAAACCCACACCATGTATTAGGTTGACAGATACTACTGACTTCTCTGAATCAACAGTTCTGCAGTTTTCCCCGGCTTCTACAATCTAATGAACGCTAGTTACCCCCAAGTCTGAGGAGCTTATAAAATACGACCGAGAAAACCCGTAACACATAAAATTCCTCTGCTTATTTTTCTAAATTATAGCCATATTTTTATTTGAAAGCATTAATAATACCAGCATAATGTCTCATTATATAGAGTTTTGACCACAAACATTTTTGGGAGATTTGCTCCGAAGATAAACAAACAAGAGGCACTCGGGTGCCGGCGCAGTGAAGGAGTGAATGGTTTTCATTTTCTCCGAGTGCAAGCTCCAGAAGCTTAACCAAGTACAGGTTAAGCTCCTTGAGTTTTCACTTCCTGTACCCCGACTTGTCAATCACTTCCTGTCTGCAACGACAATTTCCATCATTAGAACTGGGGATTTTTATCTCCTGCAACGTGCCTCCCATTACCACCGTGAGTTTGAATTCTGATCAATTATTCACCACCTTTGAAAGGTAACCGAAAGTCACCTCATCAACGGGCACCGCCTCTCTGCGGCCAGGGTCCCCATTCTCCCCGGGGCAACCTTAAACGCTCTGACAAGGCCAGCCTCTCCTGCTTTCTTCACAGCACGAGAAGGCCTCTGGCCAGCCCCAATTATCTTCTGGTGCACAGAGAGTAATTATTTGCTTCCTGTAAGCATGCGTAACAGAACCCGGAGTTTGGACGGCTTTCCATAAGGTAATCCAATTCATCCAAACCATCCTAACACAATTACAGGCACTGGCGATATCTTTGCTTTTCACCTGATAAGCCTGCCGCAGAGGCACGGGATGGCTTGCGTCAACATACCTCCTGGACTATAGCTTCTGACAGCCCTGGGCCGGCCCCTCCCCTCGCCCCTGTATCTTCCTACCGGCTGGCGGCAGGCAGCTTCTCCCTGCACAGGCAGACAAGCATCGGGCTGCTTCAGAGTGTTGCGGAAGTCATGATGGGTGTGTGGCTGGTTTTAAAACCCGGCCTTCGACGGGCCTGGCCATGGAGTCCTCAGCCAAGCCAGGCAGCCATAAATCTCTGCAGGCCTCCTGGGCCTCAACCAGAGATGCAGGCGCTGGGCCTGGCGGTGCCTGCCCAGCCGTGGCCGGCGAGTGCACGCTGGCATACGGTGGCGGGCAGCCTCAGACCTAGCGTGTGTGATGTCAACTCTCTAATCTCTGGGCTTCCAGGGAGAAAACATACAAAGTAGGGACTGTTCCTGGTGTCTCCCCGTTGAAATGAAANGGCAGCGCGGGCCCCTCCCCGATGCGCGAGCCGCGCGGCCCGCGCGGGCAGAGACTGTCTGGAGCCGACTCCTTCCGCCAGCGGGGCCTGGGCTCCGGGTCCTACACCACCACCCCTGGAGCCCCTGCCTTTCCGCACATGTTAAACTCATTTCCTCGTGAATTACTGGGGAAGCCAGGCGCCCCCCGCCCCGCTGTTCTGAGGGTGCCGGCCATCCACTCTGGCACCACGGCCCCGCGTGCATTGCGAGCATTTTCTAGCCGAGCAACTTCCAGCGAAGGCATTATAGAGGGATGTTTCCCATTTCTTTTTGTTTTTAAAGGGAAGGAGAAATGAGCGATTCAAAAACAAGCAAAATACGAAAGAGCTGCCCTATTACCTGCAACCCCCCACATCCCAGCCTCTGCACCGAATTGTTTGCAAACCCACACCATGTATTAGGTTGACAGATACTACTGACTTCTCTGAATCAACAGTTCTGCAGTTTTCCCCGGCTTCTACAATCTAATGAACGCTAGTTACCCCCAAGTCTGAGGAGCTTATAAAATACGACCGAGAAAACCCGTAACACATAAAATTCCTCTGCTTATTTTTCTAAATTATAGCCATATTTTTATTTGAAAGCATTAATAATACCAGCATAATGTCTCATTATATAGAGTTTTGACCACAAACATTTTTGGGAGATTTGCTCCGAAGATAAACAAACAAGAGGCACTCGGGTGCCGGCGCAGTGAAGGAGTGAATGGTTTTCATTTTCTCCGAGTGCAAGCTCCAGAAGCTTTGCCAAGTACAGGTTAAGCTCNGTTAAAGGGAAGGAGAAATGAGCGATTCAAAAACAAGCAAAATACGAAAGAGCTGCCCTATTACCTGCAACCCCCCACATCCCAGCCTCTGCACCGAATTGTTTGCAAACCCACACCATGTATTAGGTTGACAGATACTACTGACTTCTCTGAATCAACAGTTCTGCAGTTTTCCCCGGCTTCTACAATCTAATGAACGCTAGTTACCCCCAAGTCTGAGGAGCTTATAAAATACGACCGAGAAAACCCGTAACACATAAAATTCCTCTGCTTATTTTTCTAAATTATAGCCATATTTTTATTTGAAAGCATTAATAATACCAGCATAATGTCTCATTATATAGAGTTTTGACCACAAACATTTTTGGGAGATTTGCTCCGAAGATAAACAAACAAGAGGCACTCGGGTGCCGGCGCAGTGAAGGAGTGAATGGTTTTCATTTTCTCCGAGTGCAAGCTCCAGAAGCTTTGCCAAGTACAGGTTAAGCTCCTTGAGTTTTCACTTCCTGTACCCCGACTTGTCAATCACTTCCTGTCTGCAACGACAATTTCCATCATTAGAACTGGGGATTTTTATCTCCTGCAACGTGCCTCCCATTACCACCGTGAGTTTGAATTCTGATCAATTATTCACCACCTTTGAAAGGTAACCGAAAGTCACCTCATCAACGGGCACCGCCTCTCTGCGGCCAGGGTCCCCATTCTCCCCGGGGCAACCTTAAACGCTCTGACAAGGCCAGCCTCTCCTGCTTTCTTCACAGCACGAGAAGGCCTCTGGCCAGCCCCAATTATCTTCTGGTGCACAGAGAGTAATTATTTGCTTCCTGTAAGCATGCGTAACAGAACCCGGAGTTTGGACGGCTTTCCATAAGGTAATCCAATTCATCCAAACCATCCTAACACAATTACAGGCACTGGCGATATCTTTGCTTTTCACCTGATAAGCCTGCCGCAGAGGCACGGGATGGCTTGCGTCAACATACCTCCTGGACTATAGCTTCTGACAGCCCTGGGCCGGCCCCTCCCCTCGCCCCTGTATCTTCCTACCGGCTGGCGGCAGGCAGCTTCTCCCTGCACAGGCAGACAAGCATCGGGCTGCTTCAGAGTGTTGCGGAAGTCATGATGGGTGTGTGGCTGGTTTTAAAACCCGGCCTTCGACGGGCCTGGCCATGGAGTCCTCAGCCAAGCCAGGCAGCCATAAATCTCTGCAGGCCTCCTGGGCCTCAACCAGAGATGCAGGCGCTGGGCCTGGCGGTGCCTGCCCAGCCGTGGCCGGCGAGTGCACGCTGGCATACGGTGGCGGGCAGCCTCAGACCTAGCGTGTGTGATGTCAACTCTCTAATCTCTGGGCTTCCAGGGAGAAAACATACAAAGTAGGGACTGTTCCTGGTGTCTCCCCGTTGAAATGAAAGCATGTCATTGTGGCTCAATAATGCGGCTCTTCCTTTTCTGTTTATTTTCAGAAGTTTATGGGGAAAAAAATGTTTAAAGGCTGAATGAGCACGCTGAACTTTTTGCCTCTCTCCACTAGCGTGCCAGGGAATAAAACAGCCATTCACACCTGAGCACTGAGAAGCCAAATGGGGCCAGTGCCAGGCAAAATCAGACTCTTTGTAGCCACGTCCGCTCATCCAAAGTGTGTTTTCACCTTGCCAAATTTCTAGCCAATATTTTTCCTTCGCTGAAGCGCCAATGTATTAAAACAGATCCTGACCAAAGAGCGTCTCAAACACACAGCCAAGATCCAGAGAAGGACTCGAGGATCCCAAGCCTGCCGGCTGATAATTATACTCACATCCTTCAGAAAACCGAGAAGGAGAAATTAACACCAAACTACACTGTTTTCATTGCCTTATGCAGATGAAATGACAAGCTGTCGTTTAAGAAGTTAATAAACAGTCTCCATTTTGCAGGTTATCCAAATGCTACTGCCTAGAAAACCTTGGATCCCTAAATGATGTGTAATTAAAATTATTTTTAAAATCCTCCTTGACAGGCCGGGGCTTAGCCAAAATGTAAATGACATTAAAGAAGACAATGAATTTAATTTTATTTAATGTCCCTTTTTGCAGATCCTCATTTACATAGCATTTTTAACAAAAGCGTTGACCTTATAAATGCTGGCATTTGTACAGCTCCCTCGGAGTTGGATTTAATCACGCTCGTGCAAAGCCATGAGGGAGGGAGCCTTAAGTTCTCCGCTTGGAGATGGAGAAGGAATAAAAACATTGGGACTGGTCAAATGTTTATCCTCCCCGCTTCTGAAAACAGCCTGACAAGAAGATGTAAGGGGCTAGGGAATAGGCCGGTGCTGTTTGTAAGGCTTGGTAATAATCATACATAATCGTTTGGAAATATAGCTAATAAAAAATATAATGAGTGTTCAGCAAAATCGGCATTAGGCCCAAATTACATGATATTAATACTTGAACAGGTGCAGAAAGGCGCTTTAAATGAGGTAAGTGAATAAAATGTCCCAGAGCACAACTGTGTGTGTGGACAAAAAGTCGATGCCATGAATAATTCAGCGAGGGCCGCTGCCAGCAGAGGTCGGCTCTCTTTGACCTTTGTGACAGGAAGTGAAAGGAAACACCGTTGACTAAGAAAAGAGAGGGAGAGAGAGAGAGAAAGAGAACCTCCGATGGTCCTCGGCTACCGTTCTGCCATCCCTTTAAAGGTGTAAACTTAAAGCTTGTAAATGAATCAAAGGCAGGCTCTGGAGGGCTGCTGGACAGTGGGGGGAGTCGAACGCGCGCCCAGTTAGCGCATCCGAAAGACCATGTGAAATCGCAGACAATGAGAGGTTAAGTCAATAATATTTCTCTACAGCCCAGTGTCAATTATGTATAAAAAAAATCTGAGGTCAGCTGAAAAGTATTTTCAGAGCCCACAGGGTTGAAATTTTGTAACAGCTGTTAAATATGACAAAACTCCCCCCACCCCCTTCAAACTAAAGCTATTCCAAACTCTGTATGAAAGAAAATGGGATAAACAGATGTCTGGCTTCCAGACAGGAAAGTAGGACAGACTTGGAATGATAAGTCTCGCAAACTCCATAGGCCCATGCCAGATTTACTGGGGAGGGGGCACCGCCCGCCACAGAGATGCCAGCGAGTGGGGCGCCAGAGACGACACCATCTGGACCCGCCCCGCCGAGCGAGCGCGCACGGTGTGCGACCCACGTCCCCGCCGCCCCCCTGACCGGCCTCTCCACCTGGCAACAGCTGGACCCTGCACCTCTGCTCCAGTGCGGTCCGGCCCAGGAGGGGAGGAGGCCGCACGGACCCTCCCCGGCGCTCACAGAGGGTCCAGGAGGCACCGGGGTGGCACGGGAGGAGGGCGAGAGACAGAGCGCGGTTCTGGTTTAGCAGCTACACCAACATCCTGTAATCATTCACAGGCCTTGGAATGTACGGCTGAAACAGGAGAGATTTATCTGCTCATAGTTGGGATCTGCGGACAATGGGTGTTCCTAATGAAGACCATCTGCTTTTGTGTTTTCCCAGAAAACATTATTCCACAAGGAAAATGATACTCCCACCCTTTTCAGCAATACCCTAAAAAAAATATGTGCGTATAGACCCGTGCACGTACACACAGGGTATATCCATAAATGCGGGTACGCGTGCACAGGCGTGTGCACATACACATATATACACGTGTGGGTGTGTGCATGGGTGTGCACACATGCATATACACGTGTGAGGCTGTATACATGGATGTGCAAGTGCGCACGCACACACACACACACACGTGCCTTTCCCTCCCTGCGTCTGGCTCTCTGCACCTCACCACCATCTACCACAGCTGCTGCTTCTGCAGCATCTCCTGTTCTGACTTTACAAGACTGTGTTTCGCCTTTCCCCTATCAGTCGTTACATTGTTTTAAATACACCCCCCATACAATTATATTTGTGAAGCTATTTTAAAAAAGGCACTGTTTTACAAGGAAAAATACAGTTAACATAAGTGAAACCATCACCATAAATTATAAGGGTTTTGTAATGTAAAATATCCTCATTCCCACCCCCACCTCTTTTTGACAGAGAGGTCTTCCATGCTGCTCGTGAGGATTTAATGCTTCTAAAAGATAACTAAACTGAATTGTGTAATTAATTGACTTAAGGCATCAGAGTCTATAGAACGTGATTTCCCTGCCAGAGCGCGAAGCCCATTCTTTGCTCTCATAACACAGACAAGCAGTCTCAAGGAGCCGGAAGAGGCTCGATGTGGGTTAGAACGAATGTGGGCCCATTGATCTCAATTCAGGTTGGAATTATTGGTTTATATCCTCAGGACAAATATGCCTTATCTGGTCAGAACCTGCTAAATGTATCCAAAGGCCACGAGGAGCCGGCAAAGCACATTGTATATAATTCTTTTTTAAGCCAACTAACCAAGTGATGGCGTTGCTGACGGGGACCTGTAGGCTGCCTCACCAACCTGATGGGGCATTTTATTCTGCAATGCTCAAGAGAAAGCCCGGGCTAGAGACTCAACATGAGCAACTAATTTCAGGAGGCAACACACACGGTGCAGAAATGATCATCATTATGAAACTGAAACGCGTCTTAGTCGCAAAAGACGACATCACTCTGAGGATACTTCCCTCCTATTGGTATTTTTCTTTCTCTGCTTAACACAACTTGCCCTAGTGAACACTAAACTCTTCATTTTCCGGCCCCTAGAAATACTCCTGAAACTGGAGACTGTGCCAATACTACAATCATTTCACAAAGATTTACATCAAGCAACAAAATGCAAACAGTATTTGTCATGATGAGTGACAGCTCTCTTAAGAATGCCAAAAATGTACATTCTGTTTGTCATTACATAAAGCTATCCTTACCTTAAAATCCCTACCATGGACGGTGATTAAAGTTCCTATAAAATTGTCATATCTTGGAATTCAGAAGCAGAGCAGATTTTTCATCAATAATTAAGACCTCCAAAGCATTTATGCCTGGCGTAAGTGGAGCTGCAATCCTCCTTATTCAAATAAACTTGGTAAACCCATTAGCCAAATGTTTTTACATTTTTCGCCTCCTCTCATGCTTCCAGAATATCAAATGATCACATACCTCTCTTAGGTTAGAGAGCTATCAGTAATCTCCGCACATATTTTAATTAACCAAATATAAGACAGCATTTACTCAGACAAGAATTGAAGAGGACATTTCTGCATATCTAAGGAAGTTGTTTCCATCATGTGATAAAAACAGTATCAAGAGTCATTCAGCATCAACAGTCAATAAGTGACTGAACATCACATAAACCAAAAGCGATTTTGAAGCAGACGCGAAGCATCCAAACTGTTAGTTGAGACAACATGGCTACTTCATTACCATACCATGCTAGAACCTCACGAGTTAAAAACAAGTCATCTTTTCATAATTTATAAACAGCACAAATTGAGGAAAATTCAAAAGATGAAACCCTTTACCATCCTGCATTTCAAGCACACACACTGCCCTTTCAAGCATCTTCTGTCAGACAAGATCCCAATAGCTGCCCAAACACTTTTTGCCATTCAAAAAAATAAAATAAACTCAGTCACAACACTCCAAGGCCGTATGATTTCCATAGCCACAACACTGCAAACAAATATAACTATATTGATTTTTGTAGTTCGAGTCCTGTACAGTGTTGAACTTGTTCTCAATCGCCTGAG
>SJYW01044528.1:221101-228601 GCA_006410735.1 Raphicerus campestris | reverse complement strand
TAATAAGTACAGGAGAGTTTCCTTTCTGTCAATAACAGACAATCGTGTATCTGCGAGCGCTGGGGAGGGAGGAGAGGGAAGCGGTTCCAGCGCGCTCTGACTCCCCGGCTTCGCGGACAGACGCCTCGCCGAGGACCGGTGATCCTTTTCTGACCACACGGCAGCGACACGGCCCACATATTAATCCGCTCCGCCGGGAAGCCGGCCGCGGCGATCGCCATCACCGGGGGGTCGATGAGCCCGGCTCCTCGGCGACCCGCGCGCGGCCAGATTACATTTTAATCGATGCCCGCCCCGAAGCGGGGCGGGGTGGTGGCGCCCGGACGTGCGCCCTTTGTGGGCGCAGCTGGCGCCCCGCCGCCCGGCTCACCTGCACATGATCTCGTGGGTCAGCAGCACACGGCACATCTCCGGGTTCTTGTCCTGGCCCTCGTAGACGATGGCCTGCGCGGGCGACAAGCAGAGGCGGGGTTACGCGGCGCCCGCGGCGGTGGCGCCCCGTCGCCCCCCGGCCTCTGCGGGCCTCGCGGGCGGCAGGTGCACGGCGGGAGAGGGGAGGCGGCGTCCGGGGGGTTTCGCCGTCCCGGCGGGGTCACCCGAGCCTGGCTAGGCCGAGGCGGCCTCCTCTCCTGGGCCCCCGCCGGGCCTGCGCGGGGCCTTCTGCTCGGGAGGACGCCGACCGCTTTCTGGCCGGGAGACGGAGGCCGAGGCCCCGACGCAGGGAGCGAGGGCGCGAGGGCACCGGCTCCTTGCTGCTGGCGCCGGGCCTCGTCCTCGGGTCATTATCTACCCCGAGTTCCGATCCGCGTTGGGGGAGAAGTGGATCAGAGCGCTCCAGGACTAAAAAGACCGTTTGCCTGGTGTCAAGGGCAGTGTCTGCCCCGCGCGCCCCCCGGGCTGCAGAGTCCGGCGCCCGGCCGCCCCCTGCGTTCCGAGCGCCGGCGCCTGCGTGGGCCGCCCGACTCGGGCCCCGCTGCCGCCGCCGCGAGCCCGCAGGGCCGCCCGAACGTCCAGCCACGGCCGAGCTCCGCCCGCGGCGGGCGGCCCCGGGGACCTGGGCGCTGCAGCCGCACGTGGCCGCGCCGGGCCGGGCCTCGCGGGTGCCCGGCAGGAGGGCTGGGGGCCCCGGGGTGCTCGGGCCCGCGCGACCACGTGCTCCTCGCCGGATAATATTTGCAAAGAAAGTGCTAATGGCCAATCTGGTGTTTATTTTGAAACTGCTAACAATGATTTTTCTCGGGTAAAAAGGCAGTGTCTGCGCACACACGCTCTGCTGGGTTTTGAGCAGAGGCTCCGCCAGATGGTGCGAAGCCCTCGGTGCGCTCATGACCGCGCTCAGCCCGGCTTCGCCGCCGGGAACCGTGCCGGGGCCGCCCGCGCCTGCCCCACCGCCGGCCTCCCAAAAACAGAGAGGGAAAAAAAAAAAAAAGAGAGAGGGGAAAAGGCCACTGGAGGAGGGGCCGGGGGCGGGGGCCGGGAGCCGCAAGTTCCCCCGCAGAAAATTCCACGGAAGGGGGAGGGGAGTCCTCGTTCCAGTTCCCGCCCCCGCCCACCGAAAACGATCTGGAAATTGCTTCCAACCTTCCCAGGACTTCTGACACTTCCGTCCACTTCCAGGCGGACAAAGCCCTTTCTCGAGGAAGCCCGGGGCTGCCCTCTGGGAAGAGCGCGGGGCTCCCATGAGCCCCTCTCCCAGCGCCTCCCTCCCGGTAGGCAGGGAACCGCGGCGCCGGCCGCCCGGGGCTCGGGGTGCGTGGCCGCGGAGGGCACTGGCACTTCTGAGAGCGCGGTTCGTCCTCGGATGGATCCCCGTATTTATATTTGATTTATTTTTTATTTTGTAGCACAAACAGAAATCCATAAACTGTCGGTTCAGCGCCATTGACTCTTTGATCAGTTACTGGGCTATTTCTTTCCTTCTCTCCCCTGCCCCCCCCCATCTCCGTCAGTGAGAGGAGATTAAATGCCTTTATTTTCAACTGTTTATCCTGCAAAGGTACAGGGATAAATGAACAAGGGCACTTAAAACGGAAACCTCCTCCTCCTCTGTGCATAAACTCAGCGCTGCCTGCATCAACCTCTTCGTTAGAACACAGCGATTTCCCAAAACATTCAGCCCTTATATACAAAGGAAATAAAAGCACCCTGTCCACCGAGCCGGAGTTCCAGAGGCTTCACTGAATCCCAGTGAAATAATTACCCAAGGGCACACCGCCTCCACCGCCTTTGTCGGAAAGACCATAGTTTACCTGTCAGATCTGTTTTACTCTAAGAGAAAACCACACTGTTTTACCACTGCAGACACTAAAATCCAGAAAGCTTGTTACCTCGGTAAGGACAAACTTTTTCAAAGGGAAGTAAAATCTGAAAACTAATTGCCCTACAGACAGTAGGAAGCATGTGTGCTGGGCTACAAGAAGGACCAGAGAGTTCTTTTCCACTTGGCTCACAATTCTTAAAGTTAACATCAAAACGGAAGACGCCACTTTCATTTCTAAGTGTGAAGCTCAGCTTGGAAGCGTATTTTAAATCAACCTGTGCAAAGTGGATTTCTCTGAGGAACCGGGTTGGCCTCCTCCACCAAGGCTATTTTAAGAAAACTGGGGGCAAATCTTTGAAAACAATCAAGCAACAAGATACCACGCAACAGAAAACCAGCCCCAAGACTGCACAGCGTCAAAGGCAACGACGCGCCTTCCCGCACTCAGCCGCGCGGCCCACGGGCAGGCTACGGTCGGAAAAGTTGACCAAGACAAGTTAAACAATTTAATAAGGAACTGCTTGTAATTATGTTATTTACAAGGTATGACAGAGAGTGGGAAGGGATGAGAAGCTGCCCCCAGAGCAATGGACGGGTTTGGGTGACCCCTGGAGCTCAGAGTTTGAATTATGGAGCTGGGGGGCTGAGAGGTGAAGATGGACTAGAGGAGAACAAGGTGACTTTTCACCCCAACACATTTAACTTTTAAATCCAAATACACGCCTCCTGTTACGAGGCCATCACACTGAAAAGGAGAAAAAAATGAACTAATCAACTCCAACTCAATGGGCTTTGGAAAGGAGTGAGTTGCCTTTGTTATAGGGGGGGAAAAATCAATGAAATGATTCCAAGTAGAGAGAGAAACGTTTAAAAATATACAAGGGGGAGATCTTGAAATTTTTCTGTCAAATATTAACTACCATGATTAATTAAGACAGAATTTGATTCCAATCACAAGCNAAGTTCCCCCGCAGAAAATTCCACGGAAGGGGGAGGGGAGTCCTCGTTCCAGTTCCCGCCCCCGCCCACCGAAAACGATCTGGAAATTGCTTCCAACCTTCCCAGGACTTCTGACACTTCCGTCCACTTCCAGGCGGACAAAGCCCTTTCTCGAGGAAGCCCGGGGCTGCCCTCTGGGAAGAGCGCGGGGCTCCCATGAGCCCCTCTCCCAGCGCCTCCCTCCCGGTAGGCAGGGAACCGCGGCGCCGGCCGCCTGGGGCTCGGGGTGCGTGGCCGCGGAGGGCACTGGCACTTCTGAGAGCGCGGTTCGTCCTCGGATGGATCCCCGTATTTATATTTGATTTATTTTTTATTTTGTAGCACAAACAGAAATCCATAAACTGTCGGTTCAGCGCCATTGACTCTTTGATCAGTTACTGGGCTATTTCTTTCCTTCTCTCCCCTGCCCCCCCCCATCTCCGTCAGTGAGAGGAGATTAAATGCCTTTATTTTCAACTGTTTATCCTGCAAAGGTACAGGGATAAATGAACAAGGGCACTTAAAACGGAAACCTCCTCCTCCTCTGTGCATAAACTCAGCGCTGCCTGCATCAACCTCTTCGTTAGAACACAGCGATTTCCCAAAACATTCAGCCCTTATATACAAAGGAAATAAAAGCACCCTGTCCACCGAGCCGGAGTTCCAGAGGCTTCACTGAATCCCAGTGAAATAATTACCCAAGGGCACACCGCCTCCACCGCCTTTGTCGGAAAGACCATAGTTTACCTGTCAGATCTGTTTTACTCTAAGAGAAAACCACACTGTTTTACCACTGCAGACACTAAAATCCAGAAAGCTTGTTACCTCGGTAAGGACAAACTTTTTCAAAGGGAAGTAAAATCTGAAAACTAATTGCCCTACAGACAGTAGGAAGCATGTGTGCTGGGCTACAAGAAGGACCAGAGAGTTCTTTTCCACTTGGCTCACAATTCTTAAAGTTAACATCAAAACGGAAGACGCCACTTTCATTTCTAAGTGTGAAGCTCAGCTTGGAAGCGTATTTTAAATCAACCTGTGCAAAGTGGATTTCTCTGAGGAACCGGGTTGGCCTCCTCCACCAAGGCTATTTTAAGAAAACTGGGGGCAAATCTTTGAAAACAACCAAGCAACAAGATACCACGCAACAGAAAACCAGCCCCAAGACTGCACAGCGTCAAAGGCAACGACGCGCCTTCCCGCACTCAGCCCCGCGGCCCACGGGCAGGCTACGGTCGGAAAAGTTGACCAAGACAAGTTAAACAATTTAATAAGGAACTGCTTGTAATTATGTTATTTACAAGGTATGACAGAGAGTGGGAAGGGATGAGAAGCTGCCCCCAGAGCAATGGACGGGTTTGGGTGACCCCTGGAGCTCAGAGTTTGAATTATGGAGCTGGGGGGCTGAGAGGTGAAGATGGACTAGAGGAGAACAAGGTGACTTTTCACCCCAACACATTTAACTTTTAAATCCAAATACACGCCTCCTGTTACGAGGCCATCACACTGAAAAGGAGAAAAAAATGAACTAATCAACTCCAACTCAATGGGCTTTGGAAAGGAGTGAGTTGCCTTTGTTATAGGGGGGGAAAAATCAATGAAATGATTCCAAGTAGAGAGAGAAACGTTTAAAAATATACAAGGGGGAGATCTTGAAATTTTTCTGTCAAATATTAACTACCATGATTAATTAAGACAGAATTTGATTCCAATCACAAGCCATTTAATAAAGCATATATGTCCTGTTCTAATGACAACATAAACTATTTCACCAATCGCTTCACTTATTCCAATAAATAGGGAATTCTTATTAGCATGTCAAGAAAACTACATGAGAAACAAATACACCAAATCCATTTGTCAGCCCTCTCCTCCCTGAAACTCCAGGGCAGCCCCAGCTGAGCAGGGAAAACTAGTGCAAGAGGCTTCAACTTTCTCACCTGTTTGGTCATTGAATCTATGAGTCGAACATACAGATCCTGCTCCGTTCTGACTCCTGCAAGAAACAGGGACAAATTCTCATCAGGACTTCAGCGAGGGCACTCGGGTGCACAGGAAGTGGGTAGCTCAGGACTGCTGCCGCGGTGATGCAGCAAAACTCAGGCATGCCTTTCAGAGGCAGGCAAGAAGACCCAGCCAACTCGTTTTTTCTTTTTTCTTAATTACGAACCTTGAGACTCTTAGGGTTTGCATTGAAAGGGGCACAGGACTCTGCCTGGCTGCCAGGCCTGGTTGCTGAACCGGGAGGGCCCATGTGTGCCTCTATTTTTAGAAAGCAGAAAGCACAAAATGGAAATTGAGTGAGAGTCTCAACTCTTTCTAGTGTCTCTCGAGGATTTTTTAAAAATCCGTGCACAGGAAGTAAGCTGTGCTCGAGGTACAGAGCTACCCCATCTCAATAATTAACATTAATTTGCAAAATTGAAAAAAGTCACTTAAAAGTGGTGTTCTGCTGGCGCTCACATCGATCCCCTTTTTACTTTCTACTTCAAGCCGGACCGGTTAATCATGTGAAGTGCCATCGACTTATTGATCGTTTAGGTTTTGTTTTCCTTCTATGCCATGAGAAGATTTCGTGTTTACATCCGTGTCATTTTAATCTCGAAATCTTTACGTCCTTTAAGCACCGCGGAAGAGGAGCGAGCGAGCCAGCGGGGCGGGACGCAGGCGCAGCCGCCGCCACTTACCGTTGCTGTAGAGCAACTGGAGCTTATAGTGGATGCCGTTGTTGGTCTTCTCGTTGTTGGGCTCCTGAAAGTAACGATAAACAATTGCGTTTAGTGCGCCTGGCGTCCGGCGCGGCCACCGCACTCGGTCCCCCTCCACGGCCGAGGCCCCTCGGCCTCACACGAGGCAGGACTCGTAGCCGGGAGCAGCGCGCTGATGTCACTTTCCTGCTGGAAGCCCAGCGCCCTCCTCGCCCGGAGTGAGTCCGAGGGCGCAGAGACGTTGCCCAGCCCTCCGCGGGCCCGGGCGGCCGCACGTGGCGGCGGCAGGGGCGCCCGGCCGAGTCGTCCCCGCCGCCGAGGGGCGCACCCGGGGCCACCGCGCTGGGGCACCGCCTGCCTCCCACTTCTAGGAAGCCGGAGGGTGTGATTGTGTGTTTGCACTTACTTTCTCTTTCTCCACAAAGTCCACAAAAGCGGTCCTTTCAATCTCCACCGGCTGCCCCTGCCTGTCGTAGAGCGCCAGCACGAAGTGGAAGAAATTGGACTTCCGGAGGTTGGAAGGAGGCTGCTTCTCGAAGTGCGCCCGCGCCAGCCCCACGCCGCTGCGGGAGGAAAGAGACAGCGGCCCGGTGAGGAGCGCGGCGCCGGCCGGCCGCGGGGACCCGGCGGGGCCGGGCCCGGGGCGCGCGGGGGCGGCCGGTACGTACCTCTGCGCGGCTGTGTTGGCGTCCACCACCCCCGCCGTATGCATCCACGAGCGCACCGGGTTCATGCCGCTGCCCAGCGGCTCCTCCTTCATGGTCGTCCCCCCGCGCGGAATATTCTCCTGAATCCCAAACATGAAAACTGCTGGCGGCGGCCGCCGCTCCCGGCCGAAAGCACTTCCGCGAGCAGCGGCGCTGGGGGGCTCGGCGGCAGGCGGCTGCCCTGGCCGCGCTGGCCCTGCTCGGCGCCTGCGGTCCGGCCCGCCGCCGGCTTCAGCCCGTCCCGGGCAGGCGCGACATGCACCGGCGGCTGGGCGCTCCGGCGGCCGCGGGCGCGGCGGCGGCTCCACCGGCGGCGGCGCTTCGGCGGAGCAGGACGCGGCGGCGGCGGCGGCGCCTGTTGTTGTTGTTGTTTGCAGGCGCGCTCAGCGTGGTGTCATCCTCGCCAGGCGGCGTCCGCGGCTGCAGGGCACTGCGGGATCGCCCGCTTCTGGCGCGGCCCGCCTGCTCCAAAGACAAATAAACGGGGCAGTGAGTGCCGCGGCGCAGTCCCGGCGCAGGCGGGGCGCGGCGGGGCCTGGAGCGGCGCGCGCAGCGGACGGAGGCGCACAAAACTCAGCCCTCTCTCCCCGAGGAATGGACCCTTTCCCGGGAGCCAAAACTCGAAGCCCCCGGGAGCGGCGCTGTCAGAGGGTGACGTCGGGGGGCGGCGCCTGCGCCATATATGGGAGCGGCCGCCCCTCGCCGCGCCCCTCGCCGCCGCCGCCGCCGCCGCCGCGCTCGCCGACTGACTGCCTGACGGCGCCGCGAGCCGGCCCGAGCCCCGCGAGCCCCGCGAGCCCCGCCGCCGCCCAGCGCCGCCGCCGCCCCCAGCCGCGCGCCGCGGCTCCTC